>JASVVY010000060.1:0-40854 GCA_032158085.1 Aspergillus hortae
TTCTCTCCCATAATATAGTAAAAATTATATTTTTAAATAAAAAGATAAATATTATTTACTATAGATAAAATATTATAATTTTTTTTTTATAATTAGAAGAAATATTACTATCTGTATATTCTAATATTTTTTTAAAATTAAATAGCTATATTAAAGAAGGTTTTTAATAAGTTAGTTAAAATAACAGTTAGATTAAAAAATTATTAATCTAACTGTTTTAACTATATTAAATCTAAATAAATAAAGCGCTTTATTTCTTAGCGCTAAAATAGTTAAAACAGTTAATTATTACTAATTTTTCTATACCGCGGGTAGGTTAATTTTTTTCCTATAACCTAACCTAACCTGGCTGTGTGCAAGTCTAAAAGACAGCGAATAGATACTATAAATATTATATATATTAGAAAATATTTTTCTAGATCTTATTAGTAGAAATAGAATAACTATCTGTAGCTTAAATAATATAATTATAGAAATAACTATATTAGCTATAGAAAGTAGTAACAACAATAAGAACAGTAATAAAAAATTATAAAAAAAATTACTATAAGAATAAATAGAGTAGTAAATAGCGGCGATAGTACTATCGAAAAAGACAAAACTATAAAGATAGCTATAATAATAAATAGTAAATATATTTCTATAGTAAATATTAGTAAAGCTATTTTATATTTATCTAACTTATTCATAGTAAGAAAATACTATAGCTATACTATTAAATAAAATATCAAAAAATAGGCTACTACAAATACCGGACTAGAATACTCTAGAAAAATATATTAAAAATAAGATAATAAAAATAAGAAACTAAATGAAGTTTAATAAGTAATTAAAAAAAGAGAAAATAAATAGAAAACTACTAGAAAGCAGCTAGAAATATAGAAAAAATATAAAGTATTAGAATAAATATATAGAATTAATATTATTAGTAGTTAAAACTGCTGCTAGTTAGACTTGCACACGGTTAGGTTAAGATAGATTATAGGAAAAAAATTAATCTACCTACGCTACCGTAGTTAGATTAAAGTTTTCTATATAATTTAACCGATCTATCGCGGTTAACTGTTTCTAACTATACTAATTCTATTTAAGTAATTTTCTATCTAATTTCTGCTTAATTTCTATCTAAATTTTCTGTTGTTTTAAACCGTCTTTTTAATAAGATAATAAAATTACCTATTTAGATCTCTTAACAATTCTTAGTAATAAAATAATTAACTATAGTTAACTACTGATAGCGCGGATAAATTAGAAAAGTAATCTTTAACTTAACTGAGTGGTTATAGTTAGGTTACAGTTAAGGTACTGCGGTTAGGTTATACAACTCTACTGCTAGTATATTCTATCTAACAAAATTCTATATAATTAATATTAAAATAAATATAAGAATACAGTATAATATAGATAACTAAATAAATATATAAAAATAATATAAAATAAAGCTAGAAAAAAGCTAGAAAAAAGCAGGAAAACTTACAGTTATTTATAAATTTTAAATTCAAAAAAAAGAAAAGAAAGAGAAAAAACTATAAATGAAAAAGTTTTCATATTATATAAAAGGCTAGTTATTATCATCTAGAAAATAAGTAAGTTATTTTCTATTATTTATAATATTATTCTATTATAATAATATAGTATTAAACTATAATAAAATAGTAGTTTAGTATATTCAATATATTAAAAAAACTTTTACTATAATAAATACGCTAATACAGTTAATACTATAATATTTATTTTTTTAAATATAATATAAAACTATATAAAAGTTATATAACTACTATAAAGAAATAGTAGAATTTTAGATTTTTATTACAGCTATACTATATCTAAACTAGCTAATAAACTAGCTATACTAATTATCTACTGTAGTTTTAGACTATATATTTCTAATTCTACTGCTAACTAAATTTTATATTAATATTACTAGCTATAGAACTATAGCTATTAGAAAATAGATATTAAACTATATAAGTATCTCGGTAAGATAGTTAATATTAAAATTTGTACTATAAATTATAATACTATTTAATAAAACTATTTAGTTAGAAAGATTAATTAGAAAGATAAGCGCGGATTTAGGCTTAATGGTTATTTAGTATATTTATTTTGATTAGTATTTAATGTAATTACAGTAATTATAAAACAGAAGAATTAGAATAGATTTAATATCGGGTTTATTATTAGATAATTAATTATTTAATAACTTAGCTAATAGAATAGTATTCTTACTAATTTAATATACAGTAATAAAATTAGTATTTAATAATATTTTAATATAAATATAATAAATAACTATAATTAGTTAATTAATTATATTATATACTTCGACGAATAAAAAATTATATGTTGCGTACTGCGTAGTGAGAAGAGATGATTGTATTGGAGGAAGTAGTAGAATAGGAACGGTAAGGAATAGCGGAACACTACGGTGGTCGCCTGCGACCACCCGTGCAGTTCCTGAGTCACCTGACCGAACCATCTACTGTTCTACCTAACTACATACATAGTGGGGCAACATTATAATTAATTATATATATAGATAGTAGCTTTATATAGTATAGTATAATCTAATAAATTAAAAATAAAGTTATAGTTAGATAGTAAGTTAGTTTTAAAATATATATGGAGCATGCGGTATATATAAATATAATAATTTATTACTTTATATATACTAGTATATATTTAATACAGTAAGATTTTATTTATATAGTAATAGAAAATATTAGATAATTATATAATCTAATAGTAGTAAAACTATATTTAAAATTAAAGCGAAATTCTTTATTGTAGATAATATTAGTTCTAATAAATAATTTAGGTTTTAGTCCGTTAACTAGATAATAAATAATATTAACTTTAGCGAATATTAGACTTGCACACGGTTAGGTTAAGGTAGGTTATAGGAAAAAAATTAACCTACCCACGCTACTGTGGTTAGATTAAAATTTCTATATAATCTAACCAATCTACTGCGGTTAATTGTTTTTAACCGCACTAGTCCTATTTAGGCAATTTTCTGCCTAATTTCTGCTTAACTTCTGCCTAAATTTTCTGCCGCTTTAGACCGTCTTTCTAATAAGATAATAAAATTATCTATTTAGGTCTCTTGGCAATTCTTAGAGGTAAAATAGTTAATTACGGTTAATTACTGGTAGCGCGGGTAGATTAGAAAAATAGACTTTAATCTAACTGAGCGGTTATAGTTAGATTACAGTTAAGGTATAGCGGTTAGGTTATGCAACTCTAATCTTATCTAAATTTTTGCTTATAATCTTAGCAATTATTAAATTTATTTTTATAGTTTTTAAATTTTTTACTTTAGGCTAATTTTTTAGATTTTAAGTTTTTCTTAATATTTTATAGTATATAGTATTTTTTAAAGATTTTTTAATTTTTTTTAATATTTTTTAAAGAGTAAATTTTTTTACTATTTAAAAATATACTATAAAATTTTTTAGAATTCTAGTGTATTAAAATATTTTATTAATTTTTTTAATTTATAGTAGAATCTTAACTTTAAAATAGTTTTTCTACTAATTTTCGGAGAAAGTCTTTAAAAACTATATTTTTTACTATCTAATATAGACTGTAAATATTCTAATTAATTAATTTTTTTATTATTTTATATATTATAATAGTACTAGTTTATTTCTCTAAATAGATTAGTCAAATTATTTAGTTATTATAGAAAGAATCTAGCAAAGTTATTTTAAATTATTATATATTATTATTTCTTTATATATTATTTTTATAAAAAATATAGCTTTTAGAAGATTTTTTTCTAATTTTAGCGCTATTATTAAAAAATAAATATATTTTTTAGAATAATTATTTGGTTAAAGTATAAAATAGCAGTATTTCTGTATATTTCTATTTTTGTAAATTAGATTTAATATACTAGCTAAAAATTTTACTATTACTAAAAAAGCTATAAGTATAATTTTTTAGCTAAATTCTATAGAGATTTTTATTCTTTAAAGAAGAATAAATTAGAAAGAAGAAAATCTTTTTTATTAGTAAAAATAATATTTATAATAAAGAAATTCTCTAAAAAAAATAATAATTTATTTTATAGTTTCTAGATATTATTATTTAATTTTAATTTTATAGATTATCTCTGCTATTTTTCTTTTTAATTTTAACTATCTATATTTTTTTATCTTAGCTATTTTATGGCATTATTATTAGTTAACGATTTTATCCGAGATCTTTAGAAAAAATTACTAAAATTCTAGAAATTACTAATTTTTAATAAGAATTACTCGGCTTTAGTAGTTCTATAATTTTTTAAAATACTATTCTAATAGATTTTTAAAGTAGTTTATTAGAACAGTAATCTATCTAATAAAAAATACTATTTTTCTATTTTTTAGTAGGCTAGCTAAATAGTAGAGTAAATAAAAATATTAAAATAGCAGCTAATATACTAGAAGATAGAATAAATAGAAAGATTAATAGTATAAGAAGTAGAAGCAGTAGAAAAACTATTTTGTAGTTAAATATATAATTATTTGCTAGTCTTTAAGAGAGATAACTAGCGATAGGGTATTAACGTGGCTTAGGGTTGTATAGAATAGCTGTAGTAGCTTACTAAACCCTAGCAGGGTAGGGGGTGCTGACAATGCAACTCTAGAAAAGACTATCTAATAGCCAAATATATAATTATTTACTAGTCCCTAAATAAAATTAGCGATAGAGTGCTGGGTAGTGGTGCTGACAGTGTTTTATTTTCAAATCCAATAATCAATTTGTTATTTTATTATATTTAGTTAGTAGATAGCTGGAATAGTAGCCATCTTATAAATAGCGATATCTTCATTATTCTTAACTTCAGTAGCTATTACCTCGGTAGTCTACTATTTTTGCTGGGTATTTAGATTTAATAATTTATTATTCAAACTAGAGACGATGCTGTATTTTTCATCTATAGCTATTGTTAAATACTAGTCTGCTTTTTTAACAAAGATATTTTCTAGTATTATCTCTAGTGTTTTTATAAATATATATAGATTAGCACTGGTTTAATTGCACTTTTTCTAATATTCTATATAATTTTTTAGGGATATTGCTTAAGGGTATATTATAATACAATAAATATTATAATAATTGGTTTCTTCATTGATTAGCAGCTTTCTATTATAGCGAGATAGAGCTAGCTATATATTTTAATTAGTTTTGTATCTTTTATATGATAGTATAAAAGTTTAAGTAAATTTTTCATTAGTACGTTAATGAACTATTCAATACTTTTATAATCCTATTAATTAATATAGAGACTGTATTATGCTAATGTATTGCGCAAGCAAACACCGCGCCTGTATATTCTATCGCATTTTTAGACCTTTACTGTATTAACTAAACTTTATCTAATCTACTTTATATTTATAACTTATTATATTAGACACGCGAGTTTATCTATATATTATAGTTATATAAAATATAAATCTTTATATCTTTAAGTAATATATATGTTACCCTGTATCTTAATACAGGTTACTTTAAGCTAACATAATTGATTGTATAGTAGCCCATATATAATTATATTAGAAATATATATTCTGAAAGTATATAAATAGTTAACAGTCATATTAATACGATTGGGTTAATGGTAGATAAAATATTAGAGGTCGAAAACGCGTGATTAGTATAGGATACACAGGTGCCGCGCTCCCTCGTGGAATACGTTATAATCTATAGTTTATATAATAGCTAGTTTTTATTATAATCCTCTTAGCTGTTTGTAAAAACCGATATAAAAATTTAAAGAATTAGATAACACCTTAATTCTATAGATAATTCTGTTATCCAATACATTGAATGGCTATGGCTATATATTTCTATAATAGTCTTTCTAAATTTGATACTTTAGGTTGTCTTTTTAAAAAGGATAGAATAGTAGAATCAATTAGCTTTATGAAGCGGAGCGTTTTCAGATTTTAGTATGTATAGGTATATTACAGATCTTAGTTCTTCAAATTAGTAAGTTTATCCATAGCGCCATGTTTAAAATTAGTGTTTTTCTTCAAATATGTTTAGGTTAATATAGCAATATATATTAACTGCCTAGCTAGAAGCTTTAAATATAGATATATTGCTAGCAAATTCATGGTATATACAGTAGCGGATTAGATTAACACCTTGTTTTTAAAAGAATAAAGTAATAATCCTAATAAAAACTTCTAAATATAGTAATCTGAACAGTGAAAATAGCGCTAATTAAATATCATTAGGTTTAAAGGAGAGCTTATAACCTACTAGTCTACTTTGGTTTCTAGTCAGGATTTGAAAAATATCAATATAGAATCTGGTCGCTATATAGCCGAATTTCTCTGCTTCAAAGTGGCACTCCAGACAGACTAATTTAGCGCGATTATCGCCCCCGAAAGCAGTGTAAGCTACAACCTATTTATTCCTTTATTCTAAACAGGCACGATATCCACCAAGCTGTCTCCTATATCCAATACTATCTGTCATTTTTTAAGCTTCTTCGGATTATAAAAGGTTCCCCAATATTACAATAGCTATGAAACAGGAATTATAACTTGATAAAAGTAGTAATTCATTACTAGGATTACTACCAATAGAAATGGGGAGCCTAACAATGCTTCTGATAGTAACTTTATTACCTATACTAGTATTATTCTCCAAAAGATATATAAATTAGATACATATTCTATAACATATATGTATAGTCGTATTCCTATATTAGCAATTATACTAGTTGGTCTACTTAAAAAAACCAACATGAAGTCTGCTACAGAGATAGTTCTAGGAAATTTAATATTTCCCGGAAGTAAGAGCAAGATTATATGAAATAAAATTACATCTACTAGTGATACTGTATTATTTATAGTAATAATATGAGATATGGGGAAGTTAAAGGCCTAACTATATTCAACATCAATGAGAGAATAGATATATATCACCTAGGTAGCTAAATCCAAGGTTGGCTAGAAAACAGTTTAAAGCGCTTCTTAGATACTATATATTATTCTTCTATATTAGTAGCTTAAATTTGTTCGTCAAACTGTATTATCTAATTTGAAGTTGCACTACTCGCAGTGTCTCTTTATAAATTATATATTAAAGTTCTAGAAGACTCCTATTAAGTACCTAAATTACGCAGCAACAATACAATTAATAAACATATAAACTAGGCGATAAACATATTATTATAATTAACTACGTTAAGCGTACCAGTTATACCTAGTTAGAAAACCAACCTAGAAGGCTCCTAATAGCTAGTACCAGAAGTAGATCAAAATAAATAATAATTAAGGGAGCAAAAGAAAATGAAAAAGAGGGACTACTGATTATATTTCTTTTAGATTAGATAACGCAGTTATATTAGCTGCCAAAAAAAAACCTGTAAGTTAGTAGCTATATCTACAGCGTTGATAAGTAGTAGATATAATAACTATTTAGACATACTCTAAAATATATAAAATCCAATATAGTCTCGAGAAGAGCTCCTACAAAGGATTTACTAGGGGCGAATATATAAAATTAATCTAAAAATATAGATCGACTGACTTTTAGTATGAACCTATCATCAGAGATTAAACATACCTATCCCCTTAAGAAATATAAATTATATAGGAAGTAGTAAAAATTATATCTTACAGAAAGACTACCGATAGTCTTGAAAAAAATATATGAATATTTAAAACTATATACATCGTTTGTCTACTTAGGCGTCGGAAAACATAGGAGAAAAAGCAGTAGGCTCTACTAATACATATATAACAATAGTAGTTATAAGAGATCAAAACTATAAGGCATCAAGGTCTCCGGTATCCTCATTTTTCTGTGAAAAGCAGATACAAGCATATAGATAATTATCAAACTCGCGGCTCTTACAGTAACTAGTTTAGATAAGTACCTAGAAAGATCTGGCAGAGTCAACGGCTAAATAATAAAGTAATAAGAACCCTAAACGGGTTTGAGATAACATATACATAGTAATGGGTTCACTTCGAACTAAAACCCTCCGGTCGATTAGCCCAGTAGAATACTCCGATAAATAAGCAGAGAAAATATCATAGATGAACAGGACGACTCTTTAGTAAGATCCTAGAAAATAGAGTAGAAAATAAAAATCCTTTTAGAATTAAACTAGGGATATACTATTAAAATAGTATACTGAATAGTTAGAAGATAGATAGCTATACTCTTCTTCTAGGATCGGATATACCTACTAAGCTATCTAGGCAGTAAGAGAGGCGGCAGAATAGCTGCCACCTCGTAAGCCATAACAACAGCTTAAAATTATTTCTATAGATTTTACGCTTATAATTTAATTATACTGCGCGTATAAGCGCTTTACTCTATAGTATTCTATTATTATATCACTACATTCGGGGATGTACAAGACTGTAATCTATTTATTAACTACTTTTTACATAGAAATCTAACTATTTATTCAATAAAGGCCTTATTATCTACGTTAAGACAGAAATTAGGAGACATAGCTCTTATTTACTAAATATACTATATGCTAAGCTAATTAACTAATTCAAGATTAGCGCTTATACAATTAGTAAAAATTAATAACATTTACAGTTAGATTTTTCTTTTCTTATTAATTTAAATTGTCTGCTATATTATATTAGATTATCATATTACAGTTTAGATTGTTATTTAGATAATAACTAAAAATTTATATACTGTATAGCTTTAAAAAGCCTACCTATACTATTTTATTTTCAAATATTAGGACTCAAGTTCAGGATAATAAATTAGTACCTAAGCAAATTTAACTTTCATATAAAAGAACAACTTTATTTATACAGCTAAATTGGAATAAAATCCTAGAATCTTTATTATAAAATAATAAATTAGCTATAAAACTTATATAATCTAAACTAGATTTAATATCTCTAGTTTATAGAGATAAAAGGATAGAATAAGTCTAGATTTAAGAAAATTACGTAGATATATAGTAATAGTATATATATAGGGCCCTATTTGCCTTCTTTTTAATTAGAAATATAGTCTACTATATATAATATATATTGTACCATTTAATACCTTAAAAAAATAAGAATTTTCTATTGAAATAGGTTTCAACCAATCGACCTATGAAATATTATCTTTGTTTAACCATTAAGAATTCATTCATTTATTCTACATAGATGTCCTACGACTTAGTTGCTAAGTCAATTATAATATTTCGTTGCCTTTTCTAAGAGAATCTCCTATTAGGAAGGCGGAGTGATGATGAAGCGATAAGTTAATTGATTAACTTTATAATATACTTTTTAAAATATTATATCTAGCTGATATTAAAAAGATTATCAATACCTAAATATAGAAAAAAGAACAATAAAGATGAAAAACTCGAGAATCTATTAAAGCACCTTTTTTTTCTAAAATCTACTTACTTTTTAATAGTACAAATATTTTCTAATAATTTTGAGTATAAATTTTTGTAAAATAATTAGATTTACTTACCAATTTAAAAAGTATAAATTGAAAATTGAAAGACTATTATTCTTTATCTAAAAATATTGAATAATATCTTATTCCTTAATAGACATCTTACTAGGAGCCACTACCGAGGTCCTGTATGAACTATCTAAATTTAGGCCCATTCTAGTAAGTACTAAAGGCAGAGTTCGTATCAGTAACACAGTCTGAACCTATGTATCTATAGAACTAATCAGAGCTCTAAAACAGATTCAACTATGGTCTTGCCGAAGTGACGCTCTACCGCTACGCCACTCCACTGGCAACACTTTATACTACTCGAAAATAACGGGAGCAGGTTAACAAAAGCAAAGCTTACTTTAAGTACCTACACGAGCCTAGTAATTACTTTGCGATTATATCTGCGGTATAAAGACAGCACCTCATATTAATTATAAAGATATGCTCTCCGAGTTCAACTATAGTAGAATTAAAAAGCGATTAATTTAATTGCTTCTTAAAGAGATAGGAATCTGCAAATCGAGATAACTACTTTGCCACTTAGAACTTACACCAGAATGCGCTAGACCATGTTACGTGCAGATAAAGAAATACGAAGGTTTTGCTACAGCCCGTTTTCAAAGTATTATATAGAGTGATAAGTATATCATTGAGCAAAGCGTTGGCCAAAATACCCTAGGCAATTAAATAACTACGAGATTATTGCTAAAGCGCAATGTTCATGCCTTCCACCCAGATGTTTTATGCTACTTTAAGTGGATATATATTAACATTATCTATTCAAAGGGTGATTTAGACGCCCAGGGGGCGGAGTTGATAGGAAGATTGTTGAAAATCTGTACCAAGTATATCTTCCAGAAATCGTTACGTTAAACTATATTTGTATGCATGACAACTTTCCAGTTTACTAATCCTAACTAGGCGCTCTATATTAGCTGATGTAAATTATAGTCTTGCCTCATTTTTCTCCTGGCTTAAATCTAACTAAGAGTTTCTGTATTATTACAAAACGGGAGATCTATGAGCTATATTCTAAGCTAGCGCATGCTTCCAACACAGAGAAGACTTACTGGCAGCCTATACGGATTTATCTAGTGAAGAAGGCCTGGTAGGCTATAGAAGTAAGTAATCTAGGCAATCCATCTAGAGTACTGCCTTATTATGTGAATGCAGCCAGCTATTGAAGCGGAGGGTTGGGATACAAAGTATTAAATTCTGAGGCTTCTGCCTGGCTGTATTGATTTTTATGTATACGGCGTATCTAGCTTAGGTGCTCTAAATTAATACTTATTACCTCGCACTGTATTAAACCATACTATATGGGGATACGTAGGGTCAATTCAGTTGAATATTCCGCAGTGACTTTATTTTTATTCTCTTATCTAGGAAAACCATGAATAAGCAGTAGTTTAATAAATTCCCATTTCTTATTAATTATTTCGTTCACCGCGTTGTTCTACAATGACAACTATAAAACTTCGTGTTTTATATTATCATATACATTCGCCGGCGGCACTAGATGAGAGGATAAGAGAATAATTAACTTTCCTGAGAAAATTAAACTATATGTTCTAATTGAATTTGAATTTGAAATATAGGTATCTCCAAAATATTAATAGTATTACTGATATGGAAAGAGTAGCTTTTGATATAAAGATAAATATAATTGAAACTAGTTTTAGAAGAGACAGACTATTATCACAATAACGATTTGGCTCTTTGATACTAAATATTAAAAAAAATCAGGACTTGGTGGATACCACCAGTCTATTCTTTGAAGTTTTAACTCTGCCAGTCTAATCAATATGGAATATAATTCTAAGGGATAATAAATATTGGAATAGTTCTAACTCTTCAATAGCTTTACATAGTTTATCCAAAAGTAATGATTAAACCAAGAAGACATAAATAAAATTTATCAATTTATGGTGTACAATGTGAAAGTCTATTAACTAGGAAACTACTAAATGATTTATTCTCCCTGCATTGACTATAGCTATATCTAAATTTCTACTTCAATAGTTGTATGAACTTTTCGAGGCAAGTTAGCTACACGAATAAGATACAAAATGATTATAATGCCTTATTCAATAAATATTCCACTATTCATTAACTTAGAAAAGAACTTTAGCTCCTCTGCTAGTAAAGTGGCGGCGTAGCGGCAGGATAACTTAGGCGGAAGTCTCGAGTAGTTGACTGATCCTAGTTGGATAGCTGAAATTAGGTCTACTAGAGTTATAGATTCAGTCCATATTACCGACAGAGTTCTAGCTCCCACACACTACTTAATAAAGCTTAGATCTAGATAATTGATTCAGAACGTTATTCGGAAATAGTCTTTGCCTTTCTATCCATCGAATTCAGTTTAACAGAAAATATAGTCCTTAAGCTTTTATACCGGGTGTATCTTCACGAAGTAATAGAATATATTTGTTATTATCCAGATCTACTGTATGGTCGAGAAATAGCAATAAGCAACCGCGTGTTAGTATTTTAAAGAATTTTTTCATGAAGAGATATTCTATTTATCTAAATATTATTCAGCCTGACGTAGTGTTTTACAGAAGTGAATTTTCCAATTTAATCAATAGAAAGATATTGTTAGTTTGTGATAAAAGTTACAGTAATCATTTATAATCTATTAAAAAGCGTAAAATTAAAGGTTAAGAAACTGTTATCTGCTTTAAATAAGTCCTTATAATGATTTTTATTATTTGATATTCTTTTATTCTGCAGTTACTAGTTACTGCAATTTTAAGGGCTATTAAACTATATAGCTAATTTTTAAGAGATAAATTAATGCTAATATTTCATATTAGTACCACAGTGATTTTAATATTTAGATTTTATGCATTAGTTAGAAACAACTTAGTTTTTGGAATTATATTAGTTTAGCTATAATAAATAATAATTTAATGATATTTCTATCAATTTAGACGCTTTTATTTACATTTACCATTGAATGGAGTTTAATTTTGAATTTACTATTTATTTTAACAATCTTTATATTTTAAAGGGCTTTTTTCAAGTTAAGCTTTATTTAAAGTGTTAGATACTATGTAGACGGCCTTTAAGAAAGTTTCTCCAAATATTCATAGTCGGTTCGGTAGTAATAGATTTCCCTATTTAAAAGAGGTATAGCTTTAGTTTTTTTGGAAGTATTCTTACGCTAAAAAAAGAGATCTAAGAAAGTCTTTAGAAGTTAATTAATAGTAAAATAATAGAGAAATAATAGAATTTAGTTTCTATTTTTTATCTAGTTATATAGCCTTTATGTTTTAGTTGATATGTTATCTAATAAAAAATATTTTATCTATATTTTTTTAGTCGGTAGTAACATATAATAGATCCGCGCTTTTTATATAATTTTTATTGTATTTTAGTTACATTTTTTAAGTCGGTATTACTGTAGAATATTTTTTAGGGTCTATATTCGTGGTATTCTAAAGCCTAGATATTTTTTCTAGAGCTTTTCTTACAAAATTTCTTGCTAACTCATTGTCTAAAGTAATTAAATTATTCAAAAGTTTTTTAACTACTAATTTTGCTCTATTGCGTTATATACGCTAGCTATCTACATTATACAAGTTTTTATATCCAGCTTTATCTATACATTTTTTTCAATCCTTTTCTTCCTCTATCTTAAATATTTGTCTAGATATTCCAACGCACTTTATTTATCCTATATTATTATTAACAGGTATAAGTCTAATAAAAATAGAAATTTAATCGCATTAATAATCTAATATATTCTAATAAAGCTTTAAAATCTAAGCTCGACCTTTTTAAATCATCTATTAAATAAGGCTAATAACCAACTATAACTCTTAGATTATCAATAGTGCTTCGACTAAATACTATCTATTATTTAGATTCTTTAGAACTTTCCTCCCGGCTTCTCTAGTATATATATTTCTAGCAATCACGTTTTCAATGATATACTAAAAACCGAAGTACTTATACTGGTAGTAGCTAATTTTCGTGCCTATTTTTTTGTTTCCTGTGTTACTTATTGGTATCTAAAACTCTGTTCCATAGACCAGATAGAACAGGCTGTACTTTATTATACCATAAATATATATGTAAGCAGCGAATACTTTTTATAGTAAGTATTGATTCTATAATTGTATAGGCTTACCCATTACACATTTTATTAATATCAGACTAAACATTGTCAAAATACTTAATCGTCCTATTCAGATGCAGATAAAATAAAATTATTATACTGTATTTAATTTTGAATTACTAAATATGATGGGGAATAATTTGTTAAAAAAAATATTTAGACTATTATTTTTTAATAAAGATCCGCTTATAGTACTATAGTTGAGAAATATCATTTCTAGAGAGAACACATAATTATTTTATAATATTTAGAACGATTTTTATAGTGAATGGCCTAGCTAGTAGTTTGATTAATAGCAAGCAGTAATAGTATACTAATTTTTAGTATTATAAATAGCTTTTAATTTGAGCTAATATCTATTATCTAGATAAAATAATGTTCAAATTTATGGAAGATTTTGCATCTTCTATTTAAAGGATTTCTGGATATAGGACTTAGTAGATTGAATGGCGGTAAGCTCAGGTGCCTTAGAGATATTATAATAGAGTATTAACTACTAAGTGAAGGTTCCGATAGTATTTAACAGTAAAGAGTTCTAAATATCTATATAATATATAAAATAAATACCTTCGATAATCCTTTTATTGTAGAATTTTTAGGTAAATGGCCTTTCCGTTCCTATTAATATATAATAGCTATGTATTAGTATCTTTACTAGAACTACCGCGTAGCTGTAATAACTTTTATAATTAAAATATATTAGAATTTTTTCTACTTAGCGCGTGATTTATGTATTAATCAATAAACAGCTTATCTGTATAAAGGCATGCTATCTATTTTTTTGCTATCTTTTTTACTGACTTTTCTTGGTATATTTAGTTTAATAATAGCGCGGCGCTCTTTATTAGATAAGTAAGTATTATGTATATGTACCACTCTTTTGTCCATAAATTTAGATCTATAATAAATAGTATTTAATATTATAGTATTATTTTTTTTAATAGTGAATAGATAGATTACCGTTTTCAACGGGTGTGGTCCACACGGATACGTGGTCCAACTTTCTCCCCTACCCCTAATTTAAAATTCTATTTTTAACGTGTCTTTGTTCTACTACTATTATTAAGAATATTTCTTTTGTAAGTAGAATCTAGTGATGCCTGTCTATAGTTTAACAAAATTCGATTGACATTACGCACCGCTGTAGTTTTTGGCGTATTTAAAATCTACACTACTTAGGCAGCTAGATAGAATAAAATTATAATTAGAAACACGCTCTAATAAGAATAATTTAACTATATATAAAAATGGATTGCTTATAAAGTGATTACATTACTAGATATAGATAAGCGGGAGTTTTAAATTCGGCCGGAATTTCTGCATACAATATGTGAATATTATTTAATAGTCGTCTGTAAGGTATATCTATAGCCCTCAGAATTAACTATCTTTATACTTCTATTAGATATTATTCTAAACTATATACATAACATATAAAGTATATTATCTATTATCGCATAAGATAGGAAAGTCTAAAAATTAAAACCGTATATTAAAACTATATTAATAATCATTTAAGAATATAGTATATATAAAAATAATATCTATAGTTTTAACAAAACTAGTCATAGTAAAGCTTTATTTTAAGTTTTTACTATAGTTAAGCGAAGTAACCGTGTATAATTGTTCAGAGTAATTATAAATGGATTGTAGTTATTAAGATAATTAGAATAAAGGTATATATCTACTACTGATTATTATATTAATAAATATCTAACAGGCTACCTAATTCTAAGAATCTACCTTTTTTGTAACTACTAAAATCTTTACTAGTTAAAATAGCTGAATAATTAATAAAATAAACCTCTGGTTAAAAGATCTTTAAAACTACTTTCTAAATACTATATAACTAGTGCTAAGTAGTTATTTATTTTTAACAGCTATAGTAGCTATTTAACTACTCAATTTACTAGTTTCTATAAATAGAATATAATAACCTATCTCTATATATCTATATTCATTTTTTTAGTATATTTAAACAAGTGTAAAAAACTTCTTAAAGACTTTATAATTATTAGTAATAATTATATTAATAAAGATATCTTTTCATTCTGTCAATATATATAAGTAAATTTTTACTATAGTTAATGTTTATAATAATTTTAAAGAAATGGAGCTAAAACTACTTAATCTAGAGTATATTCTCTTTATAACACATTTTTTAACTATATATATCTACACCACTACTAGTCAAAAATTTAATTTTCTCTGCTTTTTAAACTTTATAGAGTATTTATTAACTAGATTAAAGGTCTAAAGCCTACAGAACAGCCTCAATAAAAAACAATAACTTTGAGCAATTCTATTAGAATATTTACTATTTAGAAAAATATAAATAGTAAAATAAATCTGGTAATTTGTAAAGTAAGAAATTAGAGTTATGTAAACTAAAAATAGATGGTAATATAAAAAAAGATAAGAAAATATATTAAGATAACTGTTTTTTAATATATAGAAAAATAAAAATTATACTTAATTACTTAATATAAAGCTTAATAAACAGCCTATGGAATTTAAATTAGCGCCTTATCGATAAGCTCTATAATACCATAATAAATATAGGATAGTTAGACATATAATTTAAAATTGCCCTAGTAGATAGCTATAATTTATTATATTTTATTAGTTAAATTCGATAGCGTTAGTAATTAAAAAATTGTTTTTTAATCTGAATACTGGAAAATTAGATTACTTGTCCGTGTGGACCACTCACCCGTTAAGAACACTATATTATAACTTTAGAACTTATTAATCTAATGTGTAAGTCTTTTTAAATATATATATTGTTATAATGTACTTAAGGTTTTTATATAGTTTACTGTAGTTATAGTATTTAAATATACTTAAATTTATGGAGCTTCTTTAATTACTAATAGTTCCTCTTTAGATTAGATGGTTTTGTTCTGCTAAATTAAGCTTTAAGCTATTATAAGCTATTAAATTTTCTACTGTTCTCTCCGTACTATAGGAATAGTATATTAATTATTTACTCTAAAGTATCAGTAGTATTCTAGTAAGTTTTAATAAATATATATTTCAAAGTTTTGGCGTAGAGCTCTTTTACAAAGCTAATAGAATTCATTAAAGATACTATAAATATTTCTCTGTAGTAAAGAATATTAAGATAGTATCTAAATATAGTATTATAATATTATTTATTAGTATTTTAGAATAATATAAAAAAGTTATAAAATCCGGATAATATTATAAGAGATTTAAACTTCTTAAAGTTAATATCAGGCGTAGTTTAAGAATAAATAGCTTTTTCATCTATATTTACTAGTATTTAAAGAGAAAATAATTTTTAATTATTCAGCATATCTCATATTCATTGACTTTAGAATATAAGGTAAAGAGTATTTATTTTATGTCTATTTGTTCAGGACGTAGTAGTTAATATATATTTATTATAAGCGATTTGGCTTAAGTATAAGTAGTATGCAACTTTTTAATAGGCTTATTATAATAATAAGCGAATAATTTCATCTAATAGTGTCTAAACTTGCTTTAATAATTTCCTAGCTTTCTCCTTTAATATAAAATATAGTCTAATAGTTACAAAAGCATCGCTAATAGAGATATTAAAATAACATTCTAAAAAATATATTAGGGGAAGCTTTTCGTAAAAAATATGAAATTTTATAATTAGCTACTTTACTATAACTACAAAGTTTGTATATTAGCTCTATATAGGTTCATTCTCTTGTAAAAATAAAAAAAACTCGTTCTCCTGTTTTTAGAGTATATAAACCACTTAAGTATCTTACAAATAGTATTTAATTATAATTTACTGCTAGGGATTCTTCACTGAATATTCGCTAAATTAAAATTTAGTGGCCATAATAATTCTTTAGTAATATATAGCTTATTAATTAGTTAATCTAGAGACTTTAGTGTCTAGCTAGTTTCTCACTAAGATAAGACCATAATTAGACAGATCTAGTATTAAGAAAAATACCGTTCCTTTATATTTATCTAACTGTACGCGATTATACGGCAGTAATAAGTTATGATGGTATTTTTACTAGGGACTTGTCTAGTAATAAAACAGAGTTCAACCTGTTTCTAAATATTTACTACATTTCTTCCTACTTAAGACGAAACAGTAACTAACTGTAAAGTTATTTAAAATTTATATAGAGGTCTTTATAGAATCTATACTAGCTATATTTTAATATATAGAGAGGCTATCTTTATTAGTATTTAGATCAGATTATACCTATTTTCCCGCCGCGGGAAGGCTAGCGAATAATTTTTCTAAATAAATAGCCCTTTTATAGAAGCTAGCTATCTTTTAGAATATTTATATATTTAATCTTTCTATTTATTTTTAGTGCGATAATTGCGCAGTTTATTACGCGTAAGAATAAGCCTATTTAAAGTTTTCTTATAATCTTTAATAATCTTATTTAATCGCGCTTTTAGTAATAGTAAAAAGCTATATATATATATATATATTTTCTATGTAGGTTTTTTACAGCAAATACCTGCTTTTCTAATTATTTAATAATAGAGGGTGTTCTCGGCGCTAAATTAGTTGATTAATTATTTAGTAATATAGAGATTTTTAGTTAAATATTTAGTTAACTAAATATCTCATCTAAATTAAATAGAACTAGGCCTGCGTCTACAAAACTATTTCTAATAACTTAAGGCGAAAAACACCTAATATTTAGAGATTAAAGTTTATAGAAAAAAACGTAGATATATAAATAAAAATTATATTATTTTTAGTAGAACTAATTAAATTTAAATATAAAATAACTGCTATAGCTGTTAAAACTTTAAAAAAAGGTATTTTCTAGTTGTATAACTAGTAATAAAAATAAAAATATTTTTAAGCTAATAAAAGCCTATTTTATCAGTAGTTTATTTATTAAAACTAATTTTAATTCTACTATTACGTAAAAGCTTTATATAGATTTTTTTTTACAAATAATATATAGAAAAAGTATCTAGTTAGTAGAATTAATATATTTAATTTAAATAGCCTATTTCTAATCGCCTAGCTGTATAACAAAAGCCTTACTATAGTAGTTACTTAAGTAATAGCTACTCAGCTTATAGCAAAGCTAATTTTATTAAAATTATAGATATTCTTCTATATAATTCTATATTATATTATAGTAATTTTTATGCGGTTAAACTACTCTTTAATTAATTTAAAGTTCTTGTATTTTGCTAGTTAATAATTATAATATTAATTCTATTAGATTTTTAGACCCTTATATTATTTAATAAAGTTACTAGCCTAATTCTAGCTAATTAATTTAATAGATATTGTACCGCGCGCAGTAAAAAAATTAGCTATTTTTTAATATGGAAAGATTAGGAAGGTGCTCCGCATTACTCTAGCAAAAAGATGTATTATGTAAATAATTTCTCTTTATGTTAAATTAATTTATAACCATCAGCATGTATCTCTTTGCGATATTGAGTATTGGAGAGACAATCACGTAGAGTTAAACACAGCATATTATAGATATATAACGTTTTCAACCACCGAACCGCGCCTACCACCGAGCCGTGCCCTTGTATTCCTATACTAAATGGCTCCTTTGCAGCTGGAATATATCAGCCATTCTAAATGATTGTCAAAAGGTATATAATATAGAGGTATTATAAGACTATATTAAGGTATAACACTAAATTTCAAATAAATACTCCAAGCAATCGCTCAGATATTATAAATTACACTGTATATTACGGCTGGTCTATGTGTTTAGCATTCTTACTAGACAATATATTAAAATAGAAAGATTTATCTCTTTTTCTATTTATACAAAGTCTAAGTCTTTAATATAAGATATTATATTTGAAATATGGTTGAGATATTCCGGTTGCAAAAGAGCTATTTAGTATGGGAATACAAGGGCACGGCTCGGTGATAGGCGCGGTTCGGTGGTCGAAAACGTTATAGCTTTGGCAATTTAAGTAATTTACTTGCTTTCTATAGCAGAAATTACTAATAGAATCCTACCCTCTTACTCAACAAGATTTCTTGAATTTTAACGCGCTTTTAGGGGCATGGTTAGTAGTTAAATTGGATAAGGTTTTCGGCGCGTCCAAAAAGCGTTAAGGTAGCGCGCTGCTCGCTTGGGAAATACGTTAGATACGGCTAGCTTTCCTATATGGCTGAATAGTTTGGCTGCCTTAAATATAGGATCTATATTTATTTTAGCACTTACTCTTAGTTGTCTAAAGTTATCTAAATCTCATTTCTTAGATTTATCTATAGTAGTTATTATAATAGCATTATTAGCGGTAATACAGCTTTTAAATATTTCTTTTAATATTTATAAGCTTGGCCTGTAGTTCGTAATGAGAACGATTTTTTGCGGCTTATAGCCTGTTTCTAGACTAAAAGTACTTTATTCTTAGAAAATTAGTCAATACAGTAAAGCTATTTCTTCGCAGTATTAGTTGCAGACTTTTTATTATAAAGAGAAATTTTCTTAGAGTCCGAGACCTTTTAATATAGACAACTCTTATTCTATTTCCATTAACTATTATCTGAATTAGTAGCGTTTACTTCTAGGATAAGGAGATTTTTAACAGGATTGTGGGAGCTGTTCAATTAGTAATGCATATTTGAATAGTCAAGTAGACTATATAGTTTCTAATATATTATTATATTAGGCTTCCGCATTCTATTCAGAAATTTAAGTACGTAATCTCCGTACAAAAGAATATCTACTAAAGTATAGTAGTGATGAAATATAATATTTAACTTGGGACGAAACATATCAAAATAATCTATATAATATATATTTTCTTACCTCGAAGTATTTAAAAATTAAAAATTGTTTTCAATCTTATTTTTTCTCTGTATTCCATCATTTCTCTATTTAAGCTGAAGACTATTTAGTTATAAAAATACCCAGTAGATATAGGCTGAACTACGGTATAAAAAATTGATCTTCTTAATTTATAGCCTAATAACTTTGTACTATATAAACTAGAGATGTAATATACTAGATATAGCGTTAATATATAAATATACGTAAATTTGCTACTTGACAAATAGTTATTAACCATTTTTATGTTGAGCTTTTACATTTCGAACTAGGTTCGGAGGGAGAATAGAGACCTATCGTTTAAAGTACAAGCTGTAGTTGGTTTTTTATATTACAGGGTTCAGTGGGTTCTTAATTTAATAGGGTCTTTGGGTATATAATGATCGTTAAATAACTCTTTTTTTGAAGAGACTTAGTGGCGTTGAAGGGTTGGTTATGAACGGTAGTTTGCTTATTACGAACCGTTTCCTTTATACATAGAAGAGAATATAGCCCTATTATCTAAGCCATATCTGGTTTCCGAAATCACCGTAGCCCCATAGTTATTATTTCATTAATGGTTAATATCTGCAAGTTCAACTAGACTAAGTCTAAAAGATCTTATATTAACAGACTAACATTAACAAAAGCTTAGTTGGTTTGTTAAGCACTTATGCTGGGCGATCAGTAATGTAGAGCAACCGAAACCATTAGCAAGAGGGTAGCTAAAGAAGTAGTTATAGTAGAAATAGCGATAAAAAAAGCAAAGTTAATATAAGATAGGCCGGAGATATTTTGGCAGTAGGTTTCGTGACAGACAGCTAGCTGGCTTATAGTATAGATAAAGGAAGTAAAATATATCAATAGTAAATTAAACTATAATTGAATCCTTCTATTCTGTAGAAACTCATACGCTATGAATCTAATATTAAATTCGTGTGCGTATATACCTACAGTAAAAGTTATCGCACGAGGAACTGATATAAAATTAGACTATAGCCATATTCTACATAAACTACGGGCGTCTAGATTGTAGTTTATTAAGATTGGAGTATATATTAGACTAGCACTAGTACTTTATGATATAGAATAGCAGGCGGGGAAAATATAGGGACTCTCGCGTAGCGCGATATAATATTACAAAATTATATTATAATCAGAAGATGGAGTTGTATGGTTAATGTACTACGCAGGAAGAGGGTGTGTAAACCATCCATATCAGACAAAACAGATTATCTTAATATTAAAGTATCAAAGAGGCTTTTAACTATAAAATACTAATTTGATAAGCTCTATAAAATATTAAGGCTAATTGGTCACTAAAATGCACGCGATTACTAGTAAAATAGAACGGATATTGAAAGAATATAAAGATATAAGAGCAAAATAGATATATATAGAGTAATAGAAATATCAAAGAGAAGCAGTAAGATAAATATGAAAGATATAAAAATATAAAAAAGTAGCAAAAACAGAGCAAATTGACCATAGAGTTTAATAAATAAGAGAGTACAGTTAAAGCTATATTTTAGCGATAGCATAACTGCTGTACGAGTAATGTATTTCACACTAATAGAATAAAAAAAGGAGAGTATGAACTTAGCGAAATAGTTGCCAGAAACGAAAGGCATGGTAAAATAGTATAGATACATGTGGATATATACATAAATAAATAACCGGCTAGCCAATACTGTTAAAAGGACAGAATTTACTGATAGTAGCTTAGAATATCCGGATATTTATTCGTAACAAAAGATAAATCTACTAAAGGCTATCGTATGTGTAAATCCATGGGAGACACACTTTAGAATAAGATAGAATATAATACTAGTCTATTGCACGCATAGAAATATTCTAGTCAGATAACTAATTATATTGGAATATGTCAGGGAGATTAAACCGGTAACTAATAGGTCCGAACTACAATAAGACCATTTACATAACCCGGTCGGCAGAACGTATCCCTACAGTACACTGTATACATACATACATAATAGGAACGCGCCAAGTATTATATTCTTATTGATAATAAATTTGGATATATATATGGAAGCGATACCTTAGAGGGCTCCTGAAAATACAGGTACATGACCTCGATTATATGGATTAGAGGATTATTACTATAGCGCTGTCTATATACATTACACCCCAGAGTGCATATAGTTGGGAATATACAGAACCTAGTACATATCAGCAGTATCTTAAACGCAAGCAGAATTATATAATAGTCATACTATATAGATAGGATAATATATATTATTGATATTATTCTATTACCAAAACGGATCGAAATATATCCATAAGAAAATTTATCTACTAATAGTAATTTATCGAAATCTCGACAACAAAATATATTTAGATGCCTACCTAGTGAAAAGCTGTTAAAATTTCTTTTCCCAGTATCAGTCATCTGATTAACTATTAAGCCGTTAACATTTATTATAGCTAATAGCCGAAAGTTGAAAATATCAAAATCAAAGTATTATATTAACCACAAATACTATGAATATTGATCGGAGAATATAAACCCGAGAATACCAACAAAATTAATTTTCATTAAATATCTCAGATACATATCATTAATGACTATCCAACCTAACTGATCTAGAAGATAAAATACACTAGAAGACTATTATTGATTGTTGATTTAGAACCAGAACTAAATCGTTATTTTCGAGCCGTCTTAATTTTCCGGAAAGTAAACTAATCAACTTTAATAGAAATCTATGAGAGTCTAGGAACATTTAAGTTATGTAGATAGATAATCATAAATTTTATTATCAAACTATTAGCCGTCTCCAGTAAGTAGTCCTACAGCGGCTTGGGGAGCCAGTCTGCTCCACCTTAACGATGGATTCAAAGTCCTTTAAGCTATCATACGGCCGCGTCTTAAGAATTGAACCAAAAGAACTAATTACAACTATCTCGTTCTATTTGACTACCTTCTTAATTAGCTAGAATATCACGTCCTTTGGACCGCCCTTTCTTTAACAGCTGAATATTCCGATAACTTTCCTGTAGTAATAATTTATTTTAATAAAAATTAAATATATTTTTCAATAAAAAATTTATTATTAAGACTTGCAGCAAATATATTGTCAAGTCACATGAGATTATATAAAATATAAATATATTTTCCACAATTAGTACCATTCTTGTAAATCAAGTAGTATTTGCTTTTGCTGGAAGAGCTTACTTCACAGCTGCCACTTTAATTATTGCAGTACCTACTGGAATTAAAATATTCAGTTGATTATATAAAAGAGTATCAGGAGTTAGAATAGAAGCTGGGATGAATAAATTTTAACAAAAAGCATTTAATATAGCTACTAGCGTTTTACACATCTAAATGCCCCCCAACCCTCGACGTCTTTCAATGATTCATTTGTCGATTCGGGCTTCTTGTAAATAGTAAAGACGCAGCTGTAAATTTTATTAAAGCTAACCTGCTAGTTTCTACATCTCTACAGCGCTTCCAAAGAGGCGATTGAAATATTATATAACGCGTTAATTAAACATTAGGCTATTATTAATATTATCCTGCGCTGTCTAATGTTTTACTAAAGTCAGTGTATTATATATAGGAGGCAATATACTGCTTAATAATAGTAGCGGAGTTGTAAATATTCTAGAATATAGTTAGGGCTTTTAGTCCTACGTAAAGAACCTAAGATCTCTTAAACATTAAATAGATAGATACTTTGCTTTCTAAAAAGAAAACTCCTAAATATATATAGTGTATCCTCTTACGTACTGCAGAATTTCCTTTAAATAAGCTTTTTGTTCGTATTAGTTTTATATAAACCAATAATACCTCAGGATAGTTTTACGCTTCCAATGGTAATATTCATACACCGAAAATAGCTGGTCATTAAGCGGTCAGGTAAGATATATAGTGTAGGACAGAAAGTAGAATAGAATTGTACGGTTCTGCTTATGGAACTTTAGAAATTTGTAGGTTAAAAAAAAATTATAGTTATTAGAAATAATAATCGCAGCTTATCCTCAACAGAAAATAAGGTCATGTGTAGCGATCGAAAGAGTAAACCTGGTTAAGGCTAACTATACTGGTAGTATATAACATTTAAATAATAAGTTATACAGTAGTCACTAGAAGTATCTAGATTATATTGTCGCTCCATATAGAACGTACCCTTCAAGATGAAATAAAGCAGTAGCATATATTTATCTATAGCAATATATTCTATTATATAATCTACTATCTTTTGTTTTTAACCCCGTCTTGTAAAGCTTGATTAGGCCTAGTTATAAAAAAGTTCAAAGTTTTATCTTGACCTAATTGACAGCCAAATTTATCATATAGATATTTCAATACTGAGTCTAGGAGATATATACTTTTAAAATATTAAGTTAATATTCGATTGGCCTAGTATTCCAGCTAGGTCGTTTTCTCTGTCGATGTCTGTTTAACTGATTTGGCCACTTGGAAATACTTAATAAGACAATATCATAGAACTAGGAAAAGAATAAATAAAATCTAAATGTTGAAACTAATAAATTAGTTCTCTTTCTACGGACCGTTAAGCGCTTCAGTTAAATAGAATATAAAGTTTGAGTTACTCGCCCGTATAGACGTATTTTAAAGCCGCTAATGAAGAACTTAAATTCACGCGACAACTCACATCAGTATATTCGGATTTTTAATGCGTTTAAAGCTCTGAAGGCCTTTGAGATACGATTGGGCTTCGGAGCAGGACTTTATGATTATGATTGTGGCACTTGATAGAAGGTTAAGGGGACTTCTAAAGCGATGCGCACCAACACTCCGAAGGCGGGATAGGGCTGCCTACTAGAGATGGCTACAACAATATTCCTTATTTTTATTATATATAAAGCACAAAATTAGGGATAGTGATCAAACAAATTTGTTTACACATAACTGTAGATATGAAGGTATCTTATGGATTTAGATTGCCTTTTAGAGCCTCTAATCGATATCTATTTTTTTTTAAAAAACTCTGTCTTAATTTTATAAAGACGTATAGTCCGCTCTATAAATGTACATTACATCTCTGAGAGCAAATAAGGGGTAATGAAAATCAACTAAATAAGTGTTAAACCAAGCAGATAGAAACTATATCATATTGAACTACTTATTTAAAAAGGAATACCAACCCCAGACCTAGCGCTATTGATAAACTTACTAAATATTAGAGCTTAAAGTGGCATAGTAACATAAATTATAAAATAAAATTATTAGATTATAATGTCCTATTTAAATTTCCAGAATTAATTTTTCTATGTATTAAAATTGAATACTTAAAAACGCGTCCATAGAACTACTATTCGCTATTAATTGAATTTTAGTTCTCTATTATTTTTTACAATAGTAGCGGATATTAGACTTTTAAATTAATATTTTTTTAGTAATAGTGTTATTAAAATTATATTTTAGTAGTAGGGTCAAAGATATAGCTCTATATTTTAATATATTAAAAATTTATATAGCTAGAGAATATATTTAATTAGCTTTTACAAAGTAATAAACAGTAGTTATTAGGCTTAGTATAAATAAAATTCAACGCTTTAACCTTTGATAAATAGGCGGTCTGTGAAGGAGATATAGCTTTGTATAAAGTGTTGGGCGCCCTCTCTAGTCGACTAATTAGAGGTTGGCGCTCATATAACTAAAGTTATCTACCAGCAACTTTACTGTTTTTTCTTCCTTGTTTCATCTCTAGTTAAATTTAAATAGATCATAAGATTCGAAGCTTTTTTTGGTCTAAGCATGTTTAATATCCTATTTCATTATTTAGACTATTATAATAGTAATCTTTATCAAACTTAGTACTCTCTATATTGTAAAGGATTACTAGGAAGTAACGGTGCTGTTAAAAGAAACTAGCAGATCTTAGATCTTAGAGTCGTCCTACACCTAGTTTGGGAATTATTATGGAATGGGTGTATTATAATGCGGAATACGCAATGTATCTGCAGAACAACACTATTCCCTATTAGGTAGGAGCATCTCTCGCCTTCCTAATTAGGAAGTAAAGTCGGCAGAAGAAAAATGGTAGGATATCGTCGACCACAAAGACTCTTGTATAGTAAGCGACCCCCCAGGGGACCTATTTTTCGAGCAATCAGAAATAATTATTTAATTTAAACTAGCTTTATAGTATTTCCGCTGGCTTATCTATCTGTAGTCTGCCTTCGTCGCCTTGATTCAGATATGTACTAAGTAGTCCACTACCTTGCTTAGTTACCGCCTGTCTGCTCACCTGCTTAGCTTATTTCTTAATCCTATTCTCTATCCAAGAGTTAATTTCGAAATTGGCGCCCTATTATGGATGTAAAAATACGATATTCCTTTATAGTAGGGGGAACATAGTTGCTATAGAGGAGGCGTTGACAGATTATGAAGGCGGAATGGTCCTTAACCTAGTAAGCAATTGTCTTGTTCTGCGAATAAATTACGTGTTCTGCATTATAATATACCATATATAATACTAGTGGTCTAGATATATAGACCTTCTAGCTTTTTTTCTTGGTATTTCCTTTTGTATTTAGGTGTTGGGGAACTTTTCGGTGTTAGGCTGGGCACATTACCTGAATAGCATACCATACAACTAGAAGGCGGCTCTAACAGGTACAAGAATCAATCAATCAATCATTATCAATCGAATCTAATGATAAGTTGAATTAAATTATTAGCTTTATGTTAAATAGCACCTTTACTTGAAAGTAGTCTCTTTTTAACGGATATAATCATACTACTATTGATACATGAGTTGAAAGTATTAGATGATATTAAATCTGGTATATGTTCTCTCCTTATCTTTTATTCATCTAAGTTATCTGGGTAGAACGCGGTTCAATAATTAATTTTTGAAAGTCTCAAACTACGAGCAACAAGAGCTTTTCATGAGAATTAAAAATTCCAATTGACTAAACAACATATATATGACTCAGTTTAAAGTTTAGGTTTTAGCGTTACTACTAGGTTTAGGTTTAGATATAGAATTCTAGCGATGTCTTCTTTAACGTAGTAAATAGTATCGTAACAAATGTTATATTGTTTTGCTAATATATGTAGTAATTAGCCGTTTCGAGAGCTGCGAGAATAGCGGCATGCTGTTCAGTAGAAAGCTTATATTCTAACTTGCGATTTCCACTAGTTTTAGTTATAAAGCATCTTATTTTAGTGGAGTAGAAAATAGTTAAAGAAGATAAGGTATATTAAAGCGTCTCGGTGACGCGGAAGCGTAGTAAGACTTTTTACCTGCTCCGTAATATAACGTATTTCCAAAGCGAGGGGCCACCCGCCCGCCACTTCCTGTCTATAGACCATATACTAGTTATTATTAACTAAACAATTGAATTTCTATCTGAAAATTAATTACTAAGTGAATAGGATATCTAACTAGTATATCCCCGAATATAACAATTAGAATACTACGGAAGGGTTTATATACGTAGTCCTACTACAGAATGTACAGAATCTATAGAAAATATTTTTAAGCTCAATTAACCTAATTCTTATACTAGAATCGCTCTAGATATTCCTAATTAGATAGTCTCTCTACTATAGCTAGCTGCCTAATAAAGCGCTTAGTTTTTAACTTTTCTATTTATTACTAAAGCGGTATTTCATAATTCTTCACACGTTAAAAAAGGCTTATTAAAAATTAATTTATAACCTTTAATAACCTTAATCGCGATTCTAGTAGTGTATGAGTTCTTAGTTAGATATCTAACTAAGCACCTTATCTAATTTAAATAGAACTAGGCCTACGTCTGCGAAACTATTTCTATACTTTTTAATTACAAAGCGCTTTCGCGGGCAGCCAAAAAGAGCCTTTAGAGAGTTAAATTTATAATATAATTAGCTCTAAAATATATCTTCTACTCTACTAATATTCTATATATTTTTTTAAAAAAAGGAAAACACCTAATATCTAAAAATTAAAACTTATAAAAAAGTAAATCAATATATAGATAGAAATTATATTATTTTCGCTGTAAGCCTAATTAAATTAATCTAAAATAGCTATTATAGCTACTAAAGATCAGAAGATAATACTTTTTCATTATATAACTAGAAATCATAAGAATAAAGATATTTTTAAGCTAATAAAGACATATTTTATTAGTAATCTAGCTATTAAAATTAATTCTAATTCTACTATTGTGTAAAAACTCTTTATCTTTATATTAGTACTTTATATAAATCTTTTTTTAAAAAATAATATATACAGAAAGTATCTAGCTAGTAGAATTAATATATTTAATTAAAGTAATTATTTCTAATTACCTAACTATATAAAAAAGACTTTACTATAATAGTTAGCTTAAATAACTACTTAAGTAGTAGCTACTAGATCTATAATAAAGCCGGTCTTATTAAAATTATAGATATTCTTCTATATAATTCTATATTATATTATAGTAATTTATAAGTAGTTAAACTATTTCTTAATTATTTAGGGTCTTTATATTTTGCTTATTAGTAATTATAATATTAATTATAGTGTATTTTTATATTTTATACTATTTAATAAAATTATTAATCAAATTCTTACTAATTAAATAGATATTACACTATATATATAAAGAAGAATATTGGCTATTTCTTAAATATAGAAAGATTAGAACGGCGCTTTATATTAATCTAGTAATAGAATCTACTATATAAACAATTTCTCCTTATATTAAATTAATTTATAGCTGTTAGCGCGTGTTTCTGCGCGAAAAATATAGCTATTTAAATATTTTTAGAGAGATATGGAGAATATTATATATATATACTATTTTATTAACATTACAGATTCTTTGTTCTTTAAATCTAAGATAGTAAATAAGATTCTGCCTTTTTATTTAGCTAAATTTCTTAAATTTTAAGGCGCTTTTAGAGGTATAGTCAGTAATTAAAATAAGTAAGATTTTTGAACGCGGCGAAAAACGCGTGAGATAGCCGCTCGGTTAGGGTGGCCGCTCGCTTTGGAAATCCATTAGTTTTCTGTACCTTGCTGGTAGGATTAGCTTGTCTAGCCTAATAGACCAATAGTAACAGCTTTTTATGCTCTACATTATCCGCTTCAGAAGCTAGCTTCATTAAACTTATATAAATATTTCAATACATATTTTAGAAATAGTCCTTCAAAATATTCTTGTAATAGTTCATGAAACTTATTAATTTTTATCAAATTCAGGGTTTATGGGCTTCGAATCCACTAATTTGGATTTCTCTAGACGTTCGATAAGGTAGTAGATCTTCTTACTGACTATATTATACAATATATTGTTTACCGTGTTCCATTATAAAATCTAATGAATCTCTAAATAATTTTTCTTTTCTTCTCTTCTCCATAACCGAATTTTAAGTCATACATCATTAGATATTAATTATGTTGAGTCTTGTCTTCAATTAGAAGTAATGTAGGTTAGGGTAGGCTTAAATAGCCTCTTGTCTGTTCTAGAGCGGAACTCGACAGTCAATATAACTGGTGCATTAACTAGCTAGATCATAGGAAAGATATGAGACAAGCTAGTAAATACCGACACTAGCTCAAAATAAAACACTACAAAAAACAGTAAAACATCAATTTTATGATCTATGTAGTAAATATTCCTAGGAGGTTCAGTAGTACGCCCAAAATATTCGCAGTTGTTTACTGGTAATAAATAAGATTCTCTATTTACTAAAAACTGGGTAGATAATATAATAGCTATTGCATATATACTAAATTATATCAGCTGGCCACACGTAAATCGATATTTTATAGCAAAAATATCTGTACCATAGAAAGAAGCCTAAGGTTAGCTAAAGTATCTAATAAATGCTCCAATGTAGGCGAAAGAATTTATGATTAACTGTAAAATCTGCGAGCACCACGTTGATGGAATGGAATGCATTACTAAAACAGGAGATTCCAAGCTATATAGTAAAATGCCACAGAAATTATCCATTTCTACTAAATTAATAATAGTATGCCCAAAGTCATTGGGTTTAATATAAAGCTTGACGAGATATTTTTTTCAATGCTTTAGAAGCTCTTCTGTTATCTAAATTATGAGCTTGATAGTATTCTTATTATTTTTACCGAATATTTTTATCATTACCGGGAAATGATTCTCAAATCTAGAATAAACTAAACGCGCTATGGGATTTTATTTCCTGAAGAATAAATCCGTAGAGCTAGATAATGAATCTATAGTAGATCGTAGTAATAGGGTTGACGCTATATACTGATGTGACGATTGGTTTCATCAGACTAAGACGTATATAGCCCTATTCAAGGCCAGGAATCAGGAGGAGAGAAAGTAATTAGCTTTAACAAGTAACAATATAAAATATTAAATACTGAAAGATTTCTACTATATCCTAGACTTCTACGAGTTTGAAGCTGTAGTGCAGAACTATGATACAGTATAGTTTATTTGGGAAGTATACCTCGTAAGAGTACATAAAATCTAAACGTAGGTAGCGTAATACAGAATATGAAAGACCTAGTATATTATGTTATCTAATTTTAGATTGCCTACTACTCATATTTAATAGCACAGTCACTTCCCACTAACGGATAAATCTACCGTATTGAAAGAATATACAAGACATAAGGCTTAAAACGACTATTCTCTGTACGCCTGAAGATATCTATTTAATATCATCCCGTCCTTGGTCGGTTCATTATATCTCGTTACTTAGATTTATATTTCCTTATGTAGGTGCCTTAAAGAGGTAAAATGTTGCCGGCAACGGGGTTAGGGCCCATACACCTTGTATAGTAGACCTTGTTAGCTTAATTACTGTCTTCGAGGCAATTCAAGTATCAACGTCGTTAAATTTGACTAGTTAGATGCTTGAAAATATGGGCACTTACTGGGGTAGTTTCGAATTGTATATTCGACTATTCTATATTTAGCGTATTAAGCTTTTAAGGACGATTCTAGTCTCCTATATTAAAGTGTGATTATTATATTTTAACTTTAGCTGACATTTTTATCTCTATTTGGCTTATAAAACCTTTATTTTATGCTAAAAAATAGTAGTTTGTACTACGGATTACAATTTTTTCTTAAGATATTAAATATGTGATAGAAGGCTGCTGTTCTTATTAAAACTTTTTTGCAGGATGGGGCCATTATCTAACTATGAAGTATTCTACATGGTTTAAAAGGCAGAGAGAGTTAATTTTTTTAATTAACAATAGTACACCTGAGGTGTATTTGTCTATAGTCAGAGATTAAATTTCAGAACATGCTTTATATTCGGTAGAAAAAGCCCTGCCGGCTTCGAACGGGTTTTAAAATTTCTCTATAATAAATACTTTAACGTATATGCATATTAGTATACCGATAAAAGGGTTCCTTTATTAATTTGGTTATTACCGGCTTTTATATACTATTTAAGAACTTTCTTTACCGTTCTCAACGGACAAGTGGCCTATACTGATAACTAATCCAACTTCCCTGTACATAGATAAGAATTCGATCTTAAGTACTAACCCCTTTAAAATTGAAAATTGACTAAATGAATATATGAAACAATAGCTACTTGTTAGGGTAATTTTCTATTATATGTTTAATTATTCTATAACCATTACAGTGTCGCACAAGTCATTATAGAATACTAAAATTGATTTTATGAACTGTTTATTAAGCTACGTGTTAAATTATTAACCTTAATTTCAATCTCGATATGATGATTTCTTATTTGAATATTATTGGCTATCTTCACTTATATAATTCTAATTCTTCACTTCAAATACCCATATTAAGAATGCGATTCGCGCAAATTTCTTAGAACATTAAATACAAACAAAATTGTCAAGAAATACTGTCTATCGAAACTACATCACAGGCTCAATTAACGAGTCTAATTAGCGACTATTTTACATTTAAAACCAAAAAATTTTGTCTTCAAGTAATGATAACACATATTATAACTAAAATATAGAAATTGACAAATAGGTTTTGGATTAACTAGCTTAAGCTTTATACTTTTTTTGTAAAAAAAACCCCGCTGTAGATATTAGCTAAAGTGAATATTTTAGCGTGCGTATCTAGATGTAGTAATAAGAGGTTATTCTTGGTAATGTAGTTATTGCGGACTTAAGCTTTCTGATCATCTTTAGGTAAGCTAAAAATAATTATAACGGTAGTTAACGATGCAAAATATATATAAAAAAGATGCAGTTATAATCTGCTTACAGAAAATGCTACATATAGTAGATAAATGCTATAACTATTGAAAATAAGTATTCTATATTAATAGTATAGTATCCTAAGACCGATTTAAAAATATTCTTTAATTAGAGAAACTATTTTATTAGTTGTTTGGTTAGTTGGGGCATTGGGGCAGTTGGATCTATTAGTTGGAAAGGAATTTGGATTTTGAGCATTAGGCAGCCTGTTAACAACTTACTTTTTATATAATGACTGGCGGTATACATACGCGTCTTAGTCCAATTGTTTTAGTAACTGTGGCCTCTTTATAATTACCTTTGTAATTAGTCTAATTTACCTTGTGCAGTGGTCTGTTTCACCCGACTGCAGTAATTACTTTGAAAGTAAATTAGATGCCTATTATAAAGCTAGCCTTATCAAGATCCTAGATGTTGTTGTTATATATGCCGTGTTCTTGGGTAGCGGCTTATACACTCTCGAGCTACAGTTCAATAATCTTTAGATCTTCCTGCCCTACGCGTTGATAGGTGACTCGTCTTGTATATCGCGCATAAGATCCAGGGTAGTATTTAATAGATTTACAATGTTAGCGGATCCTGAGAGCTGCATTTAATTTTTACAATCGATTGCAAGGCAGTACCAAAATTATACTATATAGAAATTTAGGCCGAAATAGAAATATCTATCTGCGTCTAACAATTACTTCAAAGGCAATTCCTCTTTAAATTCTGTTTATTTGTGGATATTGGCACATTAATCTTTTTTTAGAAACTAACACAGCGTATATGTGCTCCAATATAGACCTAGGTTCCCCGAAAACCCCTGCAGATTTAATATAGTACTTGATTTGATTGTTCTTGTATGTGGATATAGCTATTTAAATGCGATTCGCTTAGGATGGGTGCCATTTTGTATGATAAAAATGGAGAAAATATGCATTGAATGCCTATTGGTTTACGTGCCACGGGATACCTGTCGGCTCGCTGGTTGATCACGTCAAGTATTTAACTGGGGATAGTATGGATGCAAGTAGTCGAAAAATAATCTTAGGAAAAACTGTTAAACTGAGTAGGTTACGCTTTAGTTTTGACCGTAACTGTTAGTTATGATACAGTTTTACTATACATATTTAAATATAGCCAGTAGAATAGTGTAGCAGCAGAGCATCGTCTAGGCAGGTTCCTAGCAGTATTTATCTACTGGCAAGATTATATCTCTAAGATGCCTAACCAAAAAAAATAGATTTATTTGATTTATCTAGGGTCTAGCTAGATAATGGTCCCTATGGTAGAATAAGGCCGGTGAGGTGACGTAGCAGTAGAGCGTTACCTAGGCAAATCCCTAGGACAGGCTATGGTTCTTAGCAAAATGTCTGCGTAATTCCGTTGCAGGGCAACAACTCCGGCTAGACCCCCCATAGTGAAATACATCTATCTCTCTCTAAACTAGTTGAATAGGAAAAGTGGAGCCGCCTCCTGGATATATATAGCATGCTAATAAGTTGGTATACCTAGCCCAACACCAAAAAGCTTCCCAATATCCAACAGATATAAAGAGAAAGGAAAAGACGTAGAAATGAAAAATTGAAAAATCTATCTAGGCTACTACTTATTCTATAGAAATTTCTAAACTAAGGCCTGGGGTGTCTAAGATTTAAAATCTACTAAGTTTTTCTAATAGACTTGTTACTTTGTATTAGTTTTCTATAATATCGAGGGAACTTCGAGGTAAGAGATAGGTCGATTCTATTACCTTAGAAAAATATACAAAATACAACTAGAAACCTATTGTTTTTCTACTTAGGAATATATATCAAATAGACGTTACTCCTTGATAAACTTAGTTCAAAGGTCACCCAATATAGAGGTCATAATAAATTAAATTTGGGATTCCTTTACTAGGTGTTAAAAAGTGGAATTATTTTTCGATACACTGAAGTAACTATCTAAATACACGATTCTAAGGAGGAAGCATCTTATATCGTGGCAAAGATTTGATGATGCATTAAACAGAGAATAGAAACTTGGGTTAAAAATCCGCGGTTCTGCGATGTTATAACTTTTACTATGAAGCAATTTTCTCTTTCATTGCTCTTTCAAGTAGTTATTAGTACTATTATATAGGTTTTTATTTGTAGATACCCAACCCACTCTAAATTTACTATATTTGTGAAGATTTTAACGGAATATTTAATAGCTATGATATCCACAAAATTAAGGTAGTAAAGTTCTAAATTTTTGTACATCTATGCTTTACTATTAGTGGCATTTATACTCTTAGTATATAGCTTAAAGATCATTTTGCTCTGTTGTAATTATATTAGGTTTATTTCCCTATACTATGTTTTCTAATTCGCCAATTATGAAATTCCGTAGAATGGCTATAGAACTATACCTATGCGTTATTTAGATACTGTAAGTTAGTACTACTACCGAGGGTTCATTGCCTTCAAACAGAATAGCATCTTCAAATATTGGGTTTCTCATAGATTACTTGGCATTTCTCCTGCTAGTTTATTATCTGGAATAGTTATCTAGTTCTTTTGCGCTAATTATTATATCTATCTGTGCTATGGATTTAATATACTAACATATTTCACAAGCGAGCGCTGTACCCAAACAAGCGCCACACCTTCCATAAAATACTATCTACGGACCAGATACTAGAGCTTCTACTAACCAAGCAATCATACTTATAATAATTAATTACTAAGTTAATTAGGATAACGTTTTCCACAACCGAGCCGCGCCCTTTCCACCCAAACTCCTATTTTCTAGGGTTTTTTAACTATCAACGATATTAAATGTAATTAATTAAATATATAATATTATAGCTATCTACTACGGCAATTTAAAACTATATATCCGACTGTTCTATACCTACTATAGCGCTGTGGGGCTTGTCGATAAGATACTAGAGTAGATTCTATAGGCTACTTATTAAGCTACGTGTTAAGTTACTAAACGCAATTTTTTATCTTCCAATAAATAGAAAAGCAGTTATTTTTTATTTTAGCATAATTTCTTATCAAATATTATCGTCTATTTTTAGTATATATGGCCCTAATTTCTTATTTTCAAAGTAGCTAGATTTATATTACTATCTACGTTGCTTTCTAAGATTATTAAATATATATAATAAGGCAGCTAAAAAACAATTATTTTCTATTAAAGCTATTCTATAAATTTTAAGACCTTTTAATTTAACTAGTAACTATTTTATTTAGTCTAAAAAATAAAAATTAAATCTTTGATTAATAGTAGTAGAAATTTTCTTTATACTTATCTTTTATCTATATATATATGCTTCATATTAAGTAGTTTAAGCTCTGTTCCTTCAAAACTACTATAGATATTAGCTGTAGTAAAAATTTATATATTTTTAGATATAGTAGTATAGAAAGTTCTTATTAATATAATTATTACTTGTAATTATATAGTTCTTAAAAAACTTTTTATATATATTTTCAAGCAGATAAAGAATTAGACTTGTATACGGCCAGATTAGGTTAGATTATAGGATTAACCTACCCGCGCTACCGCGGGTAGATTAAAAAAAAAAATAATCTAACCGCGGTATAGAAAAATTAGTAGTAGTTAATTATTTTAATTATCTTAGCGCTAGAAAATAAAATACTTTATTTATTTAGATTTAGTACAGTTAAAATAGTTAGATTAATAATTTTTTAATCTAACTGTTATTTTAAATAACTTATTAAAAATCTTCTTTAATATAGCTATTTAATTTTAAAAAAAATATTAGAATATATAGATAGTAATATTTTTTCTAATTATAAAAAAAGAACTATAATATTTTATCTATAGTAGATAATATTTATCTTTTTATTTAAAAATATAATTTTTACTATATTATAAAAGAGAAATATATATATATATATAAATTTTTTAAAATTTAAAATAGCTTTTTCTTAGTAATACTAATATTATTATAATATATTAAATAAAATCGCACTATCCTAGAGATAAAAATTTCTTATTTATATAAAGAATTTATAGAAATTATTAAATTTAAATTATTTAAAAAATAGAATAGTATAAAATAAATTACTATAATAGTAGATTTTTAAGAAAGTCTTTTAGTAACTCTAATAGATATTATATAACTATATATAATAGATTACTATATTATATATATATAAATTATAATATAATCTATAATATTAACCTATAATTAATATCTTAATCTATCTAATTAACAGTTAAAGATAGTTAAATTAGATTTTTTATTTTAATCTAACTATACTAAGTCAGTTAGATTAAAAAAATTTTTAATTTAACTAAACGATTATAGTTAAGTTACAGTTAAGGTACAGCGGTTAGGTTATGCAACTCTATAAAGAATATTTATATTAAATAGTTAAAAAATATAAAATATAAATAGATATATAAAGTTAGATTATTATATTTTATCTATAGAAATTATTAAATTTAATAGTTAAATAGCTGCCATAGCTGTTAAAAATAAATAACTATTTAGCTTTAGATAGCGCTGAAAAAGCTATAAATAACTTTTATTCTAGATTAGTCTAACAGTCTAATATAATAAATATTTTTTAATTCTAAAACGTTATTTAAAATATTCTTTTATATACTTCCCCGGCTTTCTTAAATAAAAATAAATATAATAATATTTTGCGAAAATATTTACAGATAATAAATAAAGCTAGTAATTATTAGACTTGCACACGGTTAAGAATACAGGTTAAAAACAAAGCCTTCTAAATATGTATTAGGAAATAATAAAATAAAATTACTAAAGTTTTAATTTTAAAATTAAATATATATAGTACTATTATTAGTAAATTATTATTATATTATAATCTAATATAACTATTATATATTTAATATATAACTAAGTAATTTCGGGCCTTTTTTCTTAGTAATTTTTATACCGTAGGGTATTTTATTGTATTATTAATATATTTTATAATAAATAAATATACTATTTATAGATATATTATTTATATATATATATATTATATAATATATTTATTTTTAGAATTTTATATAATTTTTAATCTTTATATCTAAGCGTATATTTTTTAACTATATAGTTAAAAAATAGTTAACTGTATATAAGTTTAGAATTTAAAGTTTATTTAGTATTCTTCTATTATAAATAAAAATACTTAATTATTAACTTTAAATTACTAGTATATATAAAAAATTTTTATATTAATTATAAATTCTATTTTTTTTTATATATTTAAAAACAAAATAATAGATTTAAATAAAATTAAATTATTAATAAAATTAGTCTGTAGTATAAAAATTAATTATAAAATAAAAAATAAATAGAAAATAAAAATAAAAATTACTATAACTCTAGTAGGATACTAAGATTTTATTTAAAAATATTACCTTAATATTTAACTATAAAAAAATAAAAATAAGAAAAAGAATTAACGATACTTACTAAAAAAAAAATTAATAAAATAAAATAAAAAGATTAGAGTAAAAAAAGAAAACTCTACAGAAATATTATATAAAAATATTTTATATATACAAAAAAATTTACTTATAAATAGAAAATCTCTCTAAAACAGCTAGAAATTAGTCTATTATTATTTCTATTCTTATCTTTAATTTTTTTTTTAGTTTTTTCTATATATTTTTTTACTAAATTTTTTTTTAAATTAAAATAGTTATCTAAAATCTTAGCGGATAATTTATTAAAATATATTATATTAAGAATATTATAAATCTATCTATATTTTTTGTATTATTCTCTAAATTAAATAATATTTTCTATATCTAAAAATAATAATACTATTAAATATTTAAATAATATTTATAATAATTATTTTCTTTAAAAATAATACTATTAGTATAAATAATTTTCTTAGCTAATTATATATTTATAAAAGTCTCTAAACTAATTAATATATAATTACTATTAATATTAATAAAAATTAGACTTATATATAGTTAGATTAAAATAAATTATAAAAAAAAAATTAACTTACCCGCGCTATTGTAGTTAGATTAAAATTTTCTATATAATCTAACTAATCTACTGTAGTTAACTGTTTTTAACCATACTAGTCTTATTTAAATAATTTTCTGTCTAATTTCTGCCTAATTTCTATCTAAATTTTCTACTAATTTAAACCAGCTATTTAATAAAATAATAAAATTATCTATCTAGACCTCTTAGCAATTCTTAGCAATAAAATAGTTAATTATAATTAACTACTAGTAGCGCGGATAGATTAGAAAAATAGTCTTTAATCTAACTAAATAATTATAGTTAAATTATAGTTAAGATACTGCGGTTAGGTTATATAACTCTAATAAAAATCTATCTATAAATAAAAACTTTTAAATAAAATTTATTTTAATTATATAAAGTTTATACTAGTAAAAACTATTTAAGCTATTTTTTTATAATATTAGTCTAGAAAACTTTAACTATTATCTTAGCTTTATTTTCTAAATTATTATATATTAAAGATTTTACTTTAAAAAAAATTATATAAATATTAAATTTTTAGAATAGAAGATACTTATACTAATTAATAATATTAAATCTATAACTAAATTAAATTAAAAATATACTAAATTTCTATAAAATTTTAATTATATTTTTTTTTCTAAAACTAGATTAAAATCTATTTATAAATAAATTATTTAAAGTAAAAATATATAGAAAAAATAATTTAAACTAATAATTTAAATAGATTTTTTTTAGCGAATTATTTTGGCCCTATTTATAAATTAAACTAGTTTACTATCTTAAAAAATAATAAATAATTACTCTATAAATATTTTCTTATAGAATAATATTATTTTAAATTACTATTAATTTAAAATATAATATTTTTTATAATAATTTATTCTATATAAAATTATTTTTATAAAAAATATCTCTCTAAAAAATATAATATAGTTTATAAAAAATAGTTTATATAGAAATAATATATTAAGTAGTATACTAATAATCTATCTATAAATAGATTATTAAAATAAAAAAACTATCTACTAGGTAGCTAATATTATTTAAATTATCTATAAAAACTTATAAGTAACCTAGCTATATATTAAAAACTAATTTTATAATTTAAATCTAATAAATATATTAGAAATAATAAAAATATTTATAGTATTTTCTATTACTTTTCTTTTTTTATCTTTCTTAAAATTATTATATAAAATAGATTTAGATATAATTAGCTATTTTATTTATAATTAATATATAGTAGTATTAGATAAAATTAAATATTAAAAAGTCTTTATATATAAAAAACTAAAAACTAAAATTTTATTAGATATTTTTATTATAAATAAATTATCGCTGTTCTAAATATATAATATTCTAATATATTATATTAGTTATATAGATAGTCTATATACCTTACTATAGGTCGGATCTTATTAACTATTAGTTTAACTCCTAACTTATTTTAATATAATTATCTTATCTTACTATATTAAAATATACTATAAACTAGTAGTATATCTATATTTATTTTAGAAGATATTTTTTATAGATTTATTCTTTAGTATTTTTTATATCTTATTAATTACTATTAAATATTTAGATACTCTAAAACGCTATTAATAATTTTTTTTATTATTTTAATATTTCTATAATTACGCTAGCTATCCGACTATCTAATTTATTTATATTTTTAAATTATATTTCTAATACTTTACTATTTTTTTATTACTAGTAGATAATTTGCTATTTAATATAATATTTTATATTATTTCGGAATTATATTATTCCGACTTATATTATTCTCTAATTATATTATTACTAGAATATAGCTCTAACTATATTTTCTTACTTATTAACTTTATATTTAATCTTTTCTATTTTTTTTTTAATTTTTACTATACTACTACTCTATATTTTTTACTTTATTTATTCTATTTTCTTATTCTAAATTTTTTTAATTTTTCTCTCTCGCATTCTACTATTATACTAATAATTATTTATATTTAATTAATAATTATTCGAACTTTGTGTCTTATTAAGCTTACTTATTAGATTAATATTTTTTATAATAAATCTAAAAATTTATTTATTTAGTAGTTTAATATAGAGATTATTTATCTTATTTAATTTTTTTATTTACTAAACTAGACTTACACACGATTAAAAATATAGGTTAAAAATAAAGCCTTCTAAATATATATTAGGGAATAATAAAATAAAATTATTAAAGTTTTAATTTTGAAATTAGATATATATAGTACTATTATTAGTAAATTATTATTGTATTATAGCCTAATATAACTATTATGTATTTAATATATAACTAAGTAATTTTGGACCTTTTTTCTTAGTGATTTTTATACTGTAGGGTATTTTATTATATTATTAATATATTTTGTAATAAATAAATAT
>JASVVY010000061.1:0-26206 GCA_032158085.1 Aspergillus hortae
ATTATTAATATATTTCGTAATAAATAAATATACTATTTATAGATATACTATTTATATATATATATTACATAATATATTTATTTTTAGAATTTTATATGATTTTTAATCTTTATACCTAAGCGTGTATTTTTTAACCGTACGGTTAAAAAACGGTTAACCGTGTGCAAGTCTAGATTGGGCCTTTAATACTGCGTCAAACACCTATATTTACAATAATTTGTTAGCCTTTAAGGACTATACTTCTAAGAAATTAAAAGTCCTAATAGGCGACACCTATACAGAGATTCTAGGTTTTAAAACAGTTCTTATAACGCCTTTAAATTACTATAGAAAACAGACTATTTTTAAACTAAAGGACTGTGCCTACATGCCTAAATTCCATATAAATATACTCTCTGCAATAAAGGCTAAAAAAGCAGAAATATTCTATAATTCTAGAATTCCCTGCCTAAAGAGCCTAGATAGATCAAAATTCTGCCAGATCTATGAAATAGGGGGAATCTCCCTAGTTAAATAAGGTTAAAACTTATTTTTAGCTCACTTTACTATAGGAAATCTATATAAAAGTAAGAGTTTTAGTCAGAATAACCTACCGGACTGATTTTCGACTTTAAAGCTAGAAAACTCTAGAAAACAGACCAATCAGACTAATTAGACCTATCAGATTCAGCGGTCTGATCAGCTAATCATCTTAAAAAGATTAATTAAACTATAGCATCAGCGATTAGGGTATCTAAGTATTAAAACCCTAAAACACCTTGAACAGGCAACTAGTAGGGTAGAATTAACTAATTAAAGCGAGGAACTAGGCCCCTACAAGATCTGTCTAGTTTCTAAGATAAAATACTAGATTTCTCAACGTCCTATTAGCTCAGGCAATTAGTTATTTAAAATAATTTACTAGGACCTGATTTATATAAAATAGGATATATAGAATATAAATTATATTAGTTATATTTATAACCTTATAACTAAGTTTTATATAGCCTAGGCCCTATAGACTAAAGAATAGATTTCTAGTTTCTTAAATTTAATAATTCTATTAGTTAAGAACTAATATAGAGTTTCGCCAAAGCAGATCTATTTAAATAATAATCTAAATTTAAATAAGTTTATTAACTAATTAGAAGGCCTACTCTTTAATACTTCACCGCCTAGCTAATTAGAATAAAATCTATTTTCTAAACGCTCTAAAGGACTAATTATTATAAAAAATTATCTTCTATTAATTGATTTTAGAATTCCTATATTTCTATAGCCTGAAGCGGTTAGTACAGTAACTTATATCTTAAATTAAATACTAATTAGAGCTCTAGAATGGAAGACCCCCTATAAAACCCTATATAAAGTCTTGCCTAAGAAACCCGGCTATATAATATTAAAATCCGATATCTTAAATCTAAAGTATTTTGGCTGTAAAGCCTATATATAGATTATTAATATTCTAAGACTAAAGAAACTTTAACTACGGGCTTTAATTAACTATCTAGTCAGATATAAAGCTTTAAATATCTAAAGAATCTAGATATTTTCTAAAAATAAAATTATTTCTATAAGAGATTATATATTTAATAAATCTAGGGTCTATAGAGATAATTCTAGTAGTTAATTAGACAATTTTAACCCTAACCTAGGGCTAAAAATCGAAACCCTAACTAATTTAGAAATTAATAATCTAATTAAATTAATTAAAAATAATAAGTCAGAAACTGCAGAAGTATCTTTAGATCTAGATTCTAGTGAATCTAGAATCCTAGAAAACTAGAGTTACATAACCTAACCGCTGTACCTTAACCGTAACCTAACTGTACTGAGTCAGTTAGGTTAAAATTTTCTTTTTAACCTAATCGACTCGGTATAGTTAGATTAAAGTAAAAAGTCTAATTTAACCGCCTTTAACCGTCGGTAAAATAAATTAGATTATTAACCGTAGATTATATTATAATTTATATATATATAATACAGTAATTTATTATATTTAGTTATATAATATATAATATTAGAATTTCTAATGACTTTCTTAGAAGACTATTATTATAGTAATTTCTTTTGTGCTATTCTATTTTTTTAAATAATTTAAATCTAAAGATTTCTATAGATTCTTTATATACATAGAAAACTTTTATCCCTAGGACGACGCGGTTCTAATTAATATATTTAATAATATCGAGGTTTCTAAGAAAGGCTTCCTTAGAAAACTACTATTATAGTAATTTCTTTTATACTATTCTATTTTTTTAGATAATTTAAATCTAAAGATTTCTATAAATTCTTTATATAAATAGAAAGCTTTTATCTCTAAGATAATGTAATTTTATAAAGATTTTTTAATTTTTAAATTTTATTTTAATCTAAAGTTCTGAAGATATATATATATATATATCTTCTGTAATATAATAAAAATTATATTTTTAAATAAAAAGACGAATACTACCTACTATAGATAAAATATTATTTTTTTTTTATAATTAGAAGAAAGACTACTATCTGTATATTCTAATATTTTTTTAAAAATTAAATAGCTATATTAAAGGAGATTTTAATAAATTAGTTAAAATAACAGTTAGATTAAAGAAATACTAACTTAACCGTCTTAACCGTGCTAAATCTAAATAAATAAAGCGGCCTATTTCTTAGCGCTAAAACAGTTAAAACAGTTAATTGCTGCTAATTTTTCTATACCGCGGGTAGGTTAATTTTTTTCCTATAATCTAACCTAACCTAACCGTGTGTAAGTCTATAGAAAACCCTGTAGATAATCTAGAATTTCTAGAAAATTAAGAAAATAATAAAGATCTAAAGAATTCTAACGATTCTATTAGTTAGAATAACATAGTTCTAGGCTATTTATTTATTTTACCGTCTTAGTCGCCTATTCTGTCTATACCTAATATTATTATTAATAATAGTTAGTTTAAATTTAATAATTATAATAATATTTTAAAGCTGCTAAGCCTAAAAAAACAATAATTACTATTATTAGACCTTAAACTATTAAAAACTCCGAGAAATTATACAATTCTTTAAGTATTTTCGACTGATTTAGATTATAAAAAATTATATAAAAATAATCTGCTTTCTCCACCTACTAACTAGCAAGAAGCGGTTAATAATTTATTTTAAAATAATTGGATTCGAGCTGCAAAGGTAGAATATCAGTAGTTTACTAATATAGACACATAGATCCCTATTTCAATCGATTTTATTAGTTAGAACCAACAAGTTCTTCTACTAAAGTAGATCTTTATCTACAAATTCAACTAATTAGGCTTCCTATTAAAATTTAAGATACAAATCTACATTAGAGGGAATCTCCAGCTAATTAATAACCTTAATACTAAAGCCATAACCCTAGGTTCTAGAACCCTACGGGTTATTCTTACTCTAATAGCCGTTTTTAACCTAGAAACTATCTAATTAAATACAGTAAACGCTTTCCTAAATAGTCTGCTTAATAAAATAGTCTATATTTTATCGCTACCAGGGCTAGGCCTTAAAAATAAAGTTTTTTAATTAAAAAAGGCTCTATATAAATTATATAGAGCGCTATTTCTATAGCAACAAAAAATAAATAGAACTCTAAAACAGTTAAATCTAGACCCTATTCTAGAGAATCCCTATATTTATATTAATAACTTTATAGTCCTAGTAATCTATGTAGATAATATTATTATTATTTTTAGAAAAAAAAATAGGGAAAGAGTTGAAAAAGTGAAATAAATCCTCTGCTTGACCTATTAGATTAAGAATTTAAATAAAATAATATAATTTTTAAATATAAAGATTTATTATAATAGATTAAAAAGAAAGCTCTGAATCTCGCAGAAAAACTATATTGAAAAAATCGCTTACTGCTTTTATCTAACTAATTAGAAGCCTTTAAAAACGTTACTTTTTATAGAAAATCTAGATATCTTAGCTAATAAAACAACACTAGGCCCAAAAAAAATAAATCTATATTAATAGAAAATAGGGTCAGCCTTATATATAGAAATTATCTTTAGACCAGATATCGTGTATATATATTAGAAACTATTAGAATTTCTAACTAAACCGACTGCTAAGCTTATAGAAGCAGCTAATTATTTAATTTCCTATCTCTATAGAATATATTATTAGTTAATTACCTACTATAGATCTATACCGTCTTCCTAATTAGGCCTATTTAGAAGTATTAGTAATACTGTTTTTACTAATTTTACTAGTAGAAAGTCTTTTAAAGGATATATTTTTACTCTATATAGTAGACTAGTTAATTAGTTAGCTAGAAAACAGAGGATTATAATACTTTCTACTACTGAAGCTAAATTCCTTACGTTAACTATCGCTAGTAAGCAGTTTTTATAGTAAAAACAGTTTTTCTCGATTATAGGATTTAATTCTAGTTAGAAGCTTATAATTAAATACGATAATATATAGATAGTTAATCTACTTACTAAGCAGGAATCTATTTATAAATCGAAGCTGAAATATATAGATATCTATCGCAATTAGCTACGCTAAAAAATCTAGAATAGTTCTATTTAGATTTAATAGATTCCGACCAATTAGATAATTGCTAACAATCTGACTAAGTATTTAATCTATTAGAAATATTAGGAATTTATAAAATATCTGAATATAGAAGATATTTCTAAATTATTACCTTAACTTCACTTTTCTATAGGAATCCCACCTAAAAATAAGATTTGACTAACTGTCTAGAAACTCTACAGGTTCTACTATTCTTAATATTAGAACCTAGGGGGGTGTGTCAGACAGTAGAGATAATTATCTTAGACAGGCACTTAGTCAGCAGTTTCAGGCACCTAGATCAGGCAGCTATTATTGTCTAGATAACAGTTAGATTGATTCTAGTGGTTTCCATTATTTTAATTTCTATTGTTTTTCTTTCTGATTCTACTACGTCATCTATTTATGTTATTTTCTAGTATTTCTACGTTATTCTCTGATTCTGATTATTAATTGCCTGTTTCTAGAATACTCTAGGCCTTCAGGACCATACTATAAATAGGGCCTACTAATCCATGGTTCCGGGCCAGAGTCAACTAGAGTTGTTTACTAGATTCGATTAGTTATCTAGTTCAATTGTCAATTCTCTCAGCTCTTATTGGTTCACTAAGTCAGGTTAATAGGACTTCCTGATTAGGAAACTCTAGAAGCCTGAGGCCCCTAGAGTTTCACACTAAGCAATTTAAAAACTATATTAAACTAATTCTTTAAAAAAAGTTATATTTTAAATATTATAAATACTATTTTTATAGGCTGATTAAATAACTTAAACTTTAGATCTAGAATCTCTAGAAATAGGCCTAGAAAATATTCTTATTAATTAGAACTAAATAATAAATTATATAATTTTAATAAATATCTCTATACTAACTAATTAAAATATCCTATTAAATAATTATCTAATTCTAAAATTCTGAAACAATTTAAACAGGCTAATCAGAACCCGAAAATTAAAAAAAACCTACGAAAATACACTACAGAGATATTTAACTTAGACTTGCACACGGTTAACCGTTTTTTAACCATACGGTTAAAAAATACACGCTTAGGTATAAAGATTAAAAATCATATAAAATTCTAAAAATAGATATATTATGTAATATATATATATATATATATATATAAATAGTATATCTATAAATAGTATATCTATAAATAGTATATTTATTTATTACGAAATACATTAATAATATAATAAAATACCCTACGGTATAAAAATTACTTAGTTATGTATTAAATATATAATAGTTATATTAGATTATAATATAATAGTAATTTACTAATAATAGTATTATATATATCTAATTTTAATATTAAAACTTTAGTAATTTTATTTTATTATTTCCTAATACATATTTAGAAAGCTTTGTTTTTAACCTGTATTCTTAACCGTGTGCAAGTCTAATTTAACTATTATTATAGTAACTATTGCCCTAACTTTAATAATACTTTAACTAAGATATTTCTAGAATTATATTATAGCTAAATTAGTTAGATAATATATATAGATACGCGCTTACTTTTAAATAAATTCTAATATTTAATTATATTTATATAATCTCTGTAAGAGTACTTAGCTTATCTACTATTTTTTTTAACTATTTATAGAGTAATTATAATTATAAATATTTAATAAATTTCTATAAATATCTTACTAATAATACTGTAGATTAGATAATTTATATTTATTATTATATATACTAAAATAATTTAATCTATAAATAAATATATAATAAAAAAAAGAAATCTAAAGATTTTTAAAAAAGATTTTTTTAAATATTTTCTAGAGATTTTCTATATAAAGTTAAAAAAATTAAAAAAATTAAATTATTTTAATTATTTTTTTTCTATTTTCTTATACACAACTTTATATAAAAATTATTTTTTTTTAAATTTTTTAATTTTAATTCTTAATTACTGTTAAAAAATTATTCTCTAAATATTAGCTATCTATTTAGAAAATAATAATAATAATAAATAATAGTTTTATATATAATAATCTTTCTCTCTATATTAAATATATTTTTTTTATTTTTTTTATTATATTTTTCTATACTAATTTATACTATTTACTTAAAGGATTTTATATAGTTAATTAATTTTAAGTCTTTAATCTCTTTATATAGAGCTATAATCTAGATTATAGTTAATTTTTATTTTATAGAGTTAGAATAAGTTAGCTATAGAGAACTTATTAATCTTTTTTTAATAGAGATTTTTTTTACTACAGTAGTTATATAAACTTATTTTTTTATTTAATTTTTTTATTTATTAGATATTATAATTTATATACTATAATTAATTATAATAAGTTTTATATATATCTATTTAGAAAATACTAATTATTTGTCAAACCCTGGTATCCGTCTGAGCTGCGTAACCTGCTAGTGTTATAGTTCAAGCATAAGGGTAACTAGAATCCACTAGTCCGAAGGGTAACCGATACTTATCCTAGGAGCGAGACGGCTCCTGTGATTTAAATTAGGGTCCTAGGGAACTAATATAATAATCTTAAGATCCGATATAGTAAAGATAGAAATAAGGCTAAGAGAATATGTATATCTACTTATAATAAGAGATTAACGAATTATACTAGCAAAGATAACAATATAGTTATTAATAATAGTTATATTAAATACAGAGAACTAAACAAGAACTATCTAAATATATAGTAATAAATATCTTTATATTTTTTCGATCTTTAGTAATAGTATACTAGTAGTATATATAATAGTAGATAGATAGTATATAATAGTAGATAGTTCTATTATTAAGATAATCTTTTGTATACCACAGTTTCTAATTAGTAGTTAGATATCCCTAGAAAATTAAGTCCGTAGAGATATGTATATACTTAAATTCTATATATTTTTTTCTAATTAGATTTAGCGCTTAGATTATAATTACTAAGCCTTAGATTAAGTCGTAGGCATCTCTTTATTGCGGGATTTAGTTAGTTATTATTATCTAGCGGTTCTGCCTAGCATAGCCGCCCTTAACTAGTTAACTAATAAGGATACTGTAATACTACTCCCTCTCTTTTAAACTTTTATTTTTTAAAAATATAAAGATTAATTAGTCTCTCTTAGATAAGCACTTACTAAGTAATCCCCTTAGTTTTCGATATTATTTTATTATACTAAAATATTGTACTAACTATATACTAGAGAGTATTTCTAAAGTCTCTCATACTAATCGCAATTAAACTGCTGTTTATTCTAAGTAGGTTAAATATATTATTTAAAATAGTTTCCGTTCTTCTGTTATATATAAGTATTATATTAAGTCCAATAAAAAATACGTTATAGATTGTTCGCAGAGATATTTAAAATATATTTTATATATTTAGTAGGGCTGTGTTTATCGTCGCGATTTTTATACTAAGAATAAATAGTTATTTCTTTAGCGAGCTAAAGATAAATTATTATCTAAAATTAAAAAGAATAATACTAAGTTTAATCTTCTAGAGCCTAAGTTATATTAACTTTAAAATTATTTAGCTAAGTTATATAAGAAAATAATAGTAAAATAAAAATAATATTAAAAAGCGATAGCGCGTCAGTAAAGATTATAAAAATAAATAACTTTCTTAAAGTAGAAAGATTTTAAAATATTAGAGTATAATACTGAATTATTATATATCTTAGATAAGAAAAGTAGTAAAGCCTAGCTCTCTATAAAATTTATTTAGCTAGCTACTTTATCTAATAATTCTTTAAGTTTTATTTAGATAGTAGAGAAGATTAGTTATTTTTCTCTTTTTTTCTAGGAAATCTTTAATTTTTTAGTTCTTAGTAAAATTACTAAACTAGTTAGCGGCAGTCCGTTAGATACTTAATAGATTTTTATATATTTTCTGAGATATTATACCTAACCTATTTAATTAGATAGTATAGCTTTCTATTGACTTTTTTATATTCTAAGATCTTTTCGACCTTATATTCTTATTTAATTTCTTTCTTAATTTCGATATTTTTAGTAAGTTTAGTATTTCCTAGTACTAGTTCTAATAATAATATATAAAATATAGGGTATATTCTTTATATAGTCGCTAGTAGCTTAAGTTAATAATTTACTAGTCTAGTTTTCTTATCGATTTTAAATAGTTCTAGTTTCTAATAATCGAGTTTTTAGCTTAGTTATTTAGTTTTAATATTTCTGCGGAGCAGATATACTTTCTTCTTTTTTTTAAAGTCTAGCTTTTTCCTATATTATTTATTGTAATAAATCTTACTTTATAGATTTATAAAGTTAATATCTTAGGAAAATTAGGTATATAAATATATAAGTATTCTAATTAAGTTATATATTTATTTTATAATAGATTTAATTACTTATAGTTCGCCGAAAGCTATAGGATTAGATCTATAGTTTACAAAAAATAGTAATTTTTTAATAGTTACGTGGTAAGTATTATTATATATAAATTATACTAATAGTAGGAAGTTAATCTAATTATCTTATTAGTAGTTAACATAATAACGTAGGTACTATTTTAATATCTAGTTTATCTATTCTATTTACCTGTTTGCTTACGGATAGTATACTGTAGTAAGATATTAATTAATCTCTATAAGATTTATTAGTATAGTCTAAAACTTTAAGATAAATAGCTTATCTCTATCTAATATAATATATATTAGTATTTCGTAATTAGCGATAATTATTTTAAAGAATATTTTTGCTAATACTGGTGCGTCTATAATAGTATATAATAATTTAAAATAGATATACTTAGTTAATCTATCTGTAATAACTGTAATTAAATTATATTTTTTAGATAGTGGTAAGAGTCTAATAAAGTTAATAGTAATTTATTACTATAGTTTTATTAGTATGTCTAGCGATTATATAAGTCTATATAGTTAATATTTTAAGGGTTTATCTTAGATATAAGTATTATATTACTTAATATATTTCTTAATTTATTATCGTATATTTAGGAAATAATAGTTTCTCGAGATTTGTTTTATAATTTTTTCAGTGCTGAAGTATTCTTAAAATAGAATATTATAGTATATCTAAATAATTTTATTTTATAATATTTTAGGTACGTAGATTAATTTATAAAAATAGATTATACTATTTTTATTAGATATAAGTTTTCTACTATCTAAATATTTAAGTATTTTCTAAATTTATTAGTCCGATACTGTTTCTTTAATAATTTTTATAATTAAGTTATTTTTAACGCGGATTATTATTGTAAATATTTGCTTATTATAGATAATAGACCTATTTTCTGTCTTTTTCAGGATAGCTGATTTAATAATCTTTTTCTTAAGCTTGTAGTCTGATTATCTACTTAATATATCTGTTTAACTATTTTCTGTTTTTTTATAGTAGACGATCTTAAAGTCGTACTATAAAAGTACTTCTAATTATCTAGCTTATCTTTTTATTAACTCTTTAGTTATTATAAAGTAAGTTAGATTTTTATAGTCTATTTTAATAATAATTATTTATTAAGTTTTTTCTAGATAGACTCTCTAGACTCTAAATACTACTACTATAGCTAGTAGTTCTTTATTATAGATATTATAGTTTAATTCTATTAGTATAAGCTTTCTTAAGTAGAATATAATTAGTTAAGATTTTCTGTCTTTATCTAGTTATATTATTTATATATTAATTATGTAATCTGATATATTAGTTTTAATAGTAGTAATCTTCTGCGGGTTATATTATACTAGAATTAGTAATATAGTAAGCTAATCTTTAATTTTCTTAAATATCTCTTATTACTTTTTATTTTAAGAGAAGTCTCTACTTTTTTTAAGTAGTTTAAATAGTAATATTATAATATTAATATATTTATCTACGAATTATTAATAGTAGTTTATAAGTTTAGTAAACTACTGTAGTTTCTTAAGGTTTTTTAGTATTAGCTAGTCTCTAATAGCTTAAACCTTAGTTCTTTTAGTCTAAACTCTTTCCTGTATTATCCAGTATTTTAAAAACTTAGTTTTTTAAATATAGAATTTGTATTTTTTCAGTTTAAGTTATACTTTAATAATTTAAAGCTTTTAGAATACTAGTTTAATATATCTAATATATTCTTTAATAGTTTTTAAAAATATTAGAATATTATCTAGATAAATAATAATGAAGTTGTTAAGGTATTCGCCTAATACTTTATTAATAAATTTTTAGAATAATACTGGCGCGTTAGTAAAGCTAAATAGTATAACTGTATACTTGTAGTAGCTATATTTTATTTTAAATATAGTTTTCTATTTTTTTTTTTTTATAATTTAGAGTCTGTTATATATATTAGTAATATTAAGTTTAATAAACTACTTAGTTTCTTAAATTTGATTTTAGATTTTATTAATTAAAGGTAATGGATATTAGTTTTTAATAGTAATATTGTTAAGTAGTCGATAATCTATATATAGTTATAATTCTCCTTTTTTTTTAGATATAAATAGGATTTTATATTCTACTAATAACTTTAATAGTTAGATTATTTTTTTCTTAAGGTTTTCGTTGATATATTCTTTAAGTATTTATAACTTTTTTTCTGATATAGAGTATATTTTACGATATAATAGCTCTGTTTCTAGCTTAAGCGGTATAGTATAATTATACGGACTATATTCTAATAATTTAGAGTATTTAGGCTGTTTAAATAGGTCTTGAAATCGTTCGTAGTTCTAGAGAACTTTAACTAGTTCCTACGTCGTGGCTAGCTATTCTTAAGATCTACTGTCTTCTAGGGTACTTAGTAGTTACTTCTATAAGTAAAATCTCTTATTCTAAGAACTCTCAGGTATTTTCTTTATACTATTAATTACTACGTAATTATTACTATTTACAGATATCTATTCTAATAAGCTTATTAATTATTCTTTTTTAGCGATAGTTATAGCTACAATAACTATTTTAATTATTTAATTTAATCTATCTCCTAGTTACTTAATCTTATTTTTAAGTTTTTCTTTATAAATAGGTTGTATAGTCCTAGTATCTCTAATATTTAATTTTTTTAGATATTTATAGTAGAATATTATTTATTTTTTTTACTAATTAATTACTAGGTTATATTTTCTAAGCTATAGAATTCTTAGTATAATATTGTATTTCTCTACTAGAAATATATTAAAGTTTATATGTTTAAGATATTCTTATATAGCTATAGTAAGAAATCTTAATTTAATTTTAATAGATTTTTCTAAATTTTTATCTAAGAGTTTTTTAATAAATATAGACTATATCTTAGGAACTTCTATAATTTTTAATTATCTAAAGAATTCTAAATATATAAAGTTTTCTGCCGCGCCGGAGTTAATTATTACTTAAGCTAGTTATTCAGCGATAATAGTTTAGATTTTTAGATAAAGTCTATTCTAAGTAGCTGCTATTTAAGTCGGCTTCTAATTTAGTTTATTTATTTACTATATAGGTTATAGAAGTTATTTCTCGTTAATCTTTACTCGATAATATATAAGATAGTTATTGTTATAGCAGGCTATCTAACTTATTTTATTATAGTCTAGGTATTATAGATATTCTATATAAAAATAGTTTAGTCTTCTATATAGATATATTTTCCTATTTTTAAGAATAATAAGCGGTAATATTAGTTTGTATTTTACTACTATTTTTATATTATAGTATTGTTTATATATATTGTTATAATATATAATCTATAGAATATATTAGTAATTAAAGTATATTCGGTAGTACTTATATAAGTATTAATTAATTATACAGATATAATAGAATAGTCTCTTTAGTTTAGTATATAACGTAAGAAAAAGTACTATATAATAGTTAGTATTATTCTGTTAATATATATTATAAATTTTATTATAGTAGTAATATATTAGGTATTAATCTTATCTTTCCGTCTTATTCTAATAATCTAAATTCTAATAAATATAGTTTTTTTAGCTGCTTTATCTTATAGTATTTTTAATTTAACTATTAAGAAAGTTAATTTATTTTTCCGAAATTTCCGTGAGGATTTATATAATATATAATTCTAGGGAATTTTATAGAGATATCTCCGGTATTTTTTAGATAATCTCTCTACTAGATATAGGGTTTTCTAGCTAAGTACTGTACTCTTTATTAAATAAATTAAGAAATTCCTAATTAATCTAAAGATAGTTGTTTTTTAAATCCTTCTAAACTAGCTCTTATCTTAAATTTGTCTATTAATACTGTTAGTAGCTAACAGACAGAGACTAAGATATGTCTTATCTAGCTTTAATATCGATATTATTATTGCTCAGTATATTGCCCCGGCTAAACTATATATTTTCTTTATTGTTATAATAAGAGTATTTCTTAGAGATACTAAATAATATTTCTAGTACGTTCTACTAGTTATCTATTTTTTAGATTTTACTTACTTTTTTAGTAGTTCTTAACTGTTAATATAATTCTTGTTAATTTTTTTTTTGTTAATAATCTTTAGATATATATCTAGACTTTCTGTAGGTATAGTAAAGTTATTCTTTCTTCTATTATTTTTATTTCTATTAGAATATATATTATAATTTAGTTATATTAAGCTCTATTAGTCTAGATCTATAAGGATCTTTATATCTTTAGTTTTATAGTTATGCTGGTCTTCGGTCGTTTACTTAGTAATTATTATTTTATTAGTTGCGTTAGCCGTGCTAGAACTAATTATTCTATTTTCTAAGATTTAACTTATATAGGTAGTTATTAATCTTAATAGTTTTTTTAATAATTCTAATAAGAGTATTTAATCTCTTTATCTAAATAAATTTCTCTTAAATTTTTAGTTTAAGTTTTTCTTCGAATTTAGCGATAAATATATTATTATTCTAATTTAAGTATATTACTAGTTTTTAGAACTTAAAAATATAGTATATTATTAATCTAGTTTATCGGAGTTATATAATTTTATATTTAGTATTTTATTTCGCGTTAATATCTCTGAAAATTCCTTTAAGCCTCTGCTTAAAGACCTTAAAGCTTACAAAGATTTTCTTAATATTATTATCTTATTTTTTAGATATATAGATATAATAGTCTTTAATAAAAGGTTCGAACTAGTCGAATACGGATCTTAATAAGTAGATTAATATAAAGAGAATTTTATTTTCTTTATCTGTTAGTTTCTCTTAATTTATATAAATATATAAGTCTAACTATATAATAAATATATAAAGCTTATATTATATACTATTAAAAGATTTAGATAGCTTAATCTTTACTGATTTAGCTGAGAGATAATTTTCTAATAATATAATATATAACTAAAATTAATTAATTATACTCTAGTAGTCGGGGGTATATTAAAATATTTCTTTATTAGAACCTTACGAGGTCCGTAGGGTATTATTACTTAATATAGTTAATATATTGCTTAAACCGATTTATACTACTCGGCGTTTAATTTATTAAATCCTAGTATCTGTCTGAGCTACGTAACCTACTAGTATTATAGTTTAAGTATAAAGATAACTAGAATCTACTAGTCCGAAGGATAACTAATACTTATCCTAGAAGCGAGACAGCTTCTATAACTTAAGCTAGGGTTCTAGAGAACTAATATAATAGTCTTAAGATCCGATATAGTAAAAATAGAAATAAGGCTAAGAGGATATGTATATTTATTTATAATAAGAGATTAACGAATTATACTAGTAAAGATAACAATATAATTATTAATAACAGTTATATTAAACACGGAGAACTAAATAAGAACTATCTAAATATATAGTAATAAGTATTTTTATATTTTTTCGATCTTCGGTAGTAGTATATTAATAGTATATATAATAGTAGATAGGTGGTATATAATAGTAGATAATTCTACTATTAAGGTAATCTTCTGTATATTATAGTTCCTGATTAGTAGTTAGATGTCCCTAGAAAATCAAGTCTGTAGAGGTACGTACGTACTTAAATTCTGTATGTTCTTTTCTAATCGGGTTTAGCGCTTAGGTTATGATTACTAAGCCTTGGGTTGAGTTGCAGATATCTCTTTATTACAGGGTTCGGTTGATTATTATTGCCCAGCGGTTCTGCCTAGCGTGGCCGCCTTTAACTAGTTAACTGGTAAGGGTGCCGTAACATTATTTTTTTAAGAAGCTGCTAATTAACCGCGGTATTTAAAAGAGCTTTTTTTTATAAATTTTTCTAGCTAATTTCTTTTATACTAAGTAGTACTTTATTAAATTTATTTAAAAATTTCTTTAAATTATATTTTCCTTATTTTATAGTATTAATTTATATAAGATTTTTTTTATTAGTTAGAATTACTAAAAATTTTATTTAGTATTATAGTAAATTCTTTCTATTTTACTATTATTACTAATTTTTAATAAATCTATAACTAAGAAATAATATATTAGTTAGTCTTATCTTGAAAATAGCTATAAATATAATAGATTTATTTTTCTTCTATACTATAGTATATAGTGTTAATTATAAATTTTATATAGAGATTTATTCGGAAAAAAAATTTTTTTAAGTTTTTTCTATTAAAAAATTTAATATTTAAATAATATAGCTAAAGTTAACTAAAACTTACTATTTATAGTATTAAAAATATTATAATAGTTATAATTATAGTATATATATTTAGTTATTAATTCTATATAGTATGTAATTTAGCTTAGAAATTATTATTCTTTTTTTAGTACTATTATTGTTAAGCTTATATCTCTATATAGAATTTCTAAAATTATTATAAAAATATAGCTATATTTTCTTCTTTTATTATTATAGTAGAAGACTATCTTCTGCTGTTCTAGTATTTTATTAAACTATTTCTAATATTATAAAATAAATAGAGATAGATTTTTCTATTTAAACATACTATATAAATAAAAAGAAATAACTAAAGAATAGAAAATTAAGTAGTAGTTAGATATTAATAAATAGAAAAATTTAAGGCGGTATACAGCGGTAGAATTCCTATAGTCTATAGAGCTAGAGATTTCTAAGGAAACTTTTCTTAGGACCCCTATATGCGAGGCCTTGCCGAGCTCCAATCTATAGTTCGTACAGGGCCTATAGGGCCTACAGTCCGTACTAGGCCTATAGAACCCGTAACATAAGTAATTTATTTATTTTATTATCTTAATCATCTATTCTACTTATATTTAATATTATTATTAATAATAGTTAGTTTAAATTTAATAATTATAATAATATTATAAAGCCGCTAAATCTAGAAAAATAATTATTATATTCTTATTAAACTTTTTAACTGTTAAAAGCTTTAAAAAATTATATAATTTTTTAAATATTTTTAACTAATTTAGGTTATAAAAAATTATATAAAAATAATCTATTTTCTTTATTTATTAACTAGTAAGAAGTAGTTAATAGTCTATTTTAAAATAATTAGATTTAAGCTGTAGAGATAGAATACTAGTAGCTTACTAATATAGATATATAGACCCTTATTTTAATTAATTCTATTAGTTAAAACTAATAAGTTTTTTTATTAAAATAGATCTTTATTTATAAATTTAACTAATTAGACTTTTTATTAAAATTTAAAATATAAACCTGTATTAAAGAAGATCTTTAGCTAATTAATAGTTTTAATATTAGAGCTATAATTCTTAATTTTAGAATTCTACAGATTATTTTTACTCTAATAGCTATTTTTAATTTAAAAGCTGTTTAATTAAATATAGTAAATACTTTTCTAAATAATTTGCTTAATAAAATAGTTTATATTTACTATTAACAAGGCTAAGTTTTAAAAATAAAAATTTTTAATTAAAAAAGGCTTTATATAGATTATATAGAATACTATTTTTTATAATAATAAAAAATAGATAGAACTTTAGAATAGCTAAATTTAGATTCTATTCTAAAGAATTCCTATATCTACATTACTAATCTTATAATTCTAGTAATGTATATAAATAATAATATTATTATTATTAGAAAAGAAAATAGAAAAAAAAATTAAAAAAAATAAAATATGCTCTTTGCTTAATTTATTAAATCAAAAATTAAGATAAAATAATATAATTTTTAAATATAAAGATTTATTATTCTCTAATATTTCTAATCGTCTCTAGTAAGCAGCCCCACCCCGCCTTCGGGGGGTTGGTCTGCCACACCTCAACGCAAATTCCCATCTCAACGCAAAATCTGAAGCCTTTTTATCGATTTCTCACCACTACCATCATGAATTTCTATTCTGAAATAGAGAATCGTATCTCAAAAGCCTGCGAAGCAGCTAAACGCGTTAAAACTCCGAATATTAGCGCGTTATCGCGTAAATTCAATATTCTTTATCATCGGCTTCGGGCACGCCTACAAGGACAAGCAACTCGCTCCACGCGAAAATCTACCAATAAGGCCCTTACCGATATACAAGAAAAAGTTCTAATCAATTAGATACTCCTACGCGATTCCCTAAATAGTGCGCCTACGCCAAAGATAATTAAAAGCTCTACAAATTAGCTTTTACGTCGAAATACGGAAAACAACGCGTCCAATATAGTTAGCAAGAATTAGATCTATCGCTTCATCAAACACCTCCTAGAGAAATTTAAATTAGTAGACCAGAAGCCCATAGAGAAAAGACGCCTAAATTCAGAAAATATTAGTAAAATTCAACATTAGTACGAAGTTTTAGAGGGCTATATTAGTAAAATTCCGCCTCGAAATATCTACAATTTTAACGAAACTGGCTTCCAAATCGGATAAGACAAGGCCCAAAAAGTCGTTACTACTAGGCCTCACCGGGCCAAAAAAAGCAATCCTACTGGCGAAATATAGGAGACTATATTAGCAATTAAATGTATCTCTGCAGATAGCTTTACTTTACCTCCTCTTTTCATCTTCAAAGGCTCTGTACATCTAGAAAGGTGGTATAACAGCGATATTCCAGGCGACTATCGTATAGCGCTTTCCCCTAAAGGCTATACTACCGATTCAATTACTTTTAACTAGATTTAATACTTTAATCTTCATACTAGACCTCGTCTTCTTAATAAGAACGAGCCACGCCTCCTACTTTTCGATAGCTATAGATCCTATTTAACGTACGAATTCCTACAGTTTTACGACTTAAATCGCATTATTCCTTACTGTTTTCTACCTTATATAACGCATCTTATTCAACCGCTCGATAGTCAACCTTTTTAAGTATATAAACACTACTATCGGAAGCGAAATAATAAGCTTACTCAGGTATATAATAAGATAGAAGATAAAGACAACTTTCTGCGAGAGATTACATCTATTCGTGCAAATACTTTCAAGCAACGTACTGTATAAGATACCTAAAGAAAGCAAGATCTTTATCTATTTAATCCCAACGAGATAGTAGGGCCCCTTCTTAGGGAGAAAGACCCTACTCCAGAACTTAAGATATACACAACACCGCCGCCAATACCTAGTTCCTCGTCTCCATCCAGTATTTAAGGACTGCGTCGAAGTATAGACAAAGCTTAGAATTATATTAATAATAGTCCTAAACTTAATAGGAGTTTTGTACGGCGCATTAATTGTCTTTTTAAAAATTCACTAAAAAACGCCGAAGAAGTCGCGTAACTTCGAGACGATTTATACAACCGCCTTCAGAATCGAAAACCTTAATTTACTAAGAAATCACGCAGAAATATCTCCCATTTCGGCAGTTTAACTGCTTCTAATACAAAGCGACAAATTAAGGACCGTGATAAGAAGAAAAAACGGCAGGTTCTTCGTCAGGCAAAGCGCGCGCAGGCAAAACAACGCAATTTCTCGCCAACGCAGGCAGATAAAGAAATTCTGATTAAACCGGACGATAGGCAGGAAGATAAAGATAATAAAAGGCCTCTTTTTTTCTTTGATTCGCAAGGCATGGTTGTATAATAGATTGAATCGCTTCAAATTTTGCGTTAAGATGGGAATTTGCGTTGAGGTGTGGCAGACCAACCCCCCGAAGGCGGGGTGGGGCTGCTTACTAGAGACGATTATATTATTTCTAATTCTAATTATTAATTAGCTATTTCTAGAAGACTCTAGGCCCTAAGAACTATACTATGAATAGGGCCTACTAACTTGTAGTTCCGGGCTAGAGTCAACTAGAGTTATTTACTAGATTTAATTAGTTATCTAGTTTAACTATCAATTCCCTAACTCTTATTAATTTACCCAGTCAAATCAATAGAATTCCCTGATTAGAAAACTCTAGAATGTTTAAGGCCCCTAGAGTTTCACATTAATTCCTATTATAAAAGCGATTTTTAGCTATAGAGTTTAACTTTAAATATTATATAAATATTAAATATAATAATATATAGACTATTAATTTACTAAATTTAATTTAGTATGGTCTACTAAACTAAAAGATATCAATATTAGTTGTTATTGGCTATATTAAAAAATCCAGGCTAGCTAAATCTTAATTAAATAAATACCGATTAATTAGATACTTATAGATAGTCTTACTAGGTCTCTTTCTAAATAAAATTAACAAAAATTTATAAGTTTATTAAATTTAGTTAATATCTCTCATTATTTTTTCTACTAACTTTAATCTACTTTATATTATTCATCTTTTAAAGTTGAAAACTAGAAAGTATAATAGTTATATTAATATTTTAGGCATTATTAGGTATTAAATATATTATATAACAGCCTTTACTACTTTCCAAATAGAACAAAGCTCTTAATTAACTAGACATTACCTGCCAGTTTAGACCTACTATTCTATCTTTAAATCAAAGCTTTACTATATAAAATTATCTATATATATATATATAATTTTCTTACTAAAATAGTTTAGAATATACTATTATATATTATTATTTAACTATTTTTCTTGATATAAATAATTGATAATATAAAGATCTTGTCGTTATAATTATTTTTAAAATTTAATTAGAATACTATTATATTAATATATATAAATATTTATAATATCTTTGTCTATTTCTAGAATATCTTTCTCTAGTATTTATTAATTTTTTATAGAATATAGATATTATAAATAAAAAATATTTTGCTAAGAATTACTTAATAAATTCTCCTTATCTGCTAAAATTACAAAAAATAATAAATTGTTAGAGATAATTATATGGAATCTTTAAGTCTCTAGTACAAAATTATATAATAACTTTTATATATAAAGATAAAATTAATGAATATATAGTTTTTATAGATATAATTCTATTATATCTTATATTGGTATCTTATATTCATTAGACTTATAAATATAGTCTATATTAAAAATATAATAGAAAAATATTCTTATTGACAGTAAGAGAAAATTGTATAGGCCTAGCTCGGTATTATACAATCTAATAGCCGTCTTAGAGCAGACTAAACCCCCGAAGGTAGGGTAGGGCTGCTTACTAGAGACGGCTATCCGGCTATCTCTATTCCGTAAATCTAACTAAAGCACATAATCTAATTTCTAAATTTGTTTCTTTAATATCATTGCCTAATGTTAAATAGCTGTCTCTAGAGCAGACCTACCCCTACTTCCGGGGGGTAGGTCTGTTTCATCTCAACGTAAATATTTACCTCAACGTGAAAAAACATCTTTTTTACTAATTATTCAACCACACATTATAATTTTATTCTAGAAAATATCTATATATTTAGATTATATATATAAAAAGACGTTCATCTAATAAAAATAATAAAATCTATTATAGATTTTGAAAGATTCTATATAAAATACTGTATTTTTAACATGTTATTTTTATAGATTTATTAAGATTTAAATAAAAATTACTAGGCTTTTTATATCTTATATACTTTAAATAATCTATAAAATATTATAAATAGAGTTAAATTTAAATAATATACTGTATATAGCTATATAACATAGAAAAATATATTTTAAAATATAGAAAATATAATTTATTTAATAATTATAGAAATAAAGAAACATAGAGATTTTAACAAGTTTCAAAGATAAAATAGATTTTATTATTTATGGTACTATATTTCTTATAAGTAAACGTCAAAATATATTTATACTTTTAGTTTAATATATTTTAAAAATACTGTTAAAAAGAGCTATATTACTCTATCTATATAAATAAATTAAATTTTTTAAAATATATAGTATTTCTTAAGATATATAAATATAGGCTATATATTTAAAATTAAAATTTATCTTTGTGGTGGAGTAGAATTAGAAATATAGCTGTTTACTTCTCTAAACTGTATTTATTTGTCTTGCGAAGTTTTTCTGTTATATTTACATTGGGTCTTTAGGCTAAGTTATATTAAGAGAGCGAAACAGCAGTTCGTCTTGAAAACCATATATGTGGTATCAGATATCTAACAACAATATCTAATTTGTATCTACTATATATTATATATGACTAGCGACTTTAATCGATTAGACGGGAGGAAAGAAAGAGGAAAGGGAGGCCTGGAGGTGAGGTCGTTGGTAGACAACTGTCACGCGTGGGTCGCATGAGCGCTGACCTCTCTTAATCGTCGACTGGGAGGATGCCCATAATTAAATACATATTTTCCTTCGAGCTGATCGCATTATATAATAAGAATATATCCTGCCCTAATTAAGTACCAAGGACCTCTGATATAATTAGTTACTTGAAGACGCTATATTATATGTTAAATTTTGTGCACGAACTCCACGTATCTTAAAATGTATGTTGTTTATTTAAACATAAACATATCAGTCGAAGAGATTCCCTAATAACAGTCAGACAGCGATTAGTGTTTAATATAATCCTCTTATGCTAATAATAATAAAGAGCATCATATGCTAACGGGTTAGCATTAAAAATATAAAAATAAGATATAAAGGCACTCAGTAGCGAGAAATAAATTTAAAACTCATTAAAGAGAGTTTAATTATAAAAGAGAACATAGAATTAAAATGAAATATTATAGAGAGAATAGATTTTAGATAAGAAAATAAAGATACACCTCAGGGAAAGTAGATAGAGGTTTCTAGAACTAGTGGTAAAAAGTTCTCGAAAGCTAAATAAATTTAGAGTTATAAGATACTATATTCTAGATTAGCTAAAATAACACCGTATTACCTTAAAGTAACTAAGTTTATACTAGAAATAAGAATTGTCTCCGACAAGCAGATCTACGCTGATTTTAAAGAGTTAGTCTACCATAGCTTAACAATAAATCTCAGCTTAATATTTAGAAAAATAGGTATTTCGCTAATTCTACAGATATATCTTATGGGTTTATTTGCAAAAGTATATATATATAAGGGTTCTAAAAAAATTATTTAAAAGTAATATACTGCTTTATTAGAACGGCTAATCTTCTTATTTATACTGGTCTTTGAATTCCTACTATTGTATTATATATGTAGTGGATTATGATAGCTACATATCTACTTATTATTAGGCTAATATTTATCGTTAGGTCGTAGCAGACTAACCCTTAAAGGTGAGGCAGATCTACTTTTAGAGCCGGTTAATTCCATAATAAAAAATACAAAGAACAGGAATGTAGAAGGAAAGAAAATCTAAAATAATAGTAGGATTTTTCCTACAGAAATTTTAAAGGTAACTATCTACAATAACGCACAATATAGTATTTGTTAACGTTTTCAACCACCGAGCCGCGCCTACCACCGAGCCGCGCCCTTTCCATCAAAACTCCTACTTTCTAAATTCAACGCGTCTTTTCTTATCACTACAATTTAATATGCCTCTTTCTAAAGAATCGCGTATTTAGATAGCTATTTCAGTCTATCAGAACGGCTAGGTTAAATTAATTAAATGTACTGTAGCCCTTTTCGCTGTTTCTAAAAGTATTCTACGCGACCGGCTTTATAGAATTAAATTATAATCGGAAATACGCGCTAACAGCTATAAACTAACAGAATTTAAAGAGTAATTGCTTTTAAAGCGATTACTAGATATAGATATATAAGAATTTCTAATTCGGCCTGAATTTCTGCGTGGAATGGCCTAAGTACTACTTTATAATCGGTTAAAAGACCCTACTGCAGCTATCGGAATTAACTAGCTTTATAAATTCGTTAAGCGCTATCCTAAGCTTTGTACGCGATATAATAAATATATTACCTATTAGCGCGTAAAATTGGAAGATTTAAAGGTTATAGGCCTATAGTTTGAGACTGTACGAGCGACTATTTAAGAACACAGTATATATAAAGATAATATCTAGAATTTCGACGAAACTAGCTTTGTAATAGGACTCTGCTCTACTTTAAAAGTAATTACTATAGTTGAGCGAAGCGAGCGACCGCGCAGAATTATTTAGAGTAATTATAAATAGATTATAATTATCGAAATAATTAGGCTAAGAGATATATATCTATTACTAGTTATTATATTAAAAGTAAGTGTTTAACAGGCTGCCTGGTTCTAAGAACCTAAGCTGCCTTATAACTAGTAGATTTCTATTAGTTAGAATAGCTGAATAACTAATAAAATAGGCCTTCTCTAGCTAAAAAATATCTTTAAACTGCTTTCTAAGCGCTATATAACTGGTATAAAGCGCTTGCTTATTCTTAATAGCTATAGTAGTTATTTAACTGCTGAATTCGATGATTTCTGTAAGTAGAATATAATAATATATCTCTGTATATCTGCTTACGCTTTATATTTTCATTAACCGCTTAATATAGGTGTCTTTAGCCTGCTTAAAAAGGTGTATAGAAAATTTCTTGAAGACTATATAACTGCTAGTAATAATTATATTAATAAAAAGGATTTTCTATCGCTATATCTGGATGTACACAAGCAAGTCTTTACTGCGGCTAATATCTGCAGCGGTTTTAGAGGAGTAGGGCTTAAGCCGCTTAATCTAGAGCATGTTCTCTTTATATTTATTTTCTAACTACGTACGCCTACACTACTACTAGTTAAAGACTTAATTTCTTCTGCTTTTTAAACTCTGCAGAATACTCGCTAGCTAGATCGGAAGGTTTAAAGCTTGTAGAATAGTTTTAATAGAAAGCGGCAGCTTTCTAGCAGTCTTATTATATATATTTAATATCTTGAGAAAGCAGCGTAAATAGCGATATAAATTACCCTTCTTTTGTAATAAGAAATTAGGGCTGTATGCGCTGAAAATAGATAATAATATTAAAAAAAGGTAAGAAAACGTGCTGAGATAGGTAATAACCGCTTTTTTAATATATAGAAAGATGAAAATTGTATTTAGTAGCTTAATATATAGCTTAATAAGCAGCTTATAGAATCTACTCTAGCGCCTTGTTGACGAGCTCCGCAGCGCTGTAGTGGGTGTAGGACAGTCAGATATATAATTCGGAATTGCCCTGGTAGATGGCTATAATGTCATATATTTAATTAGTTAGATTTAATGGCGTTGGTGGTTGAAAAGCCCTAGGAAGTAGGAGTTTTGGTGGAAAGGGCGCGGCTCGGTGGTAGGCGCGGCTCGGTGGTTGAAAACGTTATCTATAGTCTGTATTATCTAAGTTATGGAGTAGAATAGCTGGGCAGCGAAAGTTAATAGTAAATACTAATTTTACTTTTAGAAAAAACCCCTTCGCTAAATATATACGCGTAATTAATATACTTTCTTAATTCTCTAATTAATACTTATTGTTATGGACTAGTTAGCAGAACTTTCTGCTGTATAAACAAGTAACTGTATTAAAGATATAAAATATAGTAGAGCTAAGTAAAGCTGGAGCAATCTAGCTAATATACTTTAATTATATATACACTATACTAGCCCTGAAAAAAGCACCGTAGAGTGTTTAAAAGTATAGATTTATTAATGTATAATATCCTTAGATTTATTTAGCTATAGTGGACTAACTTTGTACCTTTATACTAAAGTTTTATTTTCTATTAGCTTGGTCTCTCCTGTATTTTATTAGTATTAGTTTTCACTCTTAAAGTGACGTATTTCTAATTAAGATACAATTAACATAAAATAGGCACTATTAGAATATTTATATTTAGAAAAATCCTTTTAATAAGGGTATCCATATTCTATATTCTTGAGAGAAATAACTTGAAAATTCTATATGATTTATTATAACTATATTAAACTAAATAAATATACTATACTAAGAATAAAAACCAGAGATATAGTAATATATATTAAATACTTGCTTTACTATGTTTTATAGCCTATGGATCAGCTAATAATAAGCCATAGAAATATAATTATATAATCTATTATTTAAATTGTACAGTTCGTATCTAGTGTTATCTATTTTATTTAGATTCCGTTGCTTCAGATCTAGTGGATACTGTGGGAAGTATACAACAGCGTTATACGTATATTAATATTAGTTTTACTATATACAGTTTTTCAAGATAAATGCTTAGAATTGATTTTTCCTTGCCCCATACCTTCCAGGTATGATAGCCTTCAAAATTAAGAAAGCAACAACTTAAACGATATTATAGGAAGACAAGTATATATTATAGAAACTAATAAACAGGAAGAAACCTAGAAAGACGATAACTTTTAAGTATAATTAGATAGATAATTATATGTTATCTACTATAGTAGCGACGTCTGTTATGAAATAATATTTTCTTTTTTACAGGGTTTGTACGTAAAATATTCTTTTATGATCATTATAATAATTCTATTTATAATATTGATTAGGTCTAGGTTTCTCCACGTTCGACGAGCTATTAAAATACTGAAATTGCTACCTCTATATATGATAAAGATAAACGGCTTTTATAGTATTACCGTTAGTTACTAGGTAAAAAAATAAGATTAGTTAAGTAAAATGCTAGTATATTTTCGAAGTATAAGAAATATATATGGAGAGAGAGAGAGGCCGAAATAATATATATTCATAAGATAAATAAGATTAATTTTGTTAATTAGAATATAATAAAAAAGTCTGCTTTGTAGATAGAAAAGTGCTATAATCTAAGTATCATATCTTTAAGCGATATAAAGAATAATGATAGTTCATATCGTTAGAATCTAAATTCAATAGGGTTATTTGTATAATTTATTCGTATTTACTCTGTATTATGGGTAATGAAGCTACACTTTCACCTAGAAGCTGTTTTAAATTTCTATGTCATATTGTACGATCTATAGTATCTACTGCACAACAGATGGAGACTTGGCTTAGACGATTATGACTCCCTAGATTTATATTGATAGGAAACCGAACATGGGCATTAACTAAGTATAATAATTCTACTTTACTCGAAATTATAAAATGTACAGATCATTATATCCGCGAAACTTCTGAGCCATAACAATAATATTACTTGATTGTCTATTTTAATATGGATCCCTTTGCTGTATGATTAATCTATAGAGAACTATTGTTTTAGCATGCGCAATACCCTAAGAGATAATTCATACTTGTATAGTCGAAGAACCAAAAAAAGATTTTGTTATAGTAGTTTATTATATATACTTATGGGTTTTTTTAAACCATGCCGTTACTCCGTCGACCATATACACTAAAATACTCTTCCTAAATATAAATATTACTTATTGTCCGGAGGGGAGTCTCCTAATATTATATTATGAAGACTAGATATTATAATTAGAATCATATGTGTCCTTTTATTTGGATTATTATCTATTAGAAAAGTCTAGCAAATAATAGGTTAGATTTATAAGCTAAGAAAGCTATGACATTTTCAACGGGTGAGTGGACCACACAGATAAGTGGTCCAATTTTCTTCGCTACCCTCTATTTAATTTAAAACCCTATCTTTCATATATTTTATTCTGTTACTATCGAACTATACCACTAGACCAAAAAGGGTGACGCCACACTATCTGGTTAGTAATACAGTCCTATATGGCTGTC
>JASVVY010000063.1:0-31408 GCA_032158085.1 Aspergillus hortae
CGAACTATACCACTAGACCAAAAAGGGTGACGCCACACTATCTGGTTAGTAATACAGTCCTATATGGCTGTCTGACAGTTACTATTGAAAATATCTCTTTTATAAGAAAATAGAATTTAAATAGTAGTATCTAGCTATAACTCAAAAAATTTTTTAATTGAAAATACGCGCCGCTATAATTTTTAGTATTTTTAAATCTATACTACTTAGACCGCTAGATAGAATAAAGATACAATTAGAAACACGCGCTAATAATTATAAATTAACTATATATAAAGAAGAATTATTAATAAAATAATTATTAGATACAGATAAATAAAGGTTTCTAATTTAACCAGAATTTTATATAAAATAATTATATTAAAGATATATATCTATCGCTCGTTATTATATTAAAGATAAGTATTTAATAGATTATTTAGTTAAGAATCTGCGCTTTCTTACGACTAGTAAATTTCTATTAGTTAAAATAGCTAGATAACTAATAAAATAAGTTTTCTTTAGCTGAAAAAAATTTTTAAACTATTTTTAAGCGCTATATAACTGGTATAAAATATTTAGTTATTCTTAACAACTATAATAGTTATTTAACTACTAAATTTAATAATTTCTATAAATATATTATAATAATATATCTCTATATACCTATCTATATTTTAAATTTTTTTTATTATTTAATATAGATATTTTTAGCTTATTTAAAAGGGCGTACAGAAAGTTTTTTAAAAACTATATAACTGCTAGTAATAACTATATTAATAAAAAAATTTTTTATTACTATATCTAGATATAAATCTTGACTTTAGCTAATGTTTATAGTAGTTTTAGAAAAACAGGCCTTAAGCTATTTAATCTAGAGTATACTCTCTTTATACTTACTTTCTAACTATATATATATACCACTACTAGTTAAAGATTTAATTTTTTCTGCTTTTTAAATTCTATAACATACTAATTAGCTAGATTAAAAGATTTAAAGTCTATAAAATAGCTTTAATAGAAAATATTAGTTTTCTAGCAATTCTATTATATATATTTAATATTTTAAGAAATAGTATAAATAGTAATGTAAACTAATCTTCTTTTATAGTAAGAAATTAAGGCTATACACGCCGAAAATAAATAATAATATTAAAAAAAGGTAAACAATATACTAAGATAGATAATAACTATTTTTTTAATATATAGAAAGATAAAAATCGCGTTTAATAGTTTAATATATAGCTTAATAAGTAGCCTACGGAATCTACTCCGGTATCTTATTAATAAGCTCTGTAGTGCTATAGTAAATATAAAATAATTAAATATATAATTTAAAATTATCTTAGTAGATAGCTATAATTTTATATAGTTAGTTAGATTTAATGGCGTTAGTGGTTAAAAAAGTTAAATTTCTATCTAAATACAGGAAAATTCGACTATTTGTCCGTGTGGACCGGACTACCTACTCGTTGAAAACGGTATGTAACAGACGATATCTTAGTAAGACCCTTGTCTCTAGTACTAACTGCCTGAACGCATTTCAGCAATATTGGCTATATAAAAGAAGAACATAAGACCTCAGCTATATCTATACAATTAACCTTTACTACATCAACTAATAAATACAAAATAGAATTTATCCAGGTACATCGCTGAGACATAGTGATTAATAAATAGCTGACTAGCCTGCCCTATCTAATTAGTCTGTAAGTTAGATAGTTACTACTGTATAATTATTGGACGTAAATTCAGAGAAGGCCAATAAAACATACCGATAAAAAAAGTGAAAGAGCTAAAGGATAAGACGCGCTGTTCTTTATCCTTATCTAATTAATAATATAGATAGATATCTACATATATTGCGTATAACTAAGAACCGTAGACACAGAGTATTTTATATAAAAGTAGCTCCTACCGTAGAGTCAGCTAAGAGTCGAGCTTAGCTTAAGTTAGCTAATTCTGTTTTGTACTCTTGTTAAATTTCTAGCTTCTGACTCTCTACTTAATATTTTTGTCTTGAACTACCCTTTAAATATCTAGTCGAATCTAAGGGAAAGCTTCTGTAAAACAATACCTAAAATATAGAAGAATAGCAAACTATTATTACTAATTCTTGAGCTCTTTCTAGTACTAATATCTAATATTATAAACAGAAGTTTTACTACGTCTTAGCTTACTTGCTTACTTTTCTATAATTTCGGTCGCTGATAGGCACTTCAGTTCTACCTTAACGTGGCTATAATTAATATTGATTTTCTGAACTTCAGTAGTACTATTTTTATTATCTAATGAGCGCACACTAATAATACACTAAATAGTTAAATAAAATGTTCTCTGCTACTTTATCTATACTAAATTCGTGCTTTATGTAGAGGAGAATTTTTGTGATGCTAATAGTAGGATTATCAATTTTAGGCAGAATACAACTATATAAATTAGATTTCTGCTCTAATTGTGATATAGCTAGACCAACCAGTTATCTAACTCTAGCAAGAGCAGCACAGATCCGTTGTTTGGTATAAATTTATTACTTCTACTGATTATGTAGCTAAGAATGTTAGACAATAAGATAAGCTAGCTTAGCGTCACAGTTAAAAAACACTTATTTCTTATAGTCCTTATTATACTCCGCCACATAATCAGATTAATATTTTAAGATTATAATCCACACTCAGCTGTAAAAAGTCATTGGAATTTTATCAAATATAATTATATTATTTTGATAAAGTATTACAGTGCTTTTTAATACTAGTCTTAAGCGACTTTAGAGTATAGATAGAGTTGCATTCTATATAATATATAAATAGATAGATAGGTACTACATGGTACTATATGGTAACTTATATCTTTCTAGAAAGTGCCTAGATCATTTAGCCGTCCATTTAATTTTATTAATAGTCATAAGAACCATATCTATATATAGGGAGGGGTATGGTCCTTTATAGGGAGCCTGCGCAATCTTGTTGCAGGGTACCAACCACGGTTCGACCCCGTATAGGAAAATCTATCTCTCTGAACCAATTTGATAAGATGGCATTGGATTTATTATAATATAGAAAAATGACTACTTAATTAAACCAAGTTAAGGTTAAAGGGATTTTTGCCTAATATTTCGTGTACGTACTTTTCATTTATTTTAATAACTGATTTATATACTGCACGGCTTTTCCTAGTAGAAACCGGAGAGATTTAATTAGATTTAAATTAAATCGGTTCAGCGGCTATTCTATTACTTTGATTTGTAAATTTTAAATTATTTTATATAGAATTATTAGATGCCGTAATTTGTAGCTAAAATTCATCTAAAGCTCTAATACTAATTACTATATAGCTAAATTTCTCCACTCTAAAAGTAAGCTGTACATAAACTGATTTAGAGCAGTTGTCCCTTTAGAGAGTAGTTTTATAAGTATTATTATTTCGTTTTTTGAACAGGCACGATATACCCTTTTCTACTCTTTACTGTGGAGTCTAAGTTAAAAATGATAACTAGATTTATTAGTATCCTGAACCGAGTTTAACAGAGCACTTATCCACCTATATGATTTTTGCCTAATCGGTATATGCCCTATACTTTAAGAGTCATTAGTGGTGTGTTTAGGCTGCCTTCGTTAATTTTAGATAGTTCCAAGTATTTATTTAATAGAATTCGAGCTTTAAATAATAGTATAAATAGTCGGCAATAGATCCAGATATTTAACTTGTTATAGATGATAAGAAAATTCAATTAAATTAGTTGAATAATTAACCGATTTTCTTTATTGTTATTAATTTTAGGTATCTAGAATATAGTATGGTATGACAATTAATTCATAAAGCTGCTCGAGAAATAACTAAGACAGTTAAAATAGAGTGATCTAGAAGGCGCATTTTTTTGTAGATTTATAAGTGCTATAGGAAAGTTTTAAGACATAGAAGCGGTTTTAGAGCTTGAACTCCTCTAATGTAAGATGGTTTAGAGTTTACTTTTACTAAATAGTCCTATAGATGTGTAGTTCTGGTTGCTGTACAATAATCGATGTAGTTTTTATTACTATCTAGATATAGACTTAGTAGATACGATAGCGGGGGCCGCGGAAGCTAAAATTTCTCAAGTTTCTATAGGTCGGAAGGAATATATTTTTATTTGACAAGATTTCGCATTTTTCCTAATTAATTATAGCGTAATAGTTATATATCAATTATTGTAGGGATATTGCGCTTCGATTCTGGGTTTTAAAATTAATGTCATTATTGAATCTAAATATAGATCTATCATACTAGTTCAAACAGATAATTCAAGAGTATTCTATATCGCTGTCACCAGTTAGTACTCTACTAGATATTTATAAGCAACTGCTAAGTCGGCTCCCCAACCGGCGCAGCCACCGCCTATTAGTTACTGCCTGCAGGCTAAACACTTGAAGCCCCATTGATTAAACAATTAGATTTTCATCTAAAAATTAAGTACCAACTGGATTACAATCTCTAGCTCTGATATATCTCCGAGTGTAATAATTAACATACTATAGAGACACTTATACGTGTAGTCTGATTATAGAGGATATTAAATCTATATAAAATATGTTCTAAACTTTAAAACGCGTATTGTTGTGCTAAAATTACTTTAGACCTTTCTAAATAGTCGGTTCTCAACAACTATTTGAATATAGCGCTTATATTTCTTGATTTTTCTATTTATTATTAGTGCGGTATTTGCTCTGTCCTTTATACATAATAGGCCTTTATGATTCTATTTAATTGTAATCTTGGTAGCGGCAGTATATTATATATATTCTCCCTAAGTAGTGTTTATAGTAGACACTTGATTTTCTAGTTAGGAGTGTAGGAAATTTTTGACGCTGAATTAACAAGTTAAAGGGCTACTTGATAATATGAGGTTTAGTTAAAATTCATATTTAAAAACTACATAGTTTATTTAGATAATTAGAATTAGGCTAGCGCCTATGAATCTATTTCTAATAATTTCAATTAAGCCTAGGTTAAATTTTCAAATTTATTAGCGTAATTCATATTTAATTTTATTTTTACTACTGCTTGGTATTCATATTCCAAAGGCGAAAATCAGGCAATATCTACAGATTGAAATTTATAATATAAGCGAATATACAAATAAAATTTACATTAGTGTTTACTGCAGGATTAAATAAACTAAAATCAAAAACCAGAAGATGGTATTTTTCAGGTATATAACTAGAAATGATACAAATATATTTTTAAATCAGTAAATATCTATATTAGTAGTTTATTTATTACAATAAACTTTAATTATACTGTTGGAAACTTAATATTCTAATACTAATTAGTTACACTATTTTTCAAATCAAAATATACGGAAAGTATCTAACTGGTAGATTTAATATATTCAATTGAAAGAATTTGTTCCCGGTTCTTCGGGTGTATAAAAAAGTATTTCCTATAATAATTTATTAACTATTTACATACCTACGTCCATAGTAAAGCTAGTTTTATTGGCACTATAGATATTTTCCTGTATAAATATACATAGTGGGTCAAAAGTCTCCTTACACTTCCCGCTTCCGCGCAACGCGTCAAAAAACTCATCTTCTTCAACTAACCCCCACTCGACTAAAATAAAGTTCTTTAGGACCGAAATTAGTAGAAATCGAAAGCTAAATTAAGAGCTTTCTACTGAGCAGCGCGCAGCTATCCTAATAGCTCTAAAAAGCGGGCAATCGCCAACCACGCTCGCGAAGTTATATAACTGCAGTCGTTAAATAATCTATAATATCAAAAAACACTTCTTATAACTTTCTACGCTAAAATCTCGATCTTATAGTAGAAGACCCGAGAAACTAAGCCCTTAATCTAAGTAGTATATTTATCGTTTAGTCCGCCGGAACCCCTAATTATTATAAAAAGCCCTTGTCGCTAGCACCTCTGGAGATATCTTAAAATCGATAAGCATGTTTTATGTAAATATAACCTGCGCAAGTAAAAGAGTAAGAAGAAAATACCTATTAGACCTAATATTATCTAAAAGCGCTTTAAATTCGCGCGTTAATAGCGCGATTTTATTAGCTAGAGAGAAATACTGTTTTCAGACAAATATTCCATCCAACATAAGGCTAATAATTCAACCTAATTCGTCTTTAGATTCTCGAACAAAGCCTACCGACGCAATCTTATAAGCCTTATAAATTACAGAAAAGATATCTTATAAATAATATAGGGGGCTATATAGTACAGTAGCCGCTTAAAATTAATTATTATAGATCGAGACGAACACGCGCCTAAAAGCGGATTTTCGATACAATCTTACCTTCGCTACCTAGAAGAAAGTCTTCTACTAATCTATAAACCCGAAACAATCTTTCAGCAAAATAATATATATATATATATATATACTTCTACAGCTACAAGAGACTGGTTTAAAAGTTATAGTATTTAGGTTTTAGATTAGCCGTCATATTCGCCTAATTTAAACCTTATTAAGCATATCTGGAATCTCCTAAAAAAGAAGCTTCTAGAGCTTTATCTATTTCTCTTTCTATTAAGAAGATCTCGCGTTGATTAGACAACTTTTAAGCATGCAATTAAGGAGATATAGAAGGCCATACCGCAGAGTACGATTGACCGTTTAATTGATTTAATACCGCGCCGACTGTAGACGGTATACTCTGTTCGCGGTTAGTATACAAAATACCAATATAAATTAACGACTGTACAAGTTTTATGTCTAAAGAGTCATGTGTAGCGGAGTTATTTACATTCAAAAAGTGGTCATTTTTCGAAAAATTGAAGGGTAAGGAGACTTTTGACCCACTATGTATATACGCGATTAATATCTTGGATAGTCTATGTTTTGAGCAAATTACTAAGTAGACTAAAATAAATAGGCTTAAATATTGTTAGAGTACTTTATAATACAATACATAAAAGAGCTTATATATCCTCTATCAAAGAAAACTGTCTTCTAACATAGAGCTACAAACATTTAAAACTGTTGTTTAGCATAACTAAATGAAGAAATTTACAGCACAGATTTTTAGGGTTCATATTGTAATTGAACTTTAATTATCTTCTTTATATTATCCGACATGCTATTTATATATATAATTTTATTTTCCAGGTATATTATTAGTAGGGAAATAATAAATCTCAAAATTAGATTAAGCTTTCGCATAAGGCTAAAATTTATCGAACTCTACTATATATAAAAGGGGCTTGATACACACACACCGCACTGGCTACTACCACACCTTTTCCCAGTCTTTTCATATTTTTTTAAAGACTTGACCTTTTCGGAAAAAGTTAAATTGTCTTAAAATTTAACACATCTAAAAGGTTAGATGTCCTAAATCAACTATATTTATAGCTAAATAGTAAATATTATGAATTAAAAAACTAAAGAATAAGATAAATTATATTTAATTAATGTTAAGGCTATTAGTTTTTTTAGATTAGATTATTATATTATATTGATTATTTTGTTTTTTTATATAGTGTAGTATTAGCAATACTAATTTTAAATAGGTTTATTGGTGTGGCAGGAGCCATCACGGTGTGGCCGTATCAAGCCCATAATTATAATTATAATAATTAGCAATTCCTGTCCACATAGAGATTAATTTAGCCTTAAAGCTTCTTTCTCTGGCGTACAATTTATTTATCAAATTTCCTCCAGAAAGATGCAATGGGAAGCTATGAGTGGAAGCTATACATGCTATTTTAAAAAAATATCTTCCGTGAGATTTCTCGGTTAGTAAGAAAATAATACTTTAATGTTCTTTCCTGCTAGGGCTTATGTCCCGAGAATATTTAATAGTATTGAGCTCTAGTAAGCTTTTACCATTACTATATATGGCCATTGATTACTATAGAAATAGATTTATAGCTTAAGGAAACGTTAAATCTAGAGATATATACTGTACGTTTTATATAGATGCTAGCAGAAATACAAACAAAAAACCAGAATAATATGAAAATACTATTAATGAAAGGGGGTTAGATATAATAGTATCTATTCCGATACAACCTAGAGATCTGAACTAATATTATAATAATGAAGGATAAGTCTACACCTAGATCTAGTTTTATATCCTGGATAACATATCTACATGGACTCTAAGAAGATTTAAAAAACAATAATTGATATTTTATAATCTGAATACCAATGCGCTAGTCTTTGACGAAATATAATAAAAAACATTACGAACTTTTATATAATCTAGTATTTAAAAATAGTGGACCGAGCTATTAGTACAAAGAATTCCAGGGGTTATTATATTGTAGATTAAAGGACGTTGAAATAGATAAATTCTTATATATTATAGCATTTTTGCATGGTTAGACTCTTAATTTGTCTGGTCTATTATATCTAAAAGATAGAAATAAAGTTATATTATCCAATTGTGTGTGTTGCTGGATACTACAGCAAGCTAAGGAACTAAGTTTTTAGTCGTCCATAGTAGGTTAAATTCAATTTCACTATGATACGCAGAAGACTGTAGTACTAGTTTTATTATAGAAATTTATGCTAAGTTCTACTTGCACATACATATGCATGCTATTTAAAAGATCTAGATTTATATTCATGGCAGCAAAAGAATTTACATCTTTAGTTTATCCTTACAGGAAAAGAGTATATACTATATTAAAGTTATATTAGTGTCCTAGCTATAATCAACTATACTCTAGACTCCCATTGTGAAATTGGTAATACATATAAAGATAGCTCCAAATTTGCGAAGCCTACAATACTGCACTGAAACCCTAGAATAAAAGATGGTATTTGGGAAAGCTAGCACTATACGCGGCTAGATTATCCTTCTCTATAAGGATTGTATGGATATACTAGAACAATACAGTGTTAGTATACTAAGAAAAATATATATAACGAAATATAAAAAGCATTGTTCAATTAAATTAGACCATGCTCTTAAAAAGCCGATTTCTATAATAGCTAAATGATTTAACCAAGATCTTACCTTCTCTACTGTAACGTAAAATCACTGCTACTCTTATTGCTATAGTAAGATTCTGATATCTAGATCTACAGTATTATATAAATTATACCATTCAATATTATTTTAATGTTCATTATATATTATATTTAGAACAGTACCATTTAATATAAAAGTGAAATAAATCTCCAGCGAACAGTAATAATATAAAAATATATATTTAAATAATCACTACTAAAAACTAAAGGCTTGAACTGAATATCACCCTCAGTGCTCGAGATTGTCACCCCGGCCAAAAACTATTATAGTAGGATCTGCGCCTACCTTCTTCCGCTTTCTTAATTTAAAATCCCTAGGTTTCCGCCTTCCGACCCTCTGCGCTAGGATAGTGACCGCGAGAGCTACTTAATACTACTGACCTTATCATATTACATACATATTAATTTTGATAGATTGTATTAGCAGACTTTAGGAGAATAAACAATATCACAGACTAGCTAATCTTGAAATCACCTTAGTAACCGTATTTAAGGAGACTGTTAGTCTTGCTGCCAATATCCTAATACAAGCTATTAATTGACTAGTTTATAGCTTATTAAGTGTATCGTTAAAGAAGTTATATATGATCCTGCATAAAGAGGTCATCTACATTTTATATGCTTCTAGAGAAATATATTGTATCTACAACGTAGTACGATGTTATTAAATCTCGCAGCAAGATATAATGTTGGTTATCTAAGCAATACTATCAAAGTAGCCTTATTTCCCTAGGACAGTTGTTATATTATTATTAGAAGTATGAGATCTGTCAGATATTAGACCGTCAAAACTTAGTCATAACAAGAAATTTCTTCGTAGGTAAGTTGCGAATTATTGTTGAGCTGTGGCAGACTACCCCTCTGAAGACGGTGTGGGGCTGCTTATTAAAGAAGTTTGAGTTATTAACAACAATATTACTTGATACTCAAGAACTATTTGAATAAATATAGCAGAAGATTTAGAGACATTAGGTCCTAGAATACTGTTCTTAGACAGGGAGATAAATAATCAACCTACACTAGGGTCCCGGCACCATAATTCTACTGGCTTTTTAGTCGCGCCGGCCACCTAGTTAGACTTCTAATTATAATTGCTATGTAGTTAGATTGACGCGTTGTTATTGACTACTGGAGGATCTAGCAATTCGTATAACTAGGAAAGTTAAATAAGCTCGACACGTAAAGATAAAAAGCCTACTTTGACAAAGATCACACGCGGGTATGGTCATGAATAACTAGACGCTTAATACAGCTATATCAAGATAGTTTCTACTATACCGACTTTACTTTTGTTATGCTACGGTGGATAACGCTATGCTACTAAGCTATAGATAAGTCATTTTAATCCGTATAACTGTCAGGTGACGTGGTAGCCGAAATCTATAGAAACAATAGCTAAAGTCCCTCTTTTTAGCTCTTGTTAAGTATTTTATTAATACATGAAGTTTTTGAGGGATTCTAGGGGCCAGAAGACAACTGAAATGAAAGTAATATTGATTTAGCGAGCGTAAAGGTTAAAATAATATTCTTTAGGGGTGTATACTAATAGCGTTATATGCGCTGTATTAAAATGCCAGCATATTGGCTAGGAAGATGATATAAATAGGTATACAGCTATGCAACGGCACGCTGGATATAGTGGAGAAAATAGTAAATATAAAAAGATAGCTAGTTATGTGGTTAAAATATCTAACTGCTATATATATATATACTGTACATTGTAATTCTTTTACAAACTGTATTTCGGTGCATAATAGCCGCCAATTAAACTGAAGTTTTAAATCAGTAATATCTAAACACGGCATCAGGTGTACTCTGTGAATATCATAAAAGCTTTGGAAGATGGCTAAATAATCGACTTTCCTGAGGTTTCCTAATGGAATTAAATACCATACATAGCGTTGAGTTACTACATGTTTAAGCGGTAAACCCTCCCTAGTACTAAGAACTACATTCTGAATTAAGATACTTTTATAGAGAGTACTAGAGGCGGTAGCTCACGTGCTAAGAGATACGGTATATATAGGAATCAACGATGTAGTAGGTAGAAGCGGTAGAAAGTCTATCTAATGGCTACGGACACGACTGTCTGCTGCTCTCTAGAAAGGAAGTCTAGCGGTAAAGTTGTAACATGGCTATTAGCTGTCTTTAGTAAGCAGCCACACCTCACCGTAAGAGGGTTGGCCTGCTTCATTTTAACAATAAAATTCACCTTAACAATATAATACGGCTTTTAGCTATTATACTCTATTGCACGGATAATTACATATTAAAAAGGATAAATCTGTATTTTAGTATCTTAGAATTACTATAAAGTAAAACCATCTAATTTATTTTATTATATTGGAGTAACATAATGCTTTCCAGTCTTAATCTTGAAGTTTAAAGTATATTTATCTATATTTTAAAGTATATCTAGATATCTATATTTTAGCTTTGTTACAGTATAAAATAAGTATTGTATTCTTGTATAAAGGGCTCAAATAACTTACTTTTTATCTAGTCTTATTAATAACTAGAAAAAAACCATGTTTATATATTTAGAGATGTCTATTGGTATATCAGAGGCTTCAAACGGTTGTACCACGATGACTTCTACCATATTATTAAGCCTAAAATAAGAAATTAGAAGTCATTCTTTGTAGCTTATATACTAAGTCTTTAATTTAGATTAATGTATATAATTTATTCTAGTCGTATTACTTAAACAAATTTAGTATTGTAATAATTAGAAATTATATTTTATTTGTAGACTACATACTTAAGAAGGCTAGAGGCTGTAGGAAGCCTGAAAATAAACATATGATGAATACTAATAAGTAGCGGGAGTACAATAATTTAAAATGTCTAAATTATAGGAGCATGTAGTAACTAATTACGGAATTGATATAGTAAATTTTATAGTTAACATACATTTATAGATTTTAGTCTCTGTTTTTAAAGATATTATTTATATTATAGTAATATAATAGTTTAGGCTGAGCGGTATAGCAGGAGCTAACTGCGGTGTGGCCGCACCTAGCCCAGTATATATATATGTATATATATATATATAACAAAGGATATTAATATTCACCTTTTAATTTAACATTCTATGCATTGTTCAAAGCTTATACTATATAAATTTCCTATAAAATATATAATATATAAAGAAATCAATAGATTCAAGCCTTGAACTATTTTTTATCTAGAATATCATTATTTTTTAATAAATATAAGTATTTTAATTGGATTCAACGAATGTAGATATTAAATACAACTATATGGTTATTTTCCTTGATAGATTTCTAATATATGGTTCTAAAATGCATAAAATAGCTATAATTTATTGCAGAGATAAATTTTTTATCGTTCAGACAAAGCATAGCCACACTCTGAAGGTAGTACGGATTAATGTAGTAATATATAAAAATAATAGCTAGTATAACTCATGCTAATGTAGACTAACATATAAATTTTGATTTTTTAAGTGCGCTCTTATTAATTTGATTCTATGGGTTATTAACGGTATATTATTAAATATAAAAATTTGAAAAAGGGGCTTATACCTTTTAGTTCTAATATTACAGTGAAAAATACGCTTATCAAATAGTATGTTATATCTAATAGAGCCGCTTGTAATAATAGTAGTTGTTTTTTAATAATACTTTTAAAAAGATATGGGGCTTTGAAACAGTAGCTTTTAATCTATGCTACTCTAATAGATTTACATACTATAATTTCAATATATCTATAAAGAATATTATATATATAGCTAAACTTCGTAGTAAATTATTAAAAGTAATCGCTAAGTAGATAGCTATAAAGAAGCGAAATAAGTCCAATATTTAAGATATTTCAGTACTGCTTTAATAATTTTACTACAATATAGATATTTAAAAATATTATAATAGTTTAGTCAAATGATATTATATTAACTATAATCATAAGTTTTAGAATCTTTGCCCAATTTTTCTAACTAGATAGCCGGTAGGGTTACCCGTAGCGAGATCCTAGGATATTATTATAGGGCTTGGTTAGGCTACTACTTTGTTGCTAATTCTTATTCTCTTAAACTTCAATAAATTATTGTAATAACTTTATTTATTATACTGTTAGGATCCGTCCGGTGAGACTGAACAATAATTTTAATATAAAGGTGCTTTTATTATAGATGGAAGTTACAATACTACTATGACCTTCCGCTCTCTGAACAGGCTATTTTCTAGATATTCTTTAGCTAGGAAAATTATAGTTACATCCATTTTAATGCTCGTTAGAGCTACAACTTTATGTATCATATCTATAATATTTAGAATGAATATTATAGATGAATTTCTTAGTATATCATGTTTCTTGTACATAAGAAATACTAGATCTAAATTCTAGGGATTCGAGCACCGATAACTTATATATCTACGTTTTAACTAGAGAAGTAGGTGGCGGGCAGCTTAACAGCCTTTAATTTATTATATAATATAATTTTGGCTTAACTAAATCAAGCAACTACGATAAAAGCAGTAAAATAAGGCCAAACAAAGTAATGGACTTAATACAGCCTCACCACGGTAGCTTATGCCACGCCACTAGTCTTAAAATATCATATTACTATTATATAATTCTCTTATTATAAAGCGTGATATTCTTTCTATTTTAGGACGGGATATGTATGGTATGAAAAACAAATTTAGTATGTTTACCTTAGACTACTGCTAAATAAGAAAGGAATATTAACTCGTTTCTAAGCCTGTAAAAAAGCTACCACGCCATATAACTTAGCACATCCACGCAACCTCATAGATAGACAGCTAAAACTAGCCAGAAATTATAATAGCTAAGTCGATGTAGATTAATTATTGTCCAGACTGGCTTATTGGTAAGCTTTCTTTTTTAATGATTTATTTGTCTAGAATAGTTAATATAGAGAGATTTCAATAGTAGAGAACAACTACTTTTACCTGTAGCCCCTTTACATTTATTATAAAGCTCGCGTCGCCTACATAATACACAGAAAAAAGTCGATTTTACAAAACCCTTTGAATACGAAGCAGAAATAGAAGTAAAGGTAATAGAAATTATAGCTGCCAGATATTCTAAGGTTTTATAAAGGCTATTAATAGGGTTATAGTATTATAAATAGAGCATCATATCCATTTCTAATGGAAAAAATCTAAGAGGGTAGAGAAACGTTTATTAAGAGATTGTTATGACAAAAATCGCGAATTATGCTTCCTAGCTTCCAATTTCAATATATTAGTTTTTAACTCCTTATACGACCTCTTAATATTTTAGGGAATATATAAATTGTAGATAATCGGCTCTATTGGTCAGCCCTACCGTGGCCACCTTCAGAGGTTTTAGTCTACCATAGCTCAACAATGAATTTGAAGCTTTTTAATTAATTTTTACTTTGTAGTATATATTCCAATCTAGGATTAAGAAGCATATCTCTAAAACCTATGAAACTGCTAATCACGTCTAAAATTCCAAGTTAAAAATATTGTTCGCTGATTTGAAATTTCTTATTAATAGTTTTACATATATATGTAAAGATAAGGAGCTTATTCCATACGAAAAGCCTCCAATAAAATCTTTACTGTTATATTGGAAATAATTTTAAGTAGATAGTTTAGTGTATTATGCTAAATAGTATTTTTATGCTACAAGTAATTTGGAGCTATGTAACTTAGATTTTATAATAAAATACAGGAACAATGCGTTATATATAGTTGACAAAAATTAAATCCATTAATTTATTATATATCTCCTAGTTAAATCTAGATTAAGAAATCAAGAGTCTATCAAACCGCCTAAATTTAAGACAGCAGTAAAATTTAATATCAGTATGATATTTTAAACGGCTGTATTAGCAACAACATTTCGCTTTAGAATATCTATAATTCTAATAAATCTAGCTCTTAAATCAGATAAAGTTTTATAAGTTGTTATCACTAAGCCTTATTATACTAACATATTTCATACACGAGCGTTCCATCTAATCAAGTATTCTAACCCACGCGTTCTAGACGCAACCGAAAATCTCATTAAATTTAACCATTTACCATATCTCCAAAATCGCGTTAGAATTTAAATAATTCTATTAGAGGGGAGAATTATACTTAGAATATTAGTTATTTAAAAATAAGCAATTAAGTTAATTCGCGAAGCTACGCGTAATTATAATACTTCTTATATAAGTCTGCTTCGCTAATTTAGTAGAATTATCTTATACATAGAAATAAATACGCGCTAACAATCATAGAATAACTTAGAATAAAAGGAAATTACTTTATAATAGATTCTATTGCTAAATTAACACAAAGCGTCTTCTCAACCTTATATTTAAGAAATAGCTAATATTACTCTTACTACCAGTACAACGCCTAGTTAATTAATTAACTAAAATTAAATTAGTAACTTTATCAAACAATACAAAGATCTAAGAATATACTATAGTTAATACTACAATTATTAATAGGCAAAATATAGAATTTCTACTTCAACATAATTAGAGAGTAGTCTAATCGCGTAACGTATTTCCCATACGAGTTCCACCTAATCGAGCGTTTCAACCCACGCGTTTTAGACACAACCGAAAATCTCATTAAATTCAACTATTTACCATGGCTCTAAAATCGCGTCAAAATTTAAATAATTCTATTAAGAGAGGATGGTTTTACTTACATTATTAACTATTTAAAAGTATAAAATTAAGTTAATTCGTGAAGCTGCGCGTGTTTATAATATCTCTTATATAATTCTAAATCGCCGATTTAATAGAATTACCTTACGCGCAGAAACACGCGCTAACAGCTATAAAATAACTTAAAATAAAGAGGAATTATTTATACGATATATTCTATCGCTAGATCGACGCGGAGCAGCTCCCCAACCTTCCTATATTCGAAAAATAGCTAATATTCTTCTTTCTACGCGCGGTACAGCGTCTATTTAAATAATTAGCTAGGACTAGGTTAGTAAATTTATTAAATAACATTAAGATCTAAAAACGCGCTAGGGCTGCAGGTCGACCACTAGACCAAAAGGCTACTTAAACCCGATGGGGTTCAATCCCTAGGACCACTATATATAGTATCGCATTGATGGGCTCTAACATCTTCACATTATTAAACAGTTAATTAACTAATTTAGTATTAAAAATACTCTATACTACTTACTTAGAAAAACAGATATCTACCTACTATAAGAAAACTTTTTTAAAAAAAAAATACATAGCTCTTTACCGCTACTAGAATTATTAATTAAGATTATTAAAGGTTCTAAATTAAATTTATAACCTTATTTTAATATATAAGAAATCCGCGATAATAATAAATAAAAAGATTAAAAGCGTACATACATTATTAGATAATTAACTATCATAGAGGGGCTATTTATTTAGGAAAGCTTAGAGTGATTCTAGCACGAGAATAAAATTAATAAAGCCTAAAATACGCTTTCTATTAATTCTATGCTTTCCAGAGTTAGACCGCGCGTATAAATACTATCACGCTATAATAATTGCTATAATCTAAAATATAGGCGATTATAATATTCTAATCGAGTTTCTAATTAATTTTTATATAGAAATACAATTATCTATTTAATAGAGACTAGTATTCGGCCTGCGGGCACAAATTAGCAGGTAATAGAACGCTCGATTGGGTGGAACGATTGTATATGAAATAGGTTGGACAAACAATTTCACAAAGAAAGTATAGTTTAGTAAATACATATATTTTCTATTCTAAGGGCTTGGTGTATCTAGAAAAATAGTATAATAGTTTCATTCTAAATATTTATTCCATGGTATCTTTCTCTAGATATCCTCCAAATTATCTACTTCTGATAATTTAGATACCTCTATCTTTGTAATAAACCTTAATTTTTAGTAGAAATAAACTATATTTTCTACTTTATAATAGTTATGGATTTAATTTAATATGTAAATTCCTATGATCCTATAATCTGAATTATATTATTTCATACTGCTTTGTATAAAATATATATACCATTTAACCATTTGATGGTTAATGTTTAGGTTTATAAATACTTCCATGAAAAAAATAAAATAATAAGCTTATTTAGGGAGACAATGAGAGAAAATAATTTCTATGAAACCATGTCCATGTATATATCTTAATAACCCTTATAATTTAAGTGTAATATTGTAAGGCACTAAATTAGCAATTATAGTAAAAAAGAAAAGCAATACATTTTTCATTCGACGGAATACGCGCGGCGATATCCCACTAATATAAATAGTCAATAGATAAAGGAATTCAGACTAAAACGGAGATGAAACAGAAAGATCGAAATAATTAGTTTTTTTTTTTTTTTTTTTTCAATTCGCGAGCCATGTTTGGTCATATGATAGGTTAGATAGCTTTCAATTTATCGTAATAGGAATTATCGTTAAGCCCTTAGAGACCAATCCTCTGAAAGCAACGAAAGGCTGCTTCCTAGATGGAGAAGATTAGTAAAAAAATATCAATATCTTTGATAGACTATATAACAAAGCGTTAGAGGACTAGCTTATCAAGAATAGAATAAGAATACTATCATTGGTTAAGTTATTCAAAACAGCCATGGTACTTAAGCCGTTGGATACTTAGTAATCATTAAACTATACTGTGTTAGCCTCTCAGAATTCATTAAAAATTGTGAAATTCACCTAGTCGAATACTTAAATAATAATACAAAAATAAGAATATCATACCAAAAAGATTTACTGGGTTATATTTTTGAGGTTTGTCCGTGGCGGGAAAGAAAGTATACTAGAAATAATAAACTAAACTACTGCTATTGACTTTAACCGTTTCTAATAAGCAGACCTATCATGCCTTTAGGGAAATCAGTCTACTATACCTCAACAGTAAACCCCAGCTTAATGTTAGGATCTATATAGTTATTTTGCTAATTCAAGAACTACATCTAGGTCTACATAAAAAGAGACATATATATAATTATACATATTCAAAGTTAATTATAGTATTTAATTTGATTATTTCTATTCGCTATAATTATGATAATATTCTTTATAAAAAAATCTCTTGAGTTATGTTTCTAGACTTATATTGGATTTGTTCTTTATGAAGTATAATAAATAAGTAATACACATAGAACTAAATGTCAATACCATTGACTTTATCTATTGGATATACTAATATATATCTCTAAGTATATATAAATATCTGATTTGAAATCCTAAGGAAAGTTGATGGAATACTAAGTTATTTAAATACTCGCTATAAAACTACAATCTAATTTATATAGTACTATATATATCATCCATCCTTTTATTGTATGGAAATTAAATATACTTAAACTTCCTAAAACACCGGATTTAAAAGCATTAATATAATTAATTTTTCTAGATTAATAGTAGCTTCTGAACATATATAAATTATACTTTTAATATACCAAGTTATATAGTGGGCTATAATAATCGAAATAACTACTTTGCTAATTAGGTCTGCTATGGGTCTACGGGTTCGAACCCCGTTACCGGCAGAATTCTACATCTGAGGCACGTACTTAAGAAAACCTAGATTTAGTTAATTTATCTGGAACCTGGATAGTAGCTCTTAAGGTTAGAATAAGTTTACTAAAGAATAGGGTTTATTTAACATATATCCTTAGGCGGGTGGGAGATAATAGTATTCTAGCTTTATACCTCGCATATCCTTTTCAAATAATAAAATAGATCTATATAATATTTAGAAATTCTCCCTATACTACAAAGGATTAGTAGAAAGTAACTATATTGTTGAAATGAAATAAATGAATCGTAGACCTTAATGGTCGCTCTAGGCTTAGTTCGGGGATTACTATAGAATAATCGATGGCCTAATTATAGGCTTCCTAAACCTTCTTTTCTATCTTTCTGTCTGTCTTTCTTTGTATTTAGATGTTCGGAAGCCTTTCAGTATCAGGCTAGGCACATCAACCTAAATAGCGCTACAATAGAAGGTGGCTCCAACAGGTATAAGATCAATCAATCAATCAATTAACTACTTTTTATTGAGCTGAGATTTATTCTTGGGCTGTGGTAGACCAACCCTCTTGAGAAAGGGTAGGCCTGCTTGTTAAAAACAGCTCTGAAGATTAGCTATAGGCATCGACTGACTAATCTTAGCTATATGATCTAGTTTATCCATCCCTAAGGTTGCAAGGAAAATATAGAGAAATTTTTCTGTTGCAATTCTAAAAATAGTAGAGATTATTATATATCACTAAAAAGGCTGTATCGTCGTTGCTACTAGTGATTCAAAAAATTAGATTGTGGTCTATCTACCCTGCCTAAACAACATTAATGTAAAAGTATGATTTAGTCACGGGGACAATCCAACTTTCCAAAAACATTATTAGTTTTTAATGAATTTGGAGCGACGTATATTATTTATAACTCTTTTCTAGATTCTTAGTATGTCGACAAATTTACATTTCTTATTCGCTTCAAAAGAACATCAAGCTATGTTTCCTATTTATTAGCCGACTTACTTAAGAATAGTCGTATTTCATTACTCCAGCGCAGCAGAATTTTTAGAATTTTTTTTCTAATATAAGTTTTAATATATAGAAGCTATGAGTAATAAAATTTACTGGATAAAAATAGTAGAGCTTCGGAACATTTTTCTCTAAATAGTAACTACTACTTAAATATATATATTAAAAAAGTTTCATATAAAGCTGTAAAGCGTAGATTAATAATAAGCCCTTAATAAGCCTATTTTTATTAGTCTAGGATAATTTGCACGCTTTTGATTAAGTAATAAGGCTAATTAGTAAATAGTAAACAGTAGTAATATCGCGTATTATTTTCTAATTATTGTCTAGATTTTGAGAAACGGAATAGTACTTTTACTAGCTTTAAATATTTGTATAGTCAAGTAGCCTGAGCAGAATATAATATACTATTAACCTTTAATGAATAATAAGGTCTCGTATAAGAAAAGAAATAAAGGCTAACTCAGATTTTAAGACTAATAATTATCTTTGGAAATGATTGAAAGACTAAAAAGTAGTAAACAAGTTTGATATAGCTACGAGAGCCAGTTCGTATTATAATAATACTTTAAGCAGATATCAACGGCTATTAAACCCTGAGATTATGGCGTATAAAAAAATAGTACTATTTAAAACGGCGGGGTAGCGCTTTTGGCTAAATATTTATTTATCAATATAGGAAATAGCCGAGAACCTTACATTGACAACCTAATAAAATTTATATTTACTAAAGCCTGTGAGATTATTCATATTCCAAATTAATTTTAAATAGCAGTAAGCCGCGGCGACACCTACAAACTACTATAATGTAATAAAAAGATATTTATTCCAAAGAGATAACTATAGATCAAGTAGCCGTCTCTAGTAAGCAGCCCCACCCCGCCTTCGGGGGGTTAGTCTGCTTTACCTCACGAAACTTTCATCCTAACAATAAAATTAAAGCCTTTTTAACCCACTATCTATTACTATTATTATAAATTTCTATTCTAAAGTTAAATTTCAAATTCTAAAGGCCTATTAAAGCCGCTAAACATATTATAACTTTAATATTAACGCGTTATCGCGTAAATTTAATACTTCTTTTCAAATAGTTTCGGATATATCTTTAAAGACAAGCTGCTTAACTTAAACTTGACATTCTACTTTAACTAACATATTTAATGAAAAGAATACTTTAATTCGCTAGATTTAATAGATTTTTTCTATTTTTCTTCTATGTCTGCGATAATTAAACTTACCATAAATTAATTTCTTTAGTGAAAAATAGATAGTAAAATATATATAGTTAATAATATCTAAATTTATCGCTTTATTAAATATCTCTAAAAGAACTTTTTAATTGGTTAAACAGAAACTAAAAGATCAAAAATAATTTAATACAGAGAATCTAGACTTTATTTAATAATACAATACTTTAAAGCTATATTTCGCAGATTCACTCTAAAATATTTATAAATTTAATGAAATTAGCTTTTAATTAAATTAAAACTTAAAATTAAGAAATTATTATAACTAGATTTAATCGCGCTACATGAAATAAAGTATTAGAAAATAAGAAAACTAATTTTTATAATAGAATATATTACTACACAGTTCTATTTTACTATTTTATTTTTAAAGGCGTTTTCTATATTAAGCGATAGTATAATTTAGATATTTTAAGCAACTACCGCGTAGCTTTATTATTTAAAAACTATACTACTGATATAATTAGTCTTACTTAGATTTATTATCTTAATTACTATTTAAAACTTTAAATTCTATTTTTAATAACTACAGGTTTTATTTAATATATAAATTCCTATAATTCTATAGTTACTACTTTCTATTTTATATAATTCCTTAATAGCTAGCTATCTTAAATATATAAATAGTACTATTAAAAACATAAATACTATTTTACTAGGCTAGATATAGAAACTAATAATAAAATTTTTTTAAAACAAACTTCAATAATATAAAAAGACCTTTAAATGCCTATCTATTCAATTCTAAAAGTTTTAGATTCCTTATAAAGTAAAAGTTCCTATATTTAAAATCTAGATGTTTTCCGCCGCTACTATTAAATAGTATATTATCCTTTTCTATAGTATATAGCCTTTATTATATAAGAAAGCTATAGATCTATATAAATAGTATACCTAAGCTTAGTTAAAGCTTTATATAATATTTTAATTATACTTTCTAAAGCACTATAGAGATAAAAAACTACTTAGTTAACTTTATAATATTTTATGGCTTTATATATAATAATAACAGCTATAAAATACTAAATAATTATTAAAAAAGCCCTAAACAGCCTACTAAATATAAAAAATATAATATTTTAATTATCTAGATAGATATCTATAAAAATTTTATTTAATTAGGAAGATAGCTAGCTAGACGGAGGTAGTTATAATCGGTTATTTTAGTTTAATTCGCAAGGCGCAATTATATAATAGGTTATAATAAAGGGCTTTTACTTTATTGTTAAGGTGAAATTTTTCATTGAGGTAAAGCAGCCCCACCCCGCCTTTGGGGGGTCGGTCTGCTTACTTGAGACAAATACTACTTGATAGTTAGTATATTTTAGAGTATCTCTGATCTACAGACCTTACAATAAATCATAAAATTTAAGAAGTAATATTCTTGGTAGATATGGCTAATATCTTTTAAGGCTATATTTAGAATAAGGCTAGCTCTAAGCGTACGAGTAAAGATTGTGCCTCAATAATATAAGTTACTAAATATTGCTATTAGGCAATCAGTCGATATATTTATTACTAAGATTTACTACACTTGGCCTATCTCTCCGTCTAAAAATCTGAGGCCTTCCCTGATTCCGCTAACTTCCTACATCTATACCTCTGTTAAATCGCCATTAATTATTTATAGCAGAGATAGATAGGCAGGAATAGCGGCCGCGGCGGCGTTAAAGAAGAAAGACAATAATAAGCAGGCAAGCATTAACAGGTAGGTAATAGTTATAAAGGTAATAGTGATTGATAGATAACGGAATCAAGTAAGTAAGAGCGCTACGGAGGCGAGTATAATTAACTAATCGCCTCTTGTTAGTCGAAAAATATACTTTACAAAATATCGCTTTCCTAAGAGTCGGATAGTTCGCAGATTTTTAGTTCAAATAGCAGTTTTGATAGCATGATTTCACCTATAACCCTAAGTAAGGTCTTGATGAGATTAACTAGCGTTACATTCCGCTGGCAGAATCTTAATTAAGGTGGATCTTGTCGGTGGGGCGGTCTTACCACTTTGGTCCTGGTAGGTAGATAGTGCTTCAATGTACGTTTAGTGCATTATAATGGCTTTTAAATCTTCACTGAAGAATTGTTCTGACGGGTTTAGAATTACCTAGCAGATATTATGACGGAAAAAAATAGAAGAGTATATATTAGAATAAAGATTTAGTATATTGTTTATAATATATATAAAAACCCCTTATACTAAACTAAACATAATTAGTATAGGCCTAGGCAATTATAGTTCTACTAGGCTTTAAAGCTGTAATTATCAGGCTAGAACATATGTCAGCCAGCTTTAGTTAATAACCACTATCTAAGTTTATGGAAGCTAGAGCTTTATAAAAACAAAACCCATAATTTATTATTTTATAAGAACCAGGCTATATAGGTAGTGAAAAATAAAAAGGTAAGAAATGACTGCTGCCCAACGTAGCTAATTAAATTACTATCCATAAGAATATAATTATAGATCTATCACTAGCGTTTATTAACTAAATACTAAATTCTATAACTTAGATTTACTTAGGGGCCTTGTACAGCCGTATAGCGATAGCTCCTCGTATACTGTAGCAGCCACTACCACACTACTAAATCTAAATAAGTTCAAAGGTAATTTTCCAGAGCTTACATACCAATACTTTTAAGTTAGAATATTTTATATACTTTACATTAGTTTTATTACATATAAGCTTAGTATAGTAATTAGGATCTATATCTTTATGAATTATATAATTAGAGTGTTAGAAGCCATAGAAACCTTAGAAATAAAATTAGGTATAATAAATAGCGGAAAATATAATAGCTCAAAAATCAATATTATAGTAGTATATATAACTATAAAATTTTAAAAAAAAAGAAATAGCTAATTTATATTTGTAGATTTTATCCGACTTCTAGACTATTCTTATATTAAGTAGGAAATTATTTATATAATTCATTTCTTTGATTTTATTTGTATAATTTTTTATATGTATAGAAATAGCTGGCCAGAAGAGTGCCCAGTATTTTTTGGGCATAAAAAATACAGTCAAGTAAATTATAGGTAAATCCTTTTCATAAAATCGCTACATTATATTCGTACAAATAGAAATAGCAGGTTATATCTATGACAATCCTACAAAATATTAGAACGGCTACATACCTAGCTTACATAGGCTTCTGTTATACAAGTTAAGATGATCCTTATCTTAATTCTAACCGTCTCTTATAAGCAGACCAACACCGACTTCGCGGTGTTGGTCTGCCACGGCTTAACGATAATTCCCAGCTTAACAATAAAATATAGCTATTTATTAAATTAAGCAACCATAACTTATAAATTTCTATAATAGAGTAATTATATTTATTTACTATATATATTTCTTTATATACTATTAAAATAATTATATCTATCAAATATATCTAAATATCTTTATTGAAAGTCTATAAATTTAGTAGTTTATTTTTTAAGATTTCCTTGTAATTAGATATTACAAAAAATTAAGATTCTAATATATTTAAATAGTTAATAAATTATTATAAATAGTATTAGATTTAATATTAATTCTTTTATATATATATAATATAGTATTTAAAGATTTTTAAGTATATCTAATTATTTTTTTATAATATGTAGAAAAACTAGGAAATAAAAGCTATTTAATAGCTTTAATAGCTTTTATATTAAATTTTAGTTTATTTTATATAGCTTAATATATTTCTTTTCTAGAATCAAATAAGGTTTTATATTTTAACTATTTTTTAAAAAATTTATTACATTATAATTAGAATCTGCTATAATATTATATTTCTCTAATTAAATTAAAGATTTTTAGTTAGATAGACTTAATTTAAATATAAAATTAAAAGATTCTATTTAAAGATTAAAAATTTAGCTTGTTATAGTTGAGTAATTAAGAAAATAGCTATATATTACTGTTGAGCTGGGAATTATCGTTAAGCCGTGGCCGACCAGCCCTGTGTTAGGGTTTGGTCTGCCTGAGACGCTTATGTTATAAATCATGTCAATCCACACAAGTAATCTAATAATGTTTTCGATACTACCAAAAGTCATCTTTCTACACACTTTTGACTTTTATGCGGCTAACAGCTTCAAGTTAATGTAAACTACAGACGCTATACTAAACCGGCAAATTCTCAATTATCTGCATACTTTTTAAAAATACTTAGTATATTTACTATAGAAAATACAGGATTATCTTCTAGCAAAGTCAATTTAATCCCTGATCGGCAAATTTCTCATGGGGAAACATTGCTCCAGAGTCTAATTTACTACATCTGTATTGAGCTTTACTGGGTCACCGCTTCCGGTCCAATTAATTTATATTTATTTTACAACCAGCGGTCGTAGACTTAGTTACAATAAAATATTATTACTAACTTATTTATTCCCCTTTCAGCATCCGCGAATTAACAGTTAGTATAGTATATAAAATATTATATATATATAGCTAATCTCTTACTTTTAGATAACGCCTAAAATTGACACTATCCATTATTTAATCCAGAGTAGATAAAGGCTCACATAGCAGTCTATTACTTAAGAAACTTAAGATAGATATAATGTATTTCCTAATCGAGCGGCCACCCTAACTAAGTGGCCACCTACCCGCTAATCCCTATCTATAGGCCATATGCTAAAGTGTTTGTTAACAAAATTTAGGAATTAGCTACTAAATAGATTAGTATATTTCTAAATATAATAGAGTCTATAAAAATGTATTTTAGATTTATTAGTCGTATTCTTATAAAATGATTTTAGACTTTTCTAGATAGCTAGTTTTTCTATAGAGCTAGCGATTAGTACAATACTTACCTTTTCTAATATTTCTATTTATTATTAGTGTGACATTTATTTAGTTCTCTATATATTAAGAATAAGCTTATCCAAAGTTAATTTACAGTTTTTAATAATCTTATTGAATCACGATTTTAGAAACAGTAGAAAGCTGTAAGTATATTTTTAAGCAGTTTATATCAATAAACGCTTAATTATCTAACTATCTAGTAGTATGGAGTATTTTAGTACTAAATTAGTTAATTAACTAAGTAGTAGAAGGATCTTTAATTAAATATTTAACTAATTAAATACTTCATGTAAAGTAAATAAAACTAGGCCTATAATTGTCTCTAGTGAGTAGTCCTACCCACCTTCGAGCGGTTGGTCTACTACACAACGATAATTCTTATCTTAACGATAGATTTGAAGCTTTTTAGTCTATTGTATACCTATATATTACGAATTAAAGAGAAAAAGAGGCTTCCATTGTCTTCATTCTCCTTTCTATCCTCTAGTTAAATTACAATTTCTTTATCTTTTGGTAATAGTCCACGCGTGCTCTGTTTAGTTGTTTAATAATATCTTGCTGCCTTTCCTTTTTCACTCTAATTTTTAATTTATCTCTTTGTATTAGAGTTAAACTACTAAATCGAGAGTATACGTAACATTTTAAATTAGAGCTTTAAATATTAGAGGCGTATATTTAAATTATCTTAAAGTTATCCAGCTAATTCACTGTTTATAATAAATTCTTAAAAAGATAATTGATATTCCGTATAGAACTGCTATTAAATCTAGAACTATAACCAATAAGGTATATTATATAAAGCAGAATACAGTAAAAAATAATATAATTTATGTAAAACTGTAGTACAGGAGTTTATATATTAAATAAGATCTATGGCTATTAAAAAGTAGAAAACGCATCCTTATTCTTGTTAAAAAAATAGTCTACTATTAGATTAGTAGTACAGTTTAAAGGAAAGTACTGTATAATAGTTGCCTAGGATATCACTGTTATACTATCTTTCTAAATAGATAAATATCAATCCGCCGTTTTATATATTATAATTTTACTAGCAATATTATATTTTAGATTAAAATCTTTAGCTAGGTAATTGGAAATTCGGACATTCTACTACATTAATCTAAGCTATGTATTAGAAATATATTAACTATAAGCTGAACACTATTATAGATATATTAGTTTAAAGAACTAGAATCTATAATATACATATATATCAAAATTTAAGTCTACTTTATAAACCTTATTTTACTATTCTGTTTCTTATAAAGAATAATTTGAAATATAAAATCTAGAAAGATTACTATAGAGATATATAGCTATAGCTATCTAATTTATCAGATAATGGGATTATTAGTTGTATTAAATTATTTCTTTAACCTTAAAAACTTTTATACCAGTTTTTTTATAAATAGTACATAATATATAAATAATAGAATTATAGAATCCTTAAATAGTTTATTAACAGGCTAATTAAGAGACAACTATTTAAATAATTCAAAAAACAATATCTTACTAATTAACAACTATTTTAATAAAAAATATCGGAAAAGATATCTTTATTTATAAACTTTTAATAAATTCATATACTTTTTAGGATAGTTATAACTACTTTAATTTAGTTAAAGATAGTAAGTAGTAATAAAATATGTTAAAGATACTATAGATATTAGGAGCTATTCTGCTAGGTTTTATTTAAAACATATAATAAATTTTCTTAGTATAGATGGCGTAATTATAATAATTATAAGTAATAGTAGTAGTGATAAAAAGTCTATAAAAATTAAAGGTAAAAAACTATAAAGACATAATAAACAGTACTAACGCTACAGAATGTAAAAGAATAACTATAAAAATAAAATATTAAAAAATAAACTATTGTTGATATTGCATTATAGAGTGATAGAATCGATATATAAAATTAATCTTACTAGTAATGATAGGGACTACTACTATATCCTATCTAATGAAATCCCATATAATTAATAATAGAATAAATAATAGAAATAAAGCATAATATAAATAATTAAACAGATATATAATAATAAAAATAACGCTAGAAAAAAATATAAAGATTTTATATTTATTAATTTTATTTACAGTAATAAATTTTCAAAGAGAAAAAATATAGATAGATATGATTTTTTATTATATAGAAAGCTATGTACTACTATTTAAAGGATAAGTATGATATCTTTCTTTGTTTATAATCTATATTTTAATTATAATAATGTAATATTAGACTGTGATTTTGGAAGGCAGTTAGGGCGCCGATAGTAGGGTTAGGCCCTTCTTTATGTACTTAGGAGGCAGTTTATAATAAATAAACTACTATCGCAAATTTTTAAGCTAGTAAAGTTTTTTCGGGAGACTTTAAAGATCTTCAATAACTTATTATATATATCTAAAGAATGAAATTTCTAATAGATTAAAGATCTATTAAACCTTTTAAAACTATAAGAATTAATATTAGCTCTTACTTTAAAAATAGATAACTTTTATTTTTCTTCTGAACTTAGCTCGGAGAATAAAGGCTTTTTCTATAGATAGCTTATAATTATTTATTAAATAGTAAATCTGCTTATATTTATAAATTAATATTATATTTGGTAATATATCTTTAGTTTAAATAACTAAAAACTACTAAATCACAAATTAAAAAAAATTAAATTTCTGTACTGTAGTTTAACTAATAACTGTCTCTAAAAAGCAGACCCATACCGACTTCGCAGTGTTGGTCTGGCATGACTCCACGCAAAATCCCATCTTAACGTAAAAAAACAGCTTTTTTACTAGTTATTCAACTACATGTTATAGTTTTATTCTAAAGATTATTTATATATCTAAATTATATATATATAAAAATATTTATCTAGTAGAATTAATAGAAACTATTGTATATTTAAAGATATTCTATAGAAAAACTATATTTCTAATAAATACTTTTTATATTTAATTGGATTTAACTAATCTTATAGAAACTATTATAGTTTATATATTTTAAATAATCTATAAATCATTATGAGTAAAGTTAAATTTTGATAATATACTGTATATATCTAAATAATAGAGAAAATATATATTTTCTATCTTAAAATATATTTTATTCAATAATTATAGAAATAAAAAAAGATATAAAATAATTGATAGATTTCTAAGATCAAATAAAAATTATTATTTATAATGCTATATTTGGTTCTTATAAAAATCTTTTTAAAATATAGTTATATTTATATTTTAATATATTTAAAAAATACTACTAAAAAAAACCTATATTACTCTATTTATATAATTAAAATAGAAATTTTAAGATATATAGTGTTTTTTAAGATTTATAAATATAGACATCATTTTTAAAATTAAAATTTAGCTCAGTGGTAGAGTAGAATTAGTAAACTAGCTGTTTCTTGCGTTAAGATGGGATTTTGCGTTGAGCTGTGGCAGGCCAACACCGCGAAGTCGGTGTAGGTCTGCTTTTAGAGACAGTTGTTCTCTAAAAATTTTTATATAAAGATTTCGGCTTGAAAACAAAGAATTCTTAAAATATAAAAATATTATATAGTAAAGTATATAATAAAAAAATAAGAATTAATATAAAAAGAAATATTTTAAAATAAAATATAATATATAAAATTATTTTTTTCTAGCTTAAACATTATTTACTATTATTACTATAGTTAATCTAGTGAAAAACTTTTTCTCTTCTATATAGATTTTCCGCTGATATATTTCTAAGAATAATATAAATATTTAATAATAGTTTAAAAACTAGATAGCCTATATTATTGCTTAAATATAGAGTACTAGCTAAATAATTTCTATAATTTTAACTAAGGAATTTTTCATATTAAGAATAAATACTACTAACTTAAAGAATAGTTAATAAATTTAGAAAATAGTTGTTCTTATTGAAAAAAATCTTTGATCTTAAATAGTTTTTTTTTATTTAATAAAAAATTTATAAATAATACTGCGAAGAAATAGTTTTACTATATTAATATCAGCACTCCCTACCTAGAATTACATAACCTAACTGCTGTATCTTAACTATAATCTAACTATAACTATTTAATTAGATTAGAATTTTCTTTCTAATCTAATTAACTTAATATAGTTAAATTAAAATAAAAAATCTAATCTAACTATCTTTAACTATTAATTAAATAAATTAAAATATTAACTATAGATTAATACTATAAATTATATTATAATTTATATATATATAATATAGTAATTTATTATATATAATTATATAATATTTATTAAAGTTATTAAGAATTTTTTTTTAAAAATCTTTTATTATAGTAATTTATTTTATATTATTCTATTTTTTTAAATAATTTAAATTTAATAATTTCTATAGATTCTTTATATAAATAAAAAATTTTTATTCCTAAAATAGTGTAATTTTATCTAGTATATTATAATAATATTAGTATTATTAAAAAAAAGCTATTTTAAAATTTTAAAAACTTATATATATATATATATATATATATTTCTTTTCTATAATATAATAGAAATTATATTTTTAAATAAAAAGATAAATATTATTTATTATAGATAAAATATTATAGTTTTTTTTTATAATTAAAAGAAATATTACTATCTATATATTCTAATATTTTCTTTAAAATTAAATAGCTATATTAAAGAAGATTCTTAATAAATTAGTTAAAATAATAGTTAGATTAAAGAATTATTAATTTAATTATCTTAACTATACTAAATCTAAATAAATAAAATATATTATTTTTTAGCGCTAAAATAGTTAAAATAATTAATTACTGCTTATTTTTCTATATCGTAGTTAGATTGCTACCGCGGGTAGATTAATTTTTTTCCTATAATCTAATCTAACTTGGCTGTGTGCAAATCTAGTTTTTATAAATTTAATATTATTAGTTAGAGATCTCATTATAAAATAGCTAAAATAAAAAAGTACTAATAATTAAAATTAAAAAAAGTAGCGAAAATAATCTATAAAATTAAAATTAAATAATAATATTTAGAAACTATAAAATAAATAATTACTTTTTTAAAAAATTTCTTTATTATAAATAGTACTGTTGTTAATAAAGAAAAGTTTTTTTTTCTTTAATCTACTTCTTTCTAAAAAAAAATTTCTATAAAACCCGGCCTAAAAAATTATATTTATATTTTTTTACTAGTAATAAAAACTTTAATTAGTATATTAAATCTAATCTATAAAAATAAAAATATAAAAATATATTATTATTTTATAGTTTATTTAAATAAATATTTTTTCTCCTATAAAATAATATATAAAAAAATAATAGTATATAATAATCTAGAATAACTTCGCTAAATTCTTTCTATAATAATTAAATAATCTAGCTAATTTACTTAAAAAGATAAATTAGTACTACTATAATATAAAACAGTAAAAAAATTAGTTAATTAAAAAATTTATAGCCTATATTAGATAGTAAAAATATAGTTCTGAAAAGACTTCTCCGAAAATTGACGGAAAAATTATTTTAAAATTAAAAATTTATGATATATCTTTAAATTATAAAAGAAAATTTGTTTTTTAGAAAAATAGTATTAAAAAAATTAAATTTTTTTAAAGATACTATATACTATAAAATATTAAAAAAATTTAAAATTTAAGAATTTAATTTAGAGTAAAAAGTTTAAAAATAAATCTAATAACTACTAGAATTATAAACAGAAATTTAGATAGAATTAGTTTAAAATAATCTATTATAACTATAATTAATCTATTATATTATACTAAAATATCCGAAGTTAAAAAAAAGATAAAATATGAAAATAGTAATTTCTAATTAAAAAACTAGAAAATTTAAAGTTAAAGACAGTAAAAGCTAGACTTGCACACGGTTAACCGTTTTTTAACTATACGGTTAAAAAATACACGCTCAGGTATAAAGATTAAAAATCAT
>JASVVY010000065.1:0-11045 GCA_032158085.1 Aspergillus hortae
ATATTTTTTTAAAAATTAAATAGCTATATTAAAGGAGGTTTTAATAAGTCGGTTAAAATAACAGTTAGGTTAAAGAATTATTAATCTAACTGTCTTAACCGTGCTAAACCTAAATAGATAAAGCGGTCTTTTTCTTAGCGCTAAAACAGTTAAAACAGTTAACTACTGCTAATTTTTCTATACCGCAGTTAGATTAATTTTTTTTCTTTAACCTGACCGCGGTAGCGCGGGTAGGTTAATTTTTTTCCCATAATCTAATCTAACCTAACCGTGTGCAAGTCTAAGCTATAAAATTAATTATTTTTTTAAACTAAATATACTCTATAATTAAAAAGATAAATAGTAGATAATAATAAATTAGAGAATTTAGTTACGGAATTCTTATTTAGTATAAATATTTATAGATTTCTAAGTAATAGAATTTATTAATATATATTAATATAATAGAGAATAAAGATCTACTGGTATATTACTTAGTATTTTAATAATTATTTTTTTTAATATAATAGAAGAGACTATTTTCTTACAGTCTTTTTAAATATAATAAACTATTAAATTTATCTTAGAATTTTTAATTATTAAATATTAGAGTATATAAGAATATAAGCTATAATAAATAAAAAAAATTCTATTAAAAAATATTATATTTTTATAAAATAAATTTTATATAGATAAGGATCTCTAGTAACTAAAAGAAATTAATAATTTATTACTCTATTTTCGCCGGCTAATAAAAATAGTTATTTTCTATTATTTATTAAAGATTAGAATTTTATTTTTATTAGTTAGATACTAGATAATTTTTTATTCTTTAGAAAAACGTAAAAAATAAAAACTAGAAAATAATAAAAAAATAAATATAAAATTTGTATTTAGTAAAGTTTTATTTTTTATAAAAATTTAAGAGATAAAGATTAAGAATATAATATTAAACTCTAAAAATAGTTTAGAAAGTTAAGATTAATTTACTATCATAAATAAAAGATTTTTATCTATATCGAAGATACTAAATAATAAAAAAAAATTTCTTTAAATATAGTATTAATAGTATTAAATAAAAAAATTTATTATAAAGATTTATTATAATATAATATATCTAAATATATAATATATCTATACTTACTGAGCCTAAATAAAAAAACTTATTTCTTTTTATTTTACAGGATATTCTATGTATAAATAATATATAAAAAAATAAAAATATTTTATTACTATTATATAGAGTCTAAAAAAGTAAAGAAAAATTTATCTTAAGTTTTATCTATTAGCTTTTTTTTATTCTATTTTTTATTTTATTCTTTAGTCTAGTCTAGCTACTAAATTTTAAAGTCCGATTTTTCTCTAATTTAAAGCTTTATCTATTTTTCTTATAGTAAATATTAAATTAAAATATCGCTAATTAATAGACTATTAAAGAGAATTTTAGATAGATCAAAATTCTTTAGTAAATATAATAATAATTTATTTTTATTAATAATTTAATTATTTACTTCTAGATATCTATAGTTATCTATTATCTTAAATAAAATAGTATTAAATATAGCGATAAAATCTAGAATAGTCTTTATTAATACTTTTATAAAAATAGTAATATTAAAAAAGTTTTCTATCTGATAATTATATATTTTAATAAAATATTTCTAGTTAAGCTAATAGATACAGCTAATAGCTTACTTAATAAATAAATTATAAAGTAAGATATTCTATAAATAGATATTATAATATATTTTCTATAAGTTCGACCTAGCTATATTAATAAAATATAAACATATAAAAACTATTATTTTAGTTAGTTTAATATTAAAATTTTAAACTAGTTTCTCTTAGTCTAGATAGAATAATTTAATATAGAAAATATATATATTAATATAATAGAATCTTAAAACTAATATAATAAAAAATTACTAGGAAGAATTATTATATGATATAATAAATTTTTCGTTAAAGTAGAAAATCTTATATTAAATAATAGATAATAAAATATAGAGTTTTAGGGACCTTTTAAAAAATTATATTAATATATTAAAATTAGATATATTATTAATAAAAAAAATATTAAAAAAATTTTTTTTAGAAATTTTTTCTTTGCTATTTTTTATATAGAGTTAATTATTCTTAGTTTTTCTAATTTAATTTTTAATTTTTATAGAGCGAATAATTAGCTTATATAATAAAAAATTAGATTTAGTTTTCTCGGTAAGCTTAGAGATATTTTTTATTTTAGTAATATTATAATTATAGCGGAACTATAACTATAAAATAATTAGATTAAGCTTTTTAACTCTCGCTATATTCTATATAATTTAATTATTACTAAGCTTAATAAATAAGCTACAATAAAATAACTTAGCCTAAAAAATATATTACTTATATTTAAAAAAAAATTAAGCTTTAATAATATAATAATATAATATTAAAATATTTTCTCTAATTATTCGTCTTATATAGAAAAAAATCTATAAAATAAAAGATTATTAGATTATAAAATAAAATTAGACTTATTTTAAATAAAATCTCTGTTTTACTAGGCCTAAATTAGAGATTTTCTAAATATAGTATTTAATTGTACTTAGTAATAGATAAAGTTTATAAAATAAATTATATTTATAAATAAGAAAGAGATTAAAGATTAGTTTTTTCTTTACTTAATAGTATAAATTTATAGCAAAATTACTAAGAAAAAATAGTAAATATATCTTAAAATTTTTAATTAAATTAAATAATAAGGTCGCGATTATAAGAATATAAAATTCTAGCTTTAGCTAGTAAATAATTATATATTATTAGTTATTAGTATTTCTAAGAATATATATCTTATCTAAAATAATTATTATAAAGATCTTAGACAGATAGTTTTTCTATTTAAAATCTAGAATAAAAGAAGAATTAAAAATATTAATTTTATTATTAAATTTATTAATTAGGAATTTAGTCTAGAAGATAGGCCTATAATACTAAGTTAATGTTTAATAGAAAGTAATAATAATAATACTCTTAAAATTAGTAGCTTAACAGAAGCTATTCAGATTAAGTTTAGAGATTATTAAAATATTAACTAGTAGCTTTTTCCTTTTATTACTAAAGTATAATTTAATTTTTAGACTACTAGTAATCTAACTAATCTTTCTTATCTACTAGTAGATAAGATAAAATAGATAAATAATAAAAGATAGTTTATTAATCTTTGTGTTAGAATTATTTAAAAGCTAGATAATTAGTTAGCTATAATAAAAGAATTCTAAAGAAAACTTTTTTAAAGACTAGTAGAATTTACTAATAAAAAATATCTAGTTCTAATCTAAGTTTTACTTAGACTAATTTAATTAGCTAAAATAGTACTAGTTAGATTTTAATCTTTAATAAATTTTTAGAGAGTATAGATAGCTACAAATTATTAAAACTAAAAAAAATAATAGATTTATATTTCTAGAAACTTAGAGATATCCGAATTCGATATACTAAAAGCTATATAAACTAAGCTATAATTTTTATACTAGAGTTGCATAACCTAACCGCAGTACCTTAACTGTAACCTAACCATAACCGCTCGGTTAGGTTAAAAACTACTTTTCTAACCTACCCGCGCTACCGGCGGTTAACCGCAATTAACTATTTTACCGCTAAGAATTGCTAAGACATCTAAATAGGCAATTTTATTGCCTTATTAAGAAGGCGGTCTAAAGCGGCAGAAAATTCAGACAGAAATCAGGCAGAAAATTGCCTAAATAGAATTAGTACGGTTAAAAACAGTTAACCGCGGTAGATTGGTTAGGTTATATAGAAAACTTTAACCTAACCGCGGTAGCGCGGGTAGGTTAATTTTTTTTCTATAACCTACCTTAACCTAACCGTGTGCAAGTCTATTTTATACTAAAGTTTAAGATTTTCTTCTTATTACTGTTAGTTTAGACTAAATTAGATTATTTTCTCTATAAAGATTAGTAAGGCTAAGAAAGGCTCTTTAATATCTATTATAAGAGCATTAGCTTTATTAGTAGTTAATTCGGAATTTTATATATTATTATAGATTTAGAGAAGTACGAAGTACACGCTAGTATTAATAGATATATTAACTAAATTTTTAAAGTAGCTTAGGTTCAGTGTTTTATTAACTACTTTTTTTTTTCTAAAAATCTTAGCTATTAACTTATTATTTTAAATATTTAGTAACTTAGCTTTAGCTAATCTACTTATAGCTAGATTAATTAATTTATTCTATTACTATATTTTATTAAAATTTATAGTAAAAAATACTACTATATCTTAAAAAAAATTAATATCTTTAAATGCTAGTTTTTTATTATAGATAAAAATAAAGAAAGATTTTTAATATCTATTTTTTTAGCCTTAGAGTCTTATATATAAAATTTTTCTAGATTTTTTATCTCTTTCTGCTTGTATTTTTTAAAGCGTATCTTAGATTTTAACGCTAAAATAAATAGATTAGTAATAGATAGGGAGGATATTAAGAAAGCCTTCCTTAATCTTAACTAGTTAAATATAATTTACTTAATTTAATATTATTTATTACTAGTAAACTATAATAGAGTTTTTTTTTTCTACAGTTATATATCGGTAAATTTATTATAAATTAAGATAAAAATTCGCTATAAAAAATATTTATACTATTTAGTTTTCTAATTTTTACTGTAAAAAATACTGTTATAATTATTATAGTTATTAGTAAGAATATAATAAATATATTAGAAAATCTAGTTATATTATATCTAATTTAATATATTAGACTTAATAAAAATATATTAAGTATTGTCTTCCTATCTTATAGTCTTAATTTAAGTAATAATATTTTTAAAACTCTTATTTTATTTAATAGCTTTACTATCTAACTGTTTCGGAAAAACAGTATTAAAATAAATTTAAAAAAATACGGTTTAAAAAGCTTTGAATACAGCTAAATTTTTAATTTACTAATATCTTTAATAGTCTTAAGAGTATTAGTAATTTAGCTTTAATTTTTTAGATTAATATAACTAAAACTAGCTAACTTTTCTTACTCTACTATATCTTAGAATTTATTATAGATAAATTATATTAAAAGCTTGTTAAATTTTTAGCCTATATAATTCTCTTATAATAAAAAATTAGATAATATAGTATTATCTATTTAAATAATTATATTAAAAATATATAAAAAAAAAAGAGTTTCTAAATTTAACTTCTAGCAGTTAATAATATTATAAAAAAAATAAAATAGAGAGAATTATAGAGAAGAAGAAAAAAAATTAATAATAAAATCTAGAGATCTTTATATACTAAAAAAATAATTTTAGAAAGCTCTATAAGTATATTATTTACTATCTTAAATTTTACTAAGTTTACTATAGTCTAGTATATTATTTACTAGCTAGAATACTAGTCTTTAATTATAACTGTAAATATATACTAATTCTACTATTTTAAAATACTATTTTTTAGTAGACTTGCACACAGTTAGGTTAGGTTAGATTATAGGAAAAAAATTAATCTACCTGCGCTACCGCGGTCAAGTTAAAGAAAAAAATTTAATCTAACTGCGGTATAGAAAAATTAGCGACAGTTAACTGTTTTAACTGTTTTAGCGCTAAGAAATAGGCTGCTTTACTTATTTAAGTTTAGCACAGTTAAGACAGTTAGATTAATATTTCTTTAACCTAACTGTTATTTTAACTAACTTATTAAAACCTCCTTTAATATAGCTATTTAATTTTTAAAAAAATATTAGAATATATAGATAGTAATATTTCTTCTAATTATAAAGAAAAAACTATAATATCTTATCTGTAATAGATAGTATTTATCTTTTTATTTAAAAATATAATTTTTACTGTATTACAGGAGATATATATATATATATATATTTTCAGAACTTTAGATTAAAATAAAATTTAAAAATTAAAAAATCTTTATAAAATCGCGTTATTCTAAGAATAAAAGTTTTTTATTTATATAAAGAATCTATAGAAATCTTTAGATTTAAATTATTTAAAAAAATAAAATAGCATAAAAGAAATTACTATAATAGTAGTTTTTTAAGGAAGCCTTTCTTAAAAACCCCGATATTATTAAATATATTAATTAGAACCGCGTTATTCTAGAGATAAAAGTTTTCTATTTATATAAAGAATCTATAGAAATCTTTAGATTTAAATTATCTAGAAAAATAGAATAGTATAAAAAGAATTACTATAATAGTAGATTTCTAAAAAAATCTTTAGAAATTCTAATATTATATATTATATAACTAAATATAATAAATTACTGTATTATATATATATAAATTATAATATAATTTACAGTTATTAACCTACGGTTAATAATCTAATCTATCTTACTGACGGTTAAAAGTAGTTAAATTAGACTTTTTATTTTAATCTAACTATACCGAGTCGGTTAGATTAGAAAGAAAATTTTAATCTAACTGACTTGATATAGTTAGGTTACAGTTAAGGTACAGCGGTTAGGTTATACAACTCTATTTTTTAGTAATATAGCGGTATAGTAAAACTTACTAATTAAACTAATAGTCTTTAGATAGATTTTCTATAGATAGTACTTAATTATCTTATTAGAAAATATAGGGTGTTTCTTATTAGCTATAGTATTCTTTAGCTATATAAATTCTTTCTCTATTAGATTAGTAATAATAATAGTAAGTAGTTTTATAATCTTCGAATCCTGTAGATAAGCTAGAGTAATAAATATCTAATCTAAAAAAAAGTCGTCTACTAAAATTACTATTTTATTTTTAAACTAGAGATTTGTAGAGCTAGACAAATATTAAATAACTATATTATTAATAATATTATTATTAAATAAGGAGATAGTATAGATAAATTCAGTAATCTTAGCTAGGTATTACTAGATAAATAGAATATTCTTATTTCTAGTAAAATTATATTTTATTTTTAGAAATAATAATACTAGTAGATTAAGATTGAGATTATTATTAGTAAAAATAGAAGATATAATAATTAGATTATTTATAATAACTAAAGCTAATATATTATTAGCTTAACTTTTCTAGGTTATTAATACAGTAGCCTAGAATATAAATAATATTAAGATAGTCTGCGCGGTAGAGATAGTAGTCTTAAATAATAAAATTAAAATTAGATTTAATAGATTATAACGAAGATATTACAAGTATATTAATAATAAAAATATAATTTATAAAAGAACTAGCTCTAAGACCGTTCGAGTTTTTATATTTAGTAATATAGATAATTAATAAACTTAAAAAAAAGATAGTAGAATAATCGGTTAAGATACTAGATAGTAAATTAGAAAGACTTTTAGATATAATCTACGCGGAGGAAAGTATAATATTTAAATAGATTATAGAAGCGATTTTAAGAAAGATTTCTTTAGAATTCTTCTTTCTTCTATTTTATATATATAATAGATTAGTAAATATATTACTAGCTAATTATAGCTATATCTTACCTCTACTTACAACCTACTATTATTATATCTTAGATATAAATATATAGAAATTTCTAATTATATAGTAATAATAGAATTAGAATTCTCTTTATATTATTTAAAAATATATAATTATCTGCTGGAAATCTATTATATTATAGAACAATTTTTTACTAACATTTTATTTTTAAAATACTGATATCTTACTCTAAAATAAAAAAACTAAAGCTAGAAAATAATTAGAATCCTTTAAGTTCTACCGATAACATTTAACTATAATTACTTTTTTTTAAGTTTAAATAGATACTTATATTTATTTATATATTCTTTTCTTTTCTAATACTAATTAGAAAGAAAATTAGTAGATATATCTTCTTAATACTAAATATTAAAATATTTTTTATTATTTTTAGTCTATAATTAAAGATACTTAATATATTTAGCTAAGATTTTTCTCTATTTCTATTACTATCTAGATAGATAATATAGAACAGAATATATATCTATAGTATATTTAAAATATAGCTTTAATTAAGTCTTAAAATAGAAAGAGTAGAGATCCAATAATTTAGAACTATAATTTATAAGATTATTCTAATAAATAGCCTCGCTAATTTTTACTTAGTATCTAACTTTATCTTTATAAAATAATACAGTTAAAAAAACAGATTAATTATTTATAGTATAATATTAATATATAAAAATTAGGTTAAGATAGATATTTCTTATATATATTTAACTAGCTATAATCTATAGCTATATATAATAATAGATTATTAAAATAGAATAATCTACGTATTAAGTATTATATTAAAATAAAACAGAGATAAATATATATAAATTTAATTCTAAGATTCCTAAGTAAAGATCTTAGTTAGTATACTTAATAGATAATAATAAAAATAAATATAATTCATAAGATATTATATTTAAAAAGTTAAATAATAGAAAAGCTAATATATAGTTATATATCTCTCTCTCCTATAATATTATATAAATTATATTTTTAAATAAAAAGATAAATACTATCTATTACAGATAAGATATTATAGTTTTTTCTTTATAATTAGAAGAAATATTACTATCTATATATTCTAATATTTTTTTAAAAATTAAATAGCTATATTAAAGGAGGTTTTAATAAGTTAGTTAAAATAACAGTTAGGTTAAAGAAATATTAACCTAACTATCTTAACCGTGCTAAACTTAAATAAGTAAAGCAGCCTATTTCTTAGCGCTAAGACAGTTAAAACAGTTAACTGTCGCTAATTTTTCTATACCGCAGTTAGATTAAATTTTTTTCTTTAACCTGACCGCGGTAGCGCGGGTAGATTAATTTTTTTCCTATAATCTAATCTAACCTGGCCGTGTGCAAGTCTATATATAGATTATATTATGAAAACCTAAGATTACGTAAATTTTATTAGTCTACAGAATTTATTTCTATTCCTTTTTCTTTTTATATCTAGTATAAATACGTAAAAAATATTAAAATTATTTACGCTTAAAATGATTACCCTGTAGCAAGCAGCTTTTAGAATATTTTAAAGTATATATAATACGTTTTTCTTAGAAAGCTAAAGTAGATATAGTAAGTATTCTAAGCTCTTATACGGGTTATTTAAGGAGCGTAATAAACCTAAATTCTAATATTAGTAAATCGGTTCGTTCTGTATTATTAAATATATTAGTCGCCTTACGTACTGTCTTAATCTCCTCTTTATATTCCCAATCTATTCTATTATCTCGATTATCTAGCTCGAACCTACTCCGGGATACAGTCCTAATTCTATGTACAAACACGACTATATTCTACAAATTAATCCTTATAAATATATATCTCCGAAGCTATCTATAGTTGTCGACGTAAAAGTCTATTTTAATAAGAAAGATATCTATAAGATTAAATGTCTCTTTAATAGACGCGTTATCCAATATAGTTATTACCGCACACTATTTATTAAATATCTAATTTATTAGAAAGACTATAGCGCTAAAAACAACTAATAGATCTATAAGTCGAACCTCGCTAGATTAGAGGATCTAATTAATAAATATAAATATATTTATAATAATTTAATCTAACGTCGTTACTCCGCGACCGAGAACAGCAACTACCTAAAATCTAATTTTCCCTTACTATTCTATTCTAATATCTTATTTCCTTATATATATCGATGAGGATATTAACTTCTTATTAACCTCTATATTATTGCTATTAGAGCAAAACCTAGTATTATAATAAATATATAGTAGTCGGTGGTTCGTTAAGATAATGTACAGAACTATCTACGTAGTCGGTAATAATTCCCGTAGTGTTCCCGCTTATCTACTGTTCCATATTCCGGTCCTCTTCCTAATTAACTATCTTATTCTATACTGTTATACAACAACAGTTACTAATAATAATAGCTAAATAATTATAGATTCTATTCTAACTACTACTAACTACTATTATATCTATCATATTTTAATAGTAATACAACGCGTTTTTTATTAATCTACTAATATTATACTTTTTAAACTTTTTTTATTTTCTAATATCTATATTATTAATAAAGCCTTACTATTTATTATTGTAAATAAAATTTATTCTATAAAATACTAGTCTTTTCTATATTCTAAATCTTTATTAATAACAATAATTAAATAAATATTAATATTTATTTTATTTTTTTACTTTTAAGCTTATCTTTATATATCTCTTTAAAGATTATAAAAATATCTAATATCTAAATAAGTAAAGAAAATTTGTATCTTTAAAAAATAGTAAAGCATTATCATTTAAATCTAGGAATAAAAAAAGAAAACTATTACTTTAATTTAGTTAGAAAAAATACCTATTTATATATAATAGATTCTAAAAATACATATATATTCTAAATAGAATTCTCTATATTTTTTTATATTTTATATTCTTATCCATTTTAATATCTATTAATAGAATATTTTTAAACTAGGTTAATAGTTTATTATATCTAAAAAGACTAATAAAAAGGTTTTTTTATAATTCATAAACAAACAGTAGTTTAAATATTAAATAAAAACTAGTAGAATATTTATTTTTCTTATATTAGGTTTATATTAAAATTTCTATCTATATTAACTAGAAAGATTTTTAATTAAAGTTTTCTTAATTTATTATTATCTACTGTCTATCTTTTAAAGTATTAGATATATTTAATTTAAATAATTAATTAATTACGTCGCTGCTGTATTATTATATGAACTATATATTCTAAATTAAAAATAAATTTAGAAAAAACTAATTAAATTATTAAATATAATATATATATATACGGTTTTTTATAGTTTCTAATATCTAATAAATTATTCAAATTATTAATTATATTTAATTACTAAATACGCTTGAATTAGAAAATATTTTTCAGACTTACTATTTCTTAATGAATATTTTTTAATATTAAAAAATTGTTCTAGACTTCTAACTAATATTTGTTTTTATATAAATAAAACTCTTACTATTATTACTCTATTAGTTATTTATAAATATAATTTATACTATTATTCATTGGAGATAATAACTAATAATAATAATAATAATAATAATAATAATAATAATAATAATAATAATAATAATAATAATAATAATAATAATAATA
>JASVVY010000065.1:11145-33490 GCA_032158085.1 Aspergillus hortae
TAATAATAATAATAATAATAATAATAATAATAATAATAATAATAATAATAATAATAATAATAATAATAATAATAATAATAATAATAATAATAATAATAATAATAATAATAATATTATTATTATTATTATTAACTTAACATTTTCTAAAAATTTTTAAAATTAATATCTATTATATATTTTATTTATATTATCTAATTTTATATTATTTTTTAATAAATAAATTACGGATTACAGCTAAAAATAATCCTAATTTTTATATATAGAAGAATAGTAATAAAGTACTTAAAACATCTAATAATATTTCATAAACTATTATATATATATATATTAGCTAGCCGAAATTTTAGTTATAATTAAGAAGATTATTTATTTAAGTCTAGTTATCTATAAGAAAACACTTTTTTTGGATAGTTTAAATAAATATTTAGTATTTATTAATATTTATTATATTTTTAAATTTAAAATTTACTGAATTCGTAAATACTAGCTCTTAATTAGACTTGCACACAGCTAGATTAGGTTAAATTATAGGAAAAAAATTAACTTACCCGCGCTACCGCGGGTAAATTAAAAAAATAATCTAACTGCGGTATAGAAAAATTAGCAATAATTAATTATTTTAACTATCTTAGTATTAAAAAATAAAATACTTTATTTATTTAGATTTAGTATAGTTAAAATAGTTAAATTAATAATTCTTTAATTTAATTATTATTTTAACTAACTTATTAAAAACTTTCTTTAATATAGCTATTTAATTTTAAAAAAATATTAAAATATATAGATAGTAATATTTCTTCTAATTATAAGAAAAAAACTATAATATTTTATCTATAGTAAATAATATTTATTTTTTTATTTAAAAATATGATTTTTATTATATTATAGAAGAGAAATATATATATATATATATATATATATAAACTTTCTAAAATTTAAAATAGTTTTTTCTTAATAATATTAATATTATTATAATATACTAAATAAAAATTTCTTATTTATATAAAGAATTTATAGAAATTATTAAATTTAAATTATTTAAAAAAACAAAATAGTATAAAATAAATTACTATAATAATATGTTTTTAAGAAAGCCTTTCTTAGTAACTCTAATATTATTATAATATATTAGATAAAATCGCGCTATTTTAGAGATAAAAATTTTTTATTTATATAAAAAATTTATAAAAATTATTAAATTTAAATTATTTAAAAAAATAGAATAATATAAAATAAATTATTATAATAGTAGATTTCTAAAAAAGTCTTTAGAAATTCTAATATTATATATCACATGACTAAATATAATAAATTACTGTATTATATATGTATAAATTACAATATAACCTACGGTTATTAATCTACGGTTAATAATCTAACCTACCTTACCGACGGTTAAAGGCGGTTAGGTTAGACCTTTTACTTTAACCTAACCGTACCGAGTCGGTTAGGTTAGAAAGAAAATTTTAACCTAACCGACTTGGTACGGTTAGGTTACGGTTAAGGTACAGCGGTTAGGTTATGCAACTCTATTATAGCTGTCTTATATTTCTATAAGCTAATTCTTCTAAGCTATAACTAGATTAAAGAGAGATTATTCGAATTATTAGAATAAAAATATATAAAGCTTTTTTCGCGCTTCTTAAATATTAATAAAATATTAATTATAGTTAATTATTAAACTAGCCTAAACTAAAAAATATTTCTCGTACTTATAGAATATTATTTAACAGAAAATATAGACTATTATAAAATTATTCTAGATTTTTAACCGGTATTTAAGTTTTATATAAATAAAAATCTTACTAGTATTATACTATCTATTTTTAAAAAATATAATCTATTCTATCGCCTTTTAAATATAATAATTAATAATACTAATAATAATAGAATAATATTTTTAAGCCTTACAACGTAACTCCAGAATTAATTAAAAAATAATTTTTAGTTTTAAGATATTTTAGATAATAGTAAGCTTTCTAAAATTATTTAAAATTAGTATTATATTCTATATTTTATATATATTATCTAACTTACTATTATATTATTTTTAAATAAGCTATATATTATAACTAAAAATAATACTATTTTTTATATATAGAAGATAGATAACAGTACTTTTATAGTACCTAATAGTATCTTAAAAATAATTAAAAAAGCATATAAATAATATATTTACTTTTTAGAATTCTAAAAAAGTTTTTCTTAAAATTTTTTAAATTTTCTAAGTTTAAATATTATTATAAATTTAAAAATTTATTAAATTTATTAATACTAGTCTATAATACTATAAAAAATTTAAATTTATTTAGTATATTAATTTTAGATCTATTATCTATTTTTTCTTAACTATAAGATCTAATAGAATTTCTTCTATTTTATAATTTAGTGTGCCCTAAAACTCTATTAGCTAATTAAGAATTTTATATAATATAATTATAGTAATATTAGCTATCTCTACTCTATATCTATTAAATAAAAATAATTATAATATTTTTTTAAACTTCTATATCTTTTCTATTTTTTTATCTTATATCTCTCGGAGAATACTAAGCTAACTATCTATTAGATCTATAATATTTATAATAATCTTTTTAACTATCTAAATCTCTCTATTAACTATATAACTAGAAAATAAGTATTCTAGAAAAAATAGATTTTAGAGATTTTATATAAGATCTATAAAAAATTTCAGAAATATTACTATTAAATTTATTAATTAGAAGATAAAATATATACTATTATAATAATTTTTAACCTAATTAGTAAGTTTAAGAAATTTAAATAAAAAATATAATTAGATAATAATATTAATTAGTATTAAAAGTATCGATTAGTCTTTAAGAAAGTCTTTTATTTTTATTATAATAATAATCTAGTAATTACTATTCTATTAACTATTTTAAACTCTCTTTATAGATTAAATAAAGCTTTTTTTTATATTTCTAAACGGCGAAAAATTATTTCTATATTAGAAAATTTTAAGAAACTTAAGATTTATCTAGATCTAAAAGATATTTTTTCTAAACTAATAGTTCTATACTTTATTTATTATTTAGTAGATATTTATTAAACTAATATTATTATCTATTAGAAGTTTTATTAAGTCTAATTTTCGATCCTCTATTATATAGTAAGAGATTTTCTATTAGTTATAATAAATAGTATTAGTGTCGAATATCTATTTAATAGTTTCTAAGATATCTGTTATTATCGTTAAGGCTATTTATAATTTAATACTATTAAGATACTTATATTATAGATATATACTAATTACTTTGTTATTACTAAAAAATACTAAGATATTCTAGATAAATTTAATTTATAATCTATTATATTCTTTCCTTAGATAGAGAATAATAATATAATTAAGAATATTTTCTATATTAGTAAGAATAAAAATATAGATATCTTAGAAAAGAAAAAGAAAGAGAGAGATTTAGAGAAGATTCCTTTATTTACTATATCTATACTTACTATAAAAATATACTCTATAGTCTTTACTCCGCGTTTTAATAGATATTCTAAATAATATAAAAAAAATTAACTCTAAATATTTTATACTATTTTTTATATTTTATTTATTTCTATTAGTAATATTTTTATTAGTATAATAATTATATAGTAAGATATATATCTAATTATTTTATATAATTTATAAAATATTATATATATATAAATTATAATATAACCTATAATATTAATCTATAGTTAATATCTTAATCTATCTTACTAACAGTTAAAGGCAGTTAAAGGCAGTTAAGTGTTACGGCACCACCAGGGGTCAGTTATATAAGGGCGGCCACGCCAGGTAGAACCGCTGGGTAATAATAACCAACTAAATCCCGCAATAAAGAGATACCTGTAACTTAGCCCGAGACTTAGTAATTATAGCCTGAGCACTAAAACTAGAATAGGAAAGGCTATACAGAACTTAAGTACGTATATATCTCTATAAACTTAATTTTCTAGGAACTATCTAATTAGGTATTATAATAACTATAAGTAGTAGTATAATTATATAATAGTAAGATTATAATACTTATCTAAATACTATTAAGCTACTATCCTACTAAACTATTATATCTATTATTATTAGATCGAAAGAATATAAGAATATTTATTACTATATATTTAGATAGTTCTTATTTTAGTTCTCTGTATTTAATAATACTATTATTAATAACTATATTATTATTTCTGCTAGTACGATTTATTAATTTCTTATTATAAATAGATATATATATCCCCTTAGTCTTATTTCTATTTTTACTGCTTCGGATCTTAGGATTATCGTGTTAGTTTTTCGGAATTTTAACTTAATTTATAGAAGCTATCTTGTTTCTAGAATAAGTATTAATTACTCTTTCGGACTAGTAAATTCTAGTTATCTTTATACTTAAACTATAATACTAGTAGATTACGCAGCTTAGACAGATATTAGAATTTAATAAATTAAACGCTAAGTAGTACGAATTAGTTTAAATAATATATCGACTATATTAAGTAATAATACTCTATAGATTTTGTAGGGTTCTAGTAGAGGAATATCTTAATATACCCCCGACTACTAGAGTATAATTAATTAATTTTAGTTATATATTATGTTATTGGAAAATTATCTCTTAGCTAAATTAGTAAAGATTAAGCTATTTAAATCTTTTAATAATATATAATATAAGCTTTGTGCGTTTATTATATAGTTAGACTTGTATATTTATATAAATTAAAAAAAACTAGCAAACAAAAAAAATAAAATTTTCTTTATATTAATCTATTTATTAGAATCTGTATTTAACTAGTTCGAACTCTTTATTAGAGATTATTATATCTATATATTTGAAAAATAAGATAATAATACTAAGAAGATCTTTATAAGCTTCGAGATCTTTAAATAGAGACTTAAAAAAATCTTCAAGAATATTAACGCGAAATAAAATATTAAATATAAAATTATATAATTTTGATAAATTGGATTAATAGTATACTATATTTCTAAGTTTCAGAAGCTAGCGATATACTTAGATTAGAATAATAATATACTTATCGCTAAATTCGAAGAAAAATTTAAATTAAAAATTTAAGAGAAATTTATTTAGATAGAAAGACCGGATACTCTTATTAGAATTATTAAAAAGGCTGTTAAGATTGATAACTATTTATATAAGTTAAATTTTAGAAAATAGGGTAATTAGTTCTGATATAGCTAATGTAATTAATAAAATAATAATTATTAAGTAAATAACTGAAGGCCGGTGTAACTATAAAGCTAAAAATATAAGAATTTTTATAGGCCTAGACTAATAGAGTTTAATATAACTAAACTATAATATATATTCTAGTAAAAATAGAAATAATAAAAAAAAGAATAATTTTACTATACTTACGGAAAGCCTAGATATATATCTAAAAATTATTAATAAAAGAAAAATCGACGAGAATTATATTAATAGCTAAGAGCTACTAGAAAAGTAAGTAAGATCTAAGAGATAGATAATTAGTAGAATATATTAGAAACGTTATTTAGTATCTCTAAGGGATATTCTTACTATAATAATAAAGAAAATATATAGTTTAGTTAGAGCGATATACCGAGCAATAATAATATTAATATTAAAGCTAGATAAGATATATTTTAGTCTCTATCTATTAGCTACTAATAGTATTAATAGATAAATTCGAGATAAGAGCTAGTTTAAAAGAATTCGGAGAATAACTATTCTTAGATTAATTAAAAATTTCTTAATTTATTTAATAAAGAGTACGGTATTTAGCTAGAAAACTCTATATCTAGTAAGAAGATTATCTAAGAGATACTAGAGATATCTCTATAAAATTTCCTAAAATTATATATTATATAAATCCTTACGGAAATTTCGGAAAGATAAATTAATTTTTTTAATAATTAAATTAAGGATATAGTAAAATAAGACAGCTAAAAAAACTGTATTTATTAGAATTTAGATTATTAGAATAAGACGGAAAAATAGAATTAATATTTAATATATTATTACTACGATGAAGTCTGTAATATATATTAATAGAATAATACCGACTATTATATAGTACTTCTTCTCGCGTTATATACTAAACTAAAAAAACTATTCTATTATATCTGTACGGTTAATTAGTATTTATATAAGTATTATTAAGTATATCCCGATTACTAATATATTCTATAGATTATATATTATAATAATATATATAAATAATACTATAATATAAAGACAGCAGCGAAATATAAACTAATATTACCGCTTATTATTTTTAAAAATAGGAAAATATATCTATATAGGAGACTAAACTACTTTTATATAGAATATTTATAATATCTAGACTATAATAAGATAAGTTAGATAGTCTACTATAACGATAACTATTTTATATATTATTAAGTAAAGATTAATAAAGAATAGTTTCTATAATCTATATAGTAGATAAATAAACTAAACTAGAAATTAATTTAAATAGCGGCTATTTAGAACAGGCTCTATCTAAAGATCTAGGCTGTTATCGCTAAATAATTAGCTTAAATAATAATTAATTCCGGCGCGGCAGGAAACTTTATATATTTAGAATTTTTTAGATAATTAGAAATTATAGAAGTTTCTAAGATATAGTTTATATCTATTAAAAGACTTTTAGGCGAAAACTTAGGAGAATTTATTAAAATTAAATCGGGATTTCTTACTATAGCTGTATAAGGATATCTTAAATATATAAACTTTAATATATTTCTAGTAAAGAAATATAATATTATACTAAGAATTCTATAGCTTAGAAAATATAATCTAGTAATCGATTAGTAGAAAGAATAAATAATATTCTACTGTAAATATCTAAAAAGACTGAGTATTAGAAATACTAGAACTATATAATCTGTTTATAAAGAAAAATTTAAGAATAAAGTTAAGCGACTAGAAGATAGGTTGAATTAAGTAATTAGAATAATTATTATAGCTATAACTATTGCTAAGAAAGAATAGTTAATAAACTTATTAGGATAGATATTTACGAACAGCGATAATTATATAGTAATTAGTAGTATAGAGAAGATATTCGAGAGTTTTTAGAATAAGGGATTTTATTTATAGGAACAGCTACTAAGCACCCTAGAAGATAGTAGATTTTAGAAATAGCTAGCCGCGACGTAGGAACTAGTTAAAGTTCTCTAGAAATACGAATAATTTTAGAATTTGTTTGAATAGTCTGAGTACTTTAAACTACCGGAGTATAGTCTATACGATTATATTATATTATTTAAATTAGAAATAAAACTATTATATCGTAAAATATACTGAATTATAGATACTTAAGAAATATATTGACGAAAATCTTAAAAAAAATATTATTTAATTATTAAAATTATTAGTAGGATACGGAGTTTTATTTATATCTAAAAAAAAAGAAGAGTTATAACTATATATAGATTACTAACTACTTAATAATATTATTATTAAGGATTGCTATCTACTATCTTTAATTAGTAAAATTTAAAATTAAATTTAAGAAGCTAAGTAGTTTATTAAACTTAATATTACTAATATATATAATAGATTCTAAATTATAAAAGAAAAAGAATAGAAGACTATATTTAAAATAAAATATAGCTACTATAAATATATAGTTATATTATTTAATTTTACTAACGCGCCAGCATTATTCTAATAATTTATTAATAAAATATTAGGCGAATATTTTAATAACTTTATTATTATTTATCTAGATAATATTTTAATTTTTTTAAAAACTATTAAAGAATATATTAGATATATTAAATTAATACTCCGAAAGCTTTAAATTACTAAGATATAGCTTAAGCTAAAGAAATATAAATTCTATATTTAAGAGACTAAGTTTTTTGGATACTAGATAATATAGAAAAAAGTATAGATTAAAAAGACTAAGATTTAGATAATTAGAGACTAATTATAGTTAAAGAGTCTTAAGAAACTATAGTAGTTTATCGAATTTATAAACTATTATCGATAATTTATAGATAAGTATACTAATATTATAATATTACTATTTAAATTATTTAAGAAGAGCGGAGACTTCTCTTAGAATAAGAAATAATAAAAAGTATTTAAGAAAATTAAAGATCGGCTTATTATATTATTAATTTTAGTATAATATAACCTACAGAAGATTACTATTATTAAAACTAATATATTAGACTATATAATTAGTATATAAATAATATAACTAGATAAAGATAGAAAGTCTTAATTAATTATATTCTATTTAAGAAAGCTTATATCGATAGAATTAAACTATAATATCTATAATAAAGAACTACTAGCTATAGTAGTAATATTTAGAGTTTAGAAAGTCTATCTAGAAGGAGCTTAGTAAATAATTATTATTAAAATAGACTATAAGAACCTAACTTATTTTATAATAACTAAAGAGTTAACGCAAAGATAAGCTAGATAATTAGAAGTACTCTTATAATATAACTTTAAGATTATTTATTATAAAGAAACGGAAAACAGCTAAGTAGATATATTAAATAGATAACTAGACTATAAGCTTAAGAATAAAATTATTAAATTAGCTATTCTAAAAAAGATAAAGAATAGATTTATTATATATAATAAGTAATAACTTATAATAACTATCTATATCTAAGATAATATAATTATTAAAATTATCGAAGAAACAAAATTAGATTAATAGATTTAAAAGATATTTAAATACTTAGATAGTAAAAAATTTATATCTAATAAAGATAGTATAGTTTATCTTTATAGATTAATCTATATATCTAAGATATTATAAAATAAAATTATTTAGATATACTATAATATTTTATTTTAAGAATATTTCGGTATTAAAAAAATTATAGAATAAATCTTGAGAAATTACTATTTTCTAAATATATAATAATAAATTAAGAAATATATTAAGTAATATAATATTTATATCTAAGATAAATCTTTAAAATATTAATTATATAGACTTATACAGTCGCTAGATATACTAATAAAATTATAGTAATAGATTACTATTAACTTTATCGGATCTTTACTACTGTCTAAAGAATATAATTTAATTATAGTTATTACAGATAGATTAACTAAATATATCTACTTTAAATTATTATATACTATTATAGACGCACTAGTATTAGCAAAAATATTCTTTAAAATAATTATCGCTAATTATAGAATACTAATATATATTATATTAGATAGAGATAAGTTATTTATCTTAAAGTTTTAGACTATACTAACGAATCTTATAGAAATTAATTAATATTTTACTACGGTATATTATCTATATGGTAAATAAATAAATAGAACAAATAAACTAGATATTAGAATAGTATCTATATTACTACGTTAACTACTAACAGAATAATTAAACTAACTTTCTATTATTAGTATAATTTATATATAATAATACTTGTTACGTAATTACTAAAGAATTATTATTTTTTATAAACTATAGATTTAATTCTATAGCTTTTAGCGAACTATAAGTAGTTAAACTTATTATAAAATAAGTATATAATTTAATCGGAATACTTATATACTTATATATCTAACTTTCCTAAGATATTAATTTTATAAATCTATAAAATAAGATTTACTACAATAAATAATATAGAAAAAAACTAGATTTTAAAAGAGAGGAGAAAGTATATCTACTCTATAGAAATATTAAAACTAAATAACTAAGCTAAAAACTCGATTATTAGAAATTAGGACTATTTAAAATTAATAAAAAAACCGAACTAGTAAATTATCGACTTAAGCTACTAGTAACTATATAAAAAATATATTCTATATTCTATATATTACTATTAGAACTAGTACTAGAAAATACTAAACTTACTAAGAATATTAAAATTAAGGAAGAGACTGAATAAGAGTATAAGATTAAAAAGATCTTAAAATATAAAAAGGTTAATAAAAAGCTATACTATCTAATTAAATAGGCTGGATATAATATCTTAGAAAATATATAGAAATTTATTAAATACTTAACAGACTGCTGCTGACTAATTTAGTAGTTCTACTAAGAATTAAAGAATTAAAGATTTTTTAGAAGAAAGAAGAGAGATAACTAATCTTCTTAGCTATCTAAGTAAAACTCAGAGAATTATTAGACAAAGTAGCTAGCTAGATAAATTTTATAGAAAGCTAAACTTTACTATTCTTCTCGTCTAAAATATATAATAATTTAGTATTATACTCCGATATTTTAAAATCTTTCTATTTTAAGAAAGCTATCTATTTTTATAATCTTTATTAACATGCTATTATTTCTTAATATTATTTTTATTTATCTAAATATTTTTTCTACTTTTCTAGTAAATACTAATATAACTTAGATAAATAAGCCTATAAATATCTAAGCTTAGATTCTAAGAAATCTAACTTATTATTATTCTTTTTAATATTAGAAGATAATTTATCTTTAGCCCGACGTAAAAAAGACTATTTCTTTTTAGTATAGAAATCCTGCTTATAAATATAACTATAATAAGTATAATCTATATACTTTAAATTATTATAAGAATAATCTATAATATATATTTTATTTAAATAAAGATAACGATTGTAAGCAAGAGAGAGAATAAGACTATTATTCTTAATAAAATCAGCTTAATAATTATAACTAACTTACTAATTATACTTAGTTTTAGAAAGTTTAGAAGAAGTCTCCGATATATTATTAATACAGTATTTCAGTATAATAAACTAATATTAGAAAACTAAGAAAAATACTTAGTAAGTACTTATTTAAGAGAGTAATCAGTCTTTATATTTTTAGAAGACGAAAATCTTTAAAAGAAGAGAATAGTATTATAGTATTACTAAGAATTAGTTATATAAGGGCGGCTACGCTAGACAAAACTGCTAGATAATAATAACTAACTAAATTCTATAATAAAGAAATACCCGTAACTTAGTCTAAAACTTAGTAATTATAGTCTGAGCGCTAAAACCAGAATAGAAAAAACTATATAGAACTTAAGTATGTATATATCTCTACAAATTTAATTTTCTAGGAACTATCTAATTAGATATTATAATAACTATAAGTAATAGTATAATTATATAATAATAAGATCGTAATATTTATTTAAATATTATTAAGCTACTATCCTACTAAACTATTATATTTATTATTATTAGATTAAAAGAATATAAGAATACTTATTACTATATATTTAGATAGTTCTTATTTTAGTTCTCCGTGTTTAATAACACTGTTATTAATAACTATATTATTGTTTCTGCTAGTATGATTCGTTAATCTCTTATTATAAATAGATATATATATTTCTTTAGTCTTACTTCTATCTTTACTATTTTAGATCTTAGAATTATTATGTTAGTTTTCTGGAATCTTAACTTAACTTATAGGAGCCGCCTTACTCCTAGAATAAGTATTAATTACCCTTTCGGACTAGTGAATTCTAGTCACCCTTATGCTTGAACTATAATACTAGTAGGTTACGCAGCTTAGACGGATACCAGAGTTTGACATTAAGTTAGATTTTATACTTTAATTTAACTATACCAAGTCGGTTAGATTAGAAAAAAAATTTTAATCTAATTAAACAGTTATAGTTAGGTTATAGTTAAGGTACAGCGGTTAGGTTATGTAACTCTATCCATATAAAAGGTAGGCGAATAATTTTATCGGAATGCGAAGCGGTATAACTGCTAAAATATTTATTATTAGGATTTTAATATAGTTATAGATATACTATATTATTAAATTAGAACTTAATATATTAGTAAGCGCGGTTGTAAAGATATTTTATTAGTATTACTGTAGTTTTAATTGTTTCTTTAATATTAAACTAAATAGAAAAGTTTTACTTCTTAAGAAAAAGTTTACGGAAGATATACTATAGTTAATAGATTAAAACACTAAATAAAAGCTTATAAAAGGTATATTTAGTAGTAGTATTTAGTAATCTATTTATAGCGGATATTAGATCTAGCAGTAATATATACTAATTAATATTAGAATATTTAGATATTTTATTACAGATAATGACTTTAATTATTTAAATAGAATATTCTTGTCAAACCCTGGTATCTGTCTAAGCTGCGCAACCTGCTAGTGTTATAGTTCAAGCATAAGGGTGACTAGAATCTACTAGTCTAAAAGGGTAATCGATACTTATCCTAGGAGCAAGGCGGCTCCTGTAAACAACAATAAGATTCTTAAGAACTAATACAATAATCCTAAGATTAAAGCAGTAAAAATAGAAGTAAGGCCAAGAGAATATATATATTTACTTATAATAAAAAGTTAATAAATTATACTAGCAAGGACAATAATATAGTTATTAATAATAGTTATATTAAATACAAAGAACTAATCTAAGTATATAGTAATAAGTATTTTTATATTCTTTCGATCTTTAGTAGTAATATACTAGTAGTATATATAATAATAGACAGATAGTATACAATAGTAGATAGTCTTACTATTAAGATAATCTTCCGTATACCACGGTTCCTAATTAGTAATTAGATATCTCTAAAAAATTAAGTCTGTAGAGATATATACGTACTTAAATTCTGTATATTCTTTTCTAATCAAGTTTAGCGCTTAGATTATAATTACTAAGTCTTAGGCTAAATTACGGGTATCTCTTTATTGCGAGATTCGGTTAGTTATTATTACCTAGCAGTTCTGCCTAGCGTAGCCGTCCTTAACTAGTTAACTAGCAAGAGTGCTATAACACTACTCCCCCTCTTCCGGGCTTTCGTCTCTTAAAAGTATAAAGACTAATCAGTCCCTCTTAGGTAAGCGCTTACTAAGTAATCCCCTTAGCTTTCAATGTTGTCTTATTATACCAAAATATTATGCTAACTATATACTGAAGAATATTCCTAAAATCTCTCGCACCGATCGCGATCAAACTACTATTTATTCTAAGTAGATTAAGTATATTATTCGAAATAGTTTCTGTTTTTCCGTTACGTGTAAATATTATATTAAGTCTAATAAGGAGTACATTATAGATCGTTCGTAAAGATATTTAAAATATATCTTATACACTCGGTAGGGCCGTATTTATTATTATAATTTTTACACTGAGAATAAATAGTCGCTTCTTTAGCGAGCTAAAGATAAATTATTATCCAAAATTAAAAAGAATAATACTAAGCTTAATCTTCTGGAGCCTGAGTTGCATTAACTCCAGAATTATTTAGCTAAGTTATATAAAAAGGTAATAGCGAAATAAAAGTAATATTAAGAAATAATAGCGCGTTAGCGAAGATTACGAAAATAAATAGCTTTCTTAAAGCAGAAAGATTTTAAAATATCGGAATATAATACTGAATTATTATATATCTTAGATAAGAAAAATAGTAAAGTCTAATTCTCTATAAAACTTATCTAGCTAGCTGCTTCGTCTGATAATTCTCTAAGTTTTACTTAGATAGTAGAAAAGATTAATTATCTTTCTTCTTTCTTCTAGGAAATCTTTAATTTTTTAGTTCTTAATAGAACTACTAAACCAGTCGGCGGCAGTCCGTTAAGTACTTAATAGATTTCTATATATTTTCCGAGATATTGTACCTAATCTATTTAATTAGATAATATAGCTTTCTGTTGACCCTTTTATATTTTAGAATTTTTTTAACCTCGTACTCTTATTTAGTTTCTTTCTTAATTTCGATATTTTTAGCGAGTTTAGTATTTTCTAGTACTAATTCTAATAGCAATATATAAAATATAGAATATATTTTTTATATAGTCGCTAGTAGCTTAAGTCGATAATTTACTAATTTAATTTTCTTATTAATTTTAAATAGTCCTAATTTCTGGTAATCGAGTTTTTAGCTTAGTTATTTAGTTTTAATATTTCTACAGAGCAGATATACTTTCTCCTCTTTTTTAAAATCTAGCTCTTTCTTATATTGTTTATCGTAGTAGATTTTATTTTATAGATTTATAAAGTTGATATTTTAAAAAAATTAGATATATAAATATACGAATATTCTAATTAAATTATATACTTATTCTGTAATAGATTTAATTATTTGTAATTTACTAAAAGCTATAGAATTAAATCTGTAGTTTACGAAAAACAGTAATTCTTTAGTAGTTGTATAGTAAACATTATTATATATAAATTATACTAATAGTAGAAAGTTAGTCTAATCGTCTTGTTGGTAATTAACGTAGTAACATAGATACTATTCTAATATCTAGTTTATTTATTCTATTTATCTATTTATTTACAGGTAATATACCGTAATAAAATATTAATTAATCCCTATAAGATTCGTTAGTGTAGTCTAAAACTTTAAGATAAATAGCTTGTCTCTATCTAATATAATATATATTAGTATTCTATAATTAGCGATAATTATTTTAAAGAATATTTTTGTTAGTGCTGGTGCGTCTATAGTAGTATATAATAATTTAAAATAGATATATTTAGTTAATCTGTCCGTAATAACCGTAATTAAATTATATCTTTTAGACAGTAGTAAGGGTCCGATAAAGTCGATAGTAATCTATTACTATAGTCTTATTAGTATATCTAGCGATTATATAAGTCTATATAGTTAATATCTTAAGAGTTTATCTTAGATATAAATATCGTATCACTTAATATACTTCTTAATTTATTATTATATATTTAAGAAATAGTAGTTTTTCGAGATTTATTTTATAACTTTTTTAGTACCGAAATATCCTTAAAATAGAATATTATAATATATCTAAATAATTTTATTTCGCAATATCTTAGGTACGTAGATTAATCTATAAAAATAAACTATACTATTTTTGTCGGATATAAGTTTTCTACTGTCTAAGTATTTAAGTATCTTCTAAATCTATTAGTCTAATATTATTTCTTTAATAATTTTTGCGATTAAGTTATTTTTAACGCGGATTATTGCTATAAATATTTACTTATTATAGATAATAGACCTATCTTCTATCTTTTTTAGGATAGCTAGTTTAATAATCTTTTTCTTAAGCTTATAGTCTAGTTATCTATTTAATATATCTACTTAATTATTTTCCGTTTCTTTACAGTAGATAATCTTAAAGTTATATTACGAAAGTATTTCTAACTATCTAGCTTGTTTTCTTATTAACTTTTTAGTCGTTATAAAGTAAGTTAGATTTTTATAGTCTGTTTTAATAATAATTATTTACTAGACTCCTTCCAGATAGACCCTCCAGATCTTAAATACTACTACTATAGCTAGCAGTTCTTTATTATAGATATTGTAGTTTAATTTCGCTAGTATAAGCTTCTTTAAGTAGAATATAATTAGTTAAGGTTTTCTGTTCTCGCCTAATTATATTATTTATATATTAATTATATAATCTAATACGTCGGTTTTAATAGTAGTAACCTTCTATAAGTTATATTATACTAAAATTAATAACGTAGTAAGCTAATCTTTAATTTTCTTAAATACTTCCTATTATTTTTTATTTTAAAAAAAATCTCCGCTCTTCTTAAGTAGTCTAAATAGTAGTATTATAATATTAGTATATTTATCTATAAATTATTAATAGTAGTTTATAAGTCTGGTAAATTACTGTAGTTTCTTAAGATTCTTTAGTATTAGCCAGTCTCTAATAGCTTAAATCTTAGTTTTTTTAGTCTAAACTTCTTTCTATATTATCTAGTATTTTAAGAACTTAGTTTCTTAAATATAGAATTTATATTTCCTTAGTTTAAATTATACTTTAGTAATTCGAAGTTTTTAAAGTACTAATTTAATATATTTAATATATTCTTCGATAGTTTTAGAGAATATTAAGATATTATCTAAATAAGTAATAATAAAATCATTAAGATATTCGCCTAGTACTTTATTAATAAATCTCTAGAATGATGCTAACGCGTTAGTTAGGCTAAACAACATAACTGTATATTTATAGTAGCTGTATTTCGTTCTAAACGCGGTTTTCTATTCTTCTTTAGCTATAATTTAGAGTCTATTATATATATTAATAATATTAAGCTTTATAAACTACTTAGCTTCTTAAATTTAGTCTTAGATTTTACTAATTAAGGATAATAGATATTAATCCTTAATAATAATATTGTTAAGTAGTTAATAATCTACATATAGTTATAACTTTCTTTTTTTCTTAGGTATAAATAGAACTCTGTACTCTACTAATAACTTTAATAGTCGAATTATCTTTTTCTTAAGATTTTTATTAATATATTCTTTAAGTATTTATAACTCTTTCTCTAATATAGAGTATATTTTACAATATAATAGTTCTGTTCCTGTTTTAAGTAGTATAGTATAATTATATAGTCTATACTCTAGTAGTTTAGAGTATTCAGGCTATTCGAATAGATCCTAAAATTATTTGTATTTCTAGGGAATCTTAACTAATTCCTAAGTTATAGCTAGTTATTTCCAAGACCTACTGTTTTCTAGGGTACTTAATAGCTGTTCTTATAAGTAAAATCTCTTATCCTAAGAACTCTCGGGTATTTTCTCTATACTACTAATTACTATATAATCGTCGCTGTTCGCAGGTGCCCATTCTAATAAACTTATTAACTATTTCTTTTTAGCAATAGTTGTAGCTATAATAACTATTCTAATTATTTAATTCGATCTATCTCCTAGTTGCTTAATCTTATTCTTAAGTTCTTTTTTATAAATAGGTCGTACGGTCCCGGTATCTCTAACACTCGATTTTTTTAGATATTTATAATAGAATATTATCTATTCTTTCTGCTAGTTAATTACTAGGTTATATTTCCTAAGCTATAGAATTTCTAATATAATATTATATTTCCCTACCGGGAATATATTAAAATTTATATGTTTAAGGTATTCTTATACAGCTATAGTAAGAAATCCTAACTTAATTTTAATAGATCCTCCTAAGTCTTTGTCTAAAAATTCTTTAATAAATATAGGCTACGTCTTAGAAACTCCTACAATTCCTAATTATCTAAAGAATTCTAGATATATAAAGTTTCCTGCCGCGCCTAAATTAATTATTACTTAGGCTAATTATTTAGTAATAATAGCTTAGATCTTTAGATAGAGTCCGCTCTAAATAGTTGCTATTTAAGTTAGCTTCTAGTTTAGTTTATTTATCTACTGTATAGGTTATAGGAATCGTCCCTTATTAACCTTTATTTAATAATATATAAGATAGTTGTTGTTATAGCAGGCTATCCAACTTATTTTATTATAATCTAGATATTACAGGTACCCTATACAGAAATAATCTAATTTTCTATATAGACATGTTTTCCTATTTTCAAGAATAATAAGTAATAATATTAGTTTGTGTTTCGCTACTACCTTTATATCGTAGTATTATTTATATATATTATTATAATATATAATCTATAGAATATATTAGTAATCAGGGTACGCTTAGTAATACTTATATAAATACTAATTAATTGCATAGGCGTAATAGAATAGTTCTTTTAGCTTAGTATATAACGCGAGAAGAAGTGCTATATAATAATTAGTATTATCCTGTTAATATATATTATATACTTTATCGTAGTAACAGTACATTAGATATTAACCCTATCTTTCTGTCTTATTCTAATAATCTAAATTCTAATAAATATAATTCTTCTAGCTGTTCTATTTTATAGCGTCCTTAATTTATCCGTTAAGAAAATTAATTTATCTTTCCGAAATTTCTGTAAGAATTTATATAATATATAGTTCTAGGGAATTTTACAGAGATATCTCCAGTATCTTCTAGATAATCTCCCTACTAGATATAGAGTTTTCTAGCTAAATACCGTACTCTTCGTTAAGTAGATTAAGAAATCCCTAATTAATCTAAGGGTATTTATTCTCCGAATCTTTCTAAACTAGCTTTTATCTTATATTCTTCCGTTAATACTATCAGTAGCTAATAGGCAGAGACTAAGATATATCTTATCTAGCTCTAATATCAATATTATTATCGCTTAGTATATCGCCCTAGCTAGGCTGTATATTTTTTTTATTATTATAATAAGAATACTCTTTAAAGATACTAGATAATATTTTTAGTGCGTCCTACTAATTATCTATTTTTTAAATCTTACTTACTTCTCTAGTAGCTCTCAGCTATTAACATAGTTTATATTATTTTTTCTTTTATCGATAGTTCTTAGATATATATCTAGGTTTTCCACAATTATAATAAAATTATTCTTTCTTTTTTCGTTTCTGTTCTTACTAGAATATATATTACGGCTTAGTTATATTAAGCTTTATTAGCTTCGGCCTATAAGAATCGTCGTATTCTTAGCTTTATAGTTATACTAGCCTACGGTCGTTAGCTCGATAATTACTATTTTTTTTATTACGTTAATTGTACTAAGTTCGTTCTTTTTATTTCCTAAGATTTAACTCGTATAGATAGTTATCGATCTTAATAGCCTTCTCGATAATTCCGATAAGAATATCTAGTCTATCTATCTAGATAAGTTTCTCTTAGACTTTTAGTTTAAGCTTTTCTTTAAATATAGCGATAAATATATTGTTATTCTAATCTAGATATATAATTAGCTTCTAGAACTTAGAAGCGTAGTATACTACTAATCCAGTTTATTAAAATTATATAATTTTACGCTTAGTATTTTGTTTTACGTCGATATCTCCGAAGATTCTTTTAAGTCTTTACTTAAAGATTTCGAAGTTTCCGAAAATTTCCTTAGTATCTTTATCTTATCTATTAGATAGATAAATACGGTAATTTCTAATAAAAAGTTCGAACTAATCGAACACTAGTTCTGTTAAGTAAGTTAATATAAAAAGAATCTTATCTCTTTTATCTACTAGTTATTCACGATTTATATAGATATATAAATCTAACTATATAATAAATATACAAAGCTTATGTTGTATACTATTAAAAACTTCAGATAGTTTAACTTTTACTAACTTAGCTAAGAGATAATTTTTTAACAGTATAATATACGACTGAAGTTATTTAATTATACTCTAGTAGTCGGGGGTATATTAAAATATCCTTCTATTAGAACCTTACGAGATCCGTAAGGTGTTATTACTTAATACAGTTAATATATTGCTTAAACTAATTCGTACTACTCAGCGTTTAATTTATTAAACTCTAGTATCTATCTAAGCTGCGTAACCTACTAGTATTATAGTTTAAGTATAAGAATAACTAAAATCTACTAGTCCGAAAAAGTAATCGATATTTATCTTAGGAGTAAAGCGGCTCCTGTAAACAACAACAAGGTTCTTAAGAACTAATACAATAATTCTAAGATTAAAGCAGCGAAGATAGAAGTAAGGCTAAGAAAATATATATATCTACTTATAATAAAAGATTAATAAATTATACTAGTAAGAACAATAATATAGTTATTAATAACAGTTATATTAAACGCGAAGAACTAATCTAAGTATATAGTAATAAGTATTCTTATATCCTTTCAATCTTTAATAGTAATATACTAGTAGTATACACGATAGTAGACAGGTAATATATAATAGTAGATAGTCCTACTATTAAGATAATCTTCCGTATACCATAGTTCCTAATTAGTAGTTAGATGTCCCTAGGAAATCAAGTCTATAGAGATATATACGTACTTAAATTCCGTATATCCTTTCCTAATCAGGTTTAGCGCTTAGGTTATAATTACTAAGCCTCGGGCTGAGTCGCAGGTATCTCTTTATTGCGGGGTTCGGTTGGTTGTCATTGCCCAGCGGTTCTGCCTAGCGTGGCCGCCCTCAACTAGTTGACTGGCAAGGGTGCCGTAACAATTCTATCTAATTATTAGTCTAAAAATAGAATATAGTATTATAATACTATTTTACTTCTATATTAATAAATATTTTTTTTTAAAAAGCGCTTATAAAATAGTAATTATAATTAGATATAAAGATAATAGAAATACTCTAATTATATATCTGAAAGTAGCGAACGGTTGTTTTATTCTATTACTTTATAGTCTAGTTAAAGTATCTAAAAATAAAGCTATAGCGCTTACTAAATTTATCGATATAAATAAATAGCTAGTTAAATATCTAGCCGGTTGTATTCTAAACTAGTAGAAGAACTATAATAAAGTCTATAGTAATAATATAGAATAGAATTAGCAAGATAATAATAAGCTAGAAACTACTGTAAGGCTTATAATACTTAATCTTATTTTATAGATATATTAGATAGTGCGTAATATATTTATATAGTATTTTATAATTTTAGTATAGTATAGTTTCTTTAAGTATCTTAAAATAACAGTTAATATTTTAGTAATTATATTTATTATATACTATAGCGAAAATCTTATAAAATAATATTATATTATATAGAATATAGAGCTATAGATCTTTAATAAAATCTAATCTTTATATATAGTATTTAACTATATAAAGAAAGCTCTTGTATTTTTTATATTATAAAATAGTTCTATTGTTAGATCTATGAACTTTAAAAATAAAATATATATAATAGTCGGTCTAGTATATATTACAGATATACTGTTTAAATTTTTTAGATAGTTTAATAGTTAAATTAGCGAATACTAGATTAGCTGTAATAAAGAAATTAAGATTAGTAATAGTAGCGTCGGTTATACGGAAGTAAATAGACAGATATGATAATATATTAGTAACGATATTTATACGGTTAAATTAGTAGAAGATATAAAGACGGAATTGTTATATATATTCGGATATATAAATAAGCTGGAGGTTTAGCTGTTTAACTATAATAGTGGTATATAGAGTAGATTGCGTGGTAAGTTTTACTGTCGTACTATAGTCGGTATATATAACAGTAGATTTATAGGCTACTTTAATAAGATGCCGGATTTTCCTAAGTATCTATACTAGATAGAAGACTTCTAGTTCGGTCGGCTAATAGCGCTGTTCTGTAGAGGAAAGAGCGCGACTCTTCGGTGTTTAATAGTAGATCTTCGGTTTCGGCATGCGGTCCTGCTAACTATTCTTTATAGAAATATATATCTATTACTTAGAGGGTAGGCGAATAGTATCGATATTTAATCTGTCTTTATTCGCCTATATATTATAGCAATAGACTAATTCCTTAAAGCAATAAACAATTTGTTCCGATTCGCCAGTATATATAGTAATACTATTAAATAAAAATTTAATATATTTATTATTAAGCATTATAAGATTAGTATTATAGTAAGTTTTATTAGTAACCTACACCGATATATAGTTAAATATATTATTAATATTAATATAAATAATAACTTCTTTAATTTTTAAGTCGTAGATTTAATCGCTAGAGTTTTTAAATAAGTAAATAGTCGCGAACTCAGTGTCGGTAATAATATCTAAATATTTATAGTAAATAATAGTAATTAGTTCCGGCGAACCGTTAAAGATTTAAATAAAAGAAAAATTGCTGTTAATAAAATAAGCTTGTACAGTTAGATATTAATCTATTATATTGTTAGTCGGTTTAAATATTAGATTATATTCAGTCGGTAATTATAATTTAATTTTAATAAAAATTTTACTAGTATAATAAAGCGGAATAATAATATATTTATTAGTATAAACTAAGATATTAACTAAATAGTTTTTCTTCGTCTAGACTGTAATTAAAATAGTTAAATTACTGTAGAATTAAATAGTAATAATACGTTAATTAAAATTAAATAAAAAGTTTTTTATAAGTAATAATGTTAATTCTAATAAATAAATATATTTTTAAATTATTAACTAGATAAGCACGAATAGTAATATAAGTAAAAATATTATTAATCTTATAATTAGACGACTAGATTTATCCTAGAAAATAAATAGTAAATTTAATATAGTATATAGCTATATATTTTAATTTAATATTAGAGATATTAATAAAGTAAGATATATTTTAAAAAATAATATTAGATAGTATTAGTATAAATTTAATATTAGTAATTATAGATAAGCAACTAATATCTAAGATAATCTTAGTAAAATATTTAATTATATTAAGGCTAGCTTTAGTAGTTAAATATTACTAAGTATATAGTTTAATAGTAGAATTATTTTTATTATTAGTTTAGTTGCTTATATTAGATTATAATAAATTAATAATATTTATAGATAATATAAAAAATTTAGATATAATTATTTAGAAATATTATATATTAAATATATAGTTAAAATAGAAATATTTATAAAAATTATTATTAAAATAAAATTCGAGACTGTAATTACAATAAATTATAATAATAGCTATAAAACTATACTTAATAATAAAGATAGTATAATTATAATTAGATTTAATATTAAGATTATTATATTTTTAAAATACAGCTTTATTACTAATAGACTTGCACACGGTTAGGTTAGGTTAGGTTATGGGAAAAAAATTAACCTACCCGCGCTACCGCGGTTAGGTTAAA
>JASVVY010000068.1:0-11819 GCA_032158085.1 Aspergillus hortae
TAGAAATTCTAATATTATATATTATATAACTAAATATAATAAATTACTGTATTATATATATATAAATTATAATATAACCTACGGTTATTAACTGTAGGTTAATAATCTAATCTATCTTACCGACGGTTAAAGGTAGTTAGATTAGATCTTTTACTTTAACCTAACTGTACCAAGTCGGTTAGGTTAGAAAGAAAATTTTAACCTAACTAACTCGGTACGGTTAGGTTACGGTTAAGGTACAGCGGTTAGGTTATGCAACTCTAGGCAGAAAATTACCTAAATAGAACTAGTGCGGTTAAAAACAGTTAACTATAGTAGATTAGTTAGGTTATATAGAAAACTTTAACCTAACCACAGTAGCGCGGGTAGGTTAATTTTTTTCCTATAACCTACCTTAACCTAACCGTGTGCAAGTCTATAGATAATAATATTAATTTAATAAATATCTAATAAATAGTAAATAAAATATAGAACTATTAGTTTAAAAAAATATATTTTAGATTTAGATAAGTTTTAAGTTTTTTAAAGTTCTTTAATATAGAAATAATTTTTTGCTATTTAAAGATATAAAAAAAAACTTTATTTAATCTATAAAAAAAGCTTAGAATAATTAATAAAATAGTAATTATTAAATTATTATTATAATAGAAATAAAAAACTTTCTTAAAGATTAACCGATACTTTTAATATTAATTAATATTATTATCTAATTATATCTTTTATTTAAATTTTTTAAATTTACTAGTTAAATTAAGAATTATTATAATAATATATACTTTATTTTTAATTAATAAATTTAATAATAATACTTCTAAAGTTTTTTATAAGCTTTATATAAGATCTTTAAAATTTATTTTTTTTTTAAAATATTTATTTTCTAGCTATCTAGTTAATAAAAAAATCTAAATAATTAAAAAAATTATTATAAATATTATAGATCTAATAAATAGTTAGCTTAATATTTTCCGAGAAATATAAGATAAAAAAATAAGAAAAATATAGAAATTTAAAAAAATATTATAACTATTTTTATTTAATAGATATAGAGTAGAAATAACTAATATTATTATAATTATATTATATAAAGCTTTTAATTAACTAATAAAATTTTAGAATATACTAAATTATAAGATAGAAGAAATTTTATTAAATCTTATAATTAAAAAAAAATAGGTAATAGATCCGGAGTTAATATACTAAATAAATTTAAATTTTTTATAGTATTATAGACTAATATTAATAAATTTAGTAAGTTTTTAAATTTATAATAATATTTAAATTTAAAAGACTTAAAAAATTTTAAGAAAGATTTTTTTAGAATTCTAAAAGGTAAATATATTATTTATATATCTTTTTAATTATTTTTAAAATATTATTAGATACTGTAAGAGTATTATCGTCTATCTTCTATATATAAAAAATAGTATTATTTTTAGCTATAATATACAGCTTATTTAAAAATAATATAATAGTAAATTATATAGTATATATAAAATATAGAATATAATACTAATTTTAAATAATCTTAGAAAGCTTATTATTATTTAAAATATTCTAAAGCTAAAAATTATTTTTTAATTAATTTTAAAGTTACGTTATAAAGCTTAAAAATATTATTCTATTATTACTAGTATTATTAGTTATTATATCTAAAAAATAATAAAATAGATTATATTTCTTAAAAATAAATAATATAATACTAGTAAATTTTTATTTATATAAAATCTAAATATTAATTAAAAATCTAGGATAATTTTATAATAGTCTATATTTTCTATTAAATAATATTCTATAAATATAAAAAATATTTTTTAATCTAGATTAGTCTAATAGTTAATTATAATTAATATTTTATTAATATTTAAAAAACACGAAAGAAACTCTATATATCTTTATTTTAATAATTTAAATAATCTCTCTTTAATCTAGTTATAACTTAGAAAAATTAGTTTATAGAAATATAAGGCAGCTATAAAATTAATTATTTTTTTTAATTAAATATATTTTATAGTTCGGAAAGATAAATAATAAATAATAATAAATTAAAAAATTTAGTTGTAGAATTTCTACTTAGTATAGATATTTATAAATTTTTAAATAATAAAATCTATTAGTATATATTAATATAATAAAGAATAAAGATCTACCGGTATATTACTTAGTATTTTAGTAATTATTCTCTTTAATATAATAGAAAAAACTATTTTCTTATAGCTTTTTTAAATATAATAAACTATTAAATTTATTCTAGAGTTCTTAATTACTAAATATTAAAATATATAAAAATATAAGCTATAATAAATAAAAAAAATTCTATTAGAAAACACTATATTTTTATAAAATAAATTCTATATAAATAAGAATCTTTAGTAACTAAAAAAAATTAATAGTTTATTATTCTATTTTCGCTGGCTAATAAAAATAATTGTTTTCTACTATTTATTAAAGACTAGAATTTTATTTTTATTAGTTAGATACTAGATAATTCTTTATTTTTTAGAAAAATATAAAAAATAAAGACTAAAAAATAATAAAAAAATAAATATAGAATTAGTATTTAGTAAAGTTTTATTTTCTATAAAAATTTAAAAGATAAAGACTAAAGATATAATATTAAACTCTAAAAATAGCTTAGAGAATTAAAATTAATTTACTATTATAAATAAAAAATTTTTATCTATATTAAAGATACTAAATAATAAAAAAAAATTTCTTTAGATATAGTATTAATAGTATTAGATAAGAAAATTTATTATAAAAATTTATTATAATATAATATATTTAAATATATAATATATCTATATTTATTAAGCTTAAATAGAAAGATCTATCTTTTTTTATTTTATAGAATATTCTATATATAAATAATATATAAAAAAATAAAAATATTTTATTATTATTATATAGATTCTAAATAAATAAATAAAATTTATTTTAAGTTTTATTTATTAGCTTCTTTTTATTTTATTTTTTATTTTATTTTTTAGTCTAATTTAGCTACTAAATTTTAAAGTCTAATTTCTCTTTAATTTAAAGTTTTATCTACTTTTTTTATAGTAAATATTAGATTAAGATATTATTAGTTAATAAACTATTAGAAAAAATCTTAAATAAATTAAAGTTTTTTAGCAGATATAATAATAACTTATTTTTATTAATAATTTAATTATTTACTTCTAAATATTTATAGTTATCTATTATCTTAAATAAAATAGTATTAAGTATAATAGTAAAATCTAGAACAGTTTTTATTAATATTTTTATAAAAATAATAATATTAAAAAAGTTTTTAATCTAGTAATTATATATTTTAATAAAATACTCTTAGCTAAGCTAATAGATATAACTAATAATCTGGTTAATAAATAGATGTTACGGCACCCCTGTCAGTCAACTAGTTGAGGGCGGCCACGCCAGGCAGGACCGCTGGGCAGTGATAACCAACCGAACCCCGCAACAAAGAGATACCCGCGACTCAGCCTAAGACTTAGTAATTATAGCCTGAGCGCTAAACTAGAACAGGAAAGACCATACGGAACTTAAGTACGTATGTACCTCTACGAACTTAATTTTCTAGAACAATCCGACTATCAATTAGAGTTTATAATATATAGAAAATTACTCCGATAGTAGATCTGTCCACTATTATATACTAGCTAACTACTACTATATATACTATTAGTATACTATGCCTAAGAATCGAAGAGATAAAAGGACACTTATTACTATATACTTAGATTAGTTTTTATTTTAGTTCTCCGCGTTTAATAACACTGTTATTAATAACTATATCGTTAGTTCTGCTAGTATAATTCGCCAACTTCTTATTATAAGTAGATATATATATCCTCTTAGCCTTACTTCTATTTTTACTGCTTTAGATCTTAGGATTATTGTGTTAGTTCTTCGGAATTTTAACTTAACTTATAGAAGCCGCCTCGCTCCTAAAATAAGTATTAATTATTCTTTCGGACTAGTGGATTCTAGTTACTCTTATACTTAAACTATAACACTAGTAGGTTACGCAGCTTAGACAGATACCAGAGTTTAATAAATTAAACGCTGAGTAGTGCGAATCGGTTCAAGCAATATATCGACTATATTAAATAATAATACTCTACAGATCTCGTAGGGTTTTAATAGAGGAACACCTCAACGTACCCCCGACTACCAGGGTATGATTAATTAACTTCAGTTATATATTATATTATTAGAAAATCGTCTCTTAGCTAAATTAGTAAAGGTTAAGCTATCTAAGCCTTTCAATAGTATATAATATAAGCTTCGTGCGTTTATTATACAGTTAGACTTATATATTTATATAAATTAAGAGAAACTGGCGGATAAAAAAGATAAGGTTCTTTTTGTATTAATCTATTTGTCGGGACCCGCATTCGACTGGTTCGAACCCTTTATTAGGGACTATTGTATCTGTATACCCGAAAGACAAGATAATAATATTAAAGAGATTTTCATAAGCTTCGAGATCTTTAAGCAGAGACTTAAAGAAACCTTCAGGGATATTAACGCGAAATAAAATGCTGAATGTAAAATTGTATAACTCTGATAAACCGGATTAACGATATACTATATTTCTGAGTTTTAGAAGCTAGCGACGTACTTAGATTAGAATAATAATATACTTATCGCTAAATTTAAAGAAGAACTTAAACTAGAAGTTTAAGAGAAACTTATTTAGATAGAGAAACCGGATACTCTCATCAGAATTATTAAAAAAATTGTTAAGATCGATAACTACTTATATAAATTAAGTCTTAGATAGTAGGATAATTGATCCTAATACGGCTAATACAATCGACGAAATAATAATTACTAAGTAAATAATTAAAGGCCGGTGTAACTACAAAGCTAAGAATATAAGGATCCTTATAGATTTAGACTAATAGAACTTGATATAACTAAACCGTAACGCGTATCCTAGTAGAAACAGAAATAATAGAAAAAAGAATAATTTTACTATATCTGCGGAAAGCCTAGATATATATCTAAAGACTGTCGATAAAAGAAAGATTAATAGGAACTATGTTAATAGCTAAGGGCCACTAAAGAAGCGAGTAAAATCTAAGAAATAGATAACTAGTAGAACATACTGGGAATATTGCCTAGTATCTTTAAAGGGTATTCTTACTATAATAATAAAGAAAATATACAGTCTGGCCGGGGCGATATATCGAGCAATAATAATATTAATATTAGAGCTAGATAAGGTATATCTTAGCCTCTATCTGTTAGCTACTGACAGTATTAACAGACGAATTCGAGATAAGAGCTAGTTTAGGAGGATTCGGAGGATAACTATCCCTAAATTAATTAGGAATTCCTTGATCTACTTAACGAAGAGTACGGTACTTAGCTAGAAAGCCCTATATCTAGTAGAGAGATTATCTAGGAGATACCGGAGATATCTCTGTAAAATTCCCTAGAATTATATATCGCATAAATTCTTACGGAAATTTCGGGAAGATAAATTAATTTTTTTAACGGTTAAATTAAGGACGTAATAAGATAAGATAGTTAAAAGAATTGTATTTACTAGAATTTAGATTATTAGAATAAGACGGAAAGATAGGGTTAATATCTAATATATTGTCACTACGATAAAGTCTATAATATATATTAACGGAATAATACTAACTATTATATAGCACTTCTTCTCATATTATACACTAAACTAAAGAGACTATTCTATTATGTCTATACGATTAATTAGTACTCGTGCAAGTACTACTGAGCATACCCCAATTACTAACACATTCTATAGGTCATATATTACGACAACATATGCGAACGACACTATAATATAAAAACAGTAGTGAAATACAAACTAATATTATTACTTATTATTCTCGAAAATAGGAAGACGTGTCTATATAGGAGACTAGACTACTTTTATATAGGATATCTACAATACCTAGACTATAATAAAATAAGTTAGATAGCCTGCTATAACGACAACTACCTTATATATTATTAAGCAAAGATTAACGAGGAATAACTTTCATAACCTATATAATAGATAAATAAACTAAACTAAAAGCTGACTTAAATAGCGGCTACTTAGAACGGGCTTTATCTAAAGATTTAGGCTGTTATCGCCGAACAACTAGCTTAAGTAATAATTAACTCCGGCGCGGCAGGAAACTTTATATATTTAGAATTTTTTAGGCGATTAGAAATTATAGGAGTTCCTAAGGCGCAGCCTATATCTGTCGAAGAACTTTTAGGTAAAGACTTGGGAGAATCCATCGAAATTAAGTCGGGATTTCTTATTATAGCTATACGAGGATATCTTAAATATATAAACTTTAATGTGTTCCCGGTGGGGAAATACAATATTATACTAGGAATTCTATGGCTCAGGAAATATAACCTAGTAATCGATTAGTAGAAGAAACAAATAATATTCTATTATAAATATTTAAAAAGACCGAGTGTAGGAGATACTAGGACTATACAATCTATTTATAAAGAAGAATTTAAGGATAAGGTTAAGCGACCAGGAGGTAGGTCGAATTAAGTAATCGGAACAGTTATCGCAGCCACAACTATTGCTAAGAAAGAATAGTTAATAAGCCTATCGGGATAGATATCTACGAACAATAATAATTACGCAGTAATTAGCAGCGTAAAGAAGATATCTAAGAATTCTTAGAATAAGGGGTTTCACTTACAGAAGCAGCTATTAAGCATTCTAGAAGACAGTAGGTCTTAGAAAAAGCTAGCTGCGATGCAGGAACTAGTTAAGGTTCCCCAGAAGTACGAACGATTTTAGGACTTGTTCGAATAGTCTAAATACTCTAAACTACCAGAGCATAGTCCGTACGATTATATTATACCGCTTAAACTAGAAACAAAACTATTATATCGCAAAATATACTCTATATCGGAAAAAAAATTACGGATACTTAAGAAATATATCGACAAAAATCTTAAGAAAGATATTATTCGACTATTAAAATTATTAGTAAAATATGGAGTTCTATTTATATCTAAGAAAAAAGGAGAGCTACGACTATACGTAGATTACTGACTATTTAACAATATTACTATTAAGGATCGCCACCTACTATCTTTAATTAGTAAAATCTAAGATCGAATTCGAGAAGCTAAGTAGTTTACTAAACTTAATATTACTAACGTATATAACAGACTCCGAATTGTAAAAGAAGAAGAATAGAAAACCGTATTTAAAATAAAGTATAGCTACTATAAGTATACGATTATATTATTTAATCTTACTAACGCGCTAGCATTATTCTAATAATTTATTAATAAAGTATTAAGTGAATATTTCGACGACTTCGTTATCGCTTATCTAAATAATATCTTAATTTTTTTAAAAACTATCGAAGAATATACTAGATATATTAGATCGGTGCTCCGAAAGCTTCGAATTACTAAGATATAGCTTAAGCTAAAGAAATATAAATTCTATATTTAAGAGACCGAGTTCCTTAGACACTAGATAATATAAAAAAAAGTACAGACTGAAAAAACCAAGATTTAGATAATTAGAGACTGACTATAGCTAAAGAATCTTAAGGAACTACAGCAGTTTACCGAACTTATAAATTACTACCGACGATTCGTAGACAAGTACGCCGACATTATAATACTACTATTTAAATTACTTAAGAAAAGCGGAGACTTCTCTTAGAATAAGAAATAACAGAAAGTATTCGAAAAAATTAAAGATCGGCTTACTATGTTATTAATTCTGGTACAACACAACCTACAGAAAATCACTACTATTAAAACTAATGCATTAGACTATATAATTAGTATATAAATAATACAACCAGGTAAGGACGGGAAATCTCGACCAATCGCGTTCTACTTAAAAAAGCTTATACCGGTAGAATTAAACTACGATATCTATAATAAAGAACTACTAGCTATAGTAGTAGCATTCAGAGTCTGGAGGATTTACCTAAAAGAAGCTCAGCAGATAATTATTATTAAAACAAACCATAAGAACCTGACTTATTTTACAATAACTAAAGAGTTAACATAAAGATAAGCTAGATAGTTAGAAATACTCTCACAGTACGACTTTAAGATTGTTTATTATAAAAGAACGGAAAACAGCCAAGTAGACGCACCAACAAGACTATGATAATGGGTCACTATCGACTTTATCGGACCCTTACTACTGTCTAAAGGATATAACTTAATCATAATTATTACAGATAGATTAACTAAGTATGTCTACTTCGAACTATCGCACACCACCATAGACGCACCAGCATTAGCAAAAATATTCTTTAAAATAATTATCGCTAATTATGGAATATTAACATATATTATATTAGATAGAGACAAACTGTTTACCTTAAAGTTTTGGACTATACTAACGAACCTTATAAAGATTAATTAATATCTTACCACGGCATACCACCCGTAAGCAAACAAATAAACAGAATAAATAAATTAGACTTTAGAATAGTATCTACATTACTACGTCAACTACCAGCAAGACAATTAGACTAATTTCCTACTATTAGCATAATTCGTATACAACAACGCTTACTATATAACCACTAAAAAATTACTATTTTTCGCAAACTACGGGTTTAATTCTATAGCTTTCGGCGAACTATAAGTAATTAAATCTATTACAGAATAAGTACACGACTTAATTAGAATACTTATATACTTATATATCTAACTTTCCCGAGATATTAACTTTATAAATCTATAAAATAAGATCTACTACAATAAACAACACAGAAAGAAGCTAGACTTTAAAAAGAAAAAGAAAGTGTATCTACTCCGCAGAAATATTAAAACCAAACAACTAAGCCAAAAACTCGATTACTAGAAACTAGGACTATTTGAAATCGACAAGAAAACCGGACCAGTAAATTATCGACTCAAGCTACTAGCGACCATGTAAAAAATACACCCTGTATTCTATATATTACTATTAGAACTAGTACTAGAAAACGCTAAACCCGCTAAGAACGTTAAAATTAAGGAGGAGACTAAACAAGAGTATAAGGTCGAAAGGATCCTAAAATATAAAAGGGTTAACAGAAAGCTATACTATCTGATTAAATAGGTTAGATACAATACCTCAGAAAATACATAGAAATCTATTAAGTACTTAACGGACTGCCGCCGACTAGTTTAGCAGTTCTATTAAGAGCTGAAGAATTAAAGATCTCCTAGAAAAAAGGAGAAAGACAACTAATCTCCTTAGCTATCTAAGTAAAACTCGGAGAATTATCGGATAAAATAGCCAGCTAAATAAGTTTCACGGAGAGCTAGGTCTCGCTACTTTTCTTATCTAAAATATATAATAATTCGGCATTATACTCTAATATTTTAAAACCTTTCTACTTTAAGAAAACTATTTACTTTCGTAATCTTTGTTAACGCGCTATTATTTCTTAATATTACTTTTACTTCGTTATTACCTTCTTATACAACTTAGCTAAATAATCCTAGAGTTAATACAACTTAGGCTCCAGAAGATTAAGCTTAATATTATTCTTTTTAATTTCGGACGATAATTTATCTTCAGCTCGCTAAAGAAGCGACTATTTATTCTCAGTGTAAAAATCGCAATAATAAATACAGTCTTATCGAGTACACAAGACATATTTCGAATATCTCTATAAATAATCTATAATATACTTCTCGCCGGACTTAATATAATATTTACACATAACAGAAGGACAAAAACCGTTTCGAATAATATACTTAATCTGCTTAGAATAAATAGCAGTTTAATCACGATCGGTGCGAGAGATCTTAGAAATACTCTCTAGTATATAGTCGGCACGACGTTTCGGCATAGTAGACTAATATTAGGAAACTAAGAGGGATACTCAGTGAGCACTTATCTAAGAGAGACTGATTAGTCTTTATATTTTTAGAAGATAAAAGCCCGAAAGAGAGGGAGTAGTGTTACGGCACCTCTGTTAGTTAACTAGTTAAGGGTGGCTACGCCAGGCAGGACCGCTAGATAGTAATAACTAATCGAACTCTGTAACAAAAAGATGCCCGCGACTCAGCCCGAGACTTAGTAATTATAGCCTAAGCACTAAACTAGAACAGGAAAAGCTATATAGAACTTAAGTACGTATATATCTCTACAAACTTAATTTTCTAGGACAACCTAACTACTAATTAAAGTTTATAATATACGGAAGATTACTTCGATAGTAGATTCGTCTACTATTATATACTAGCTAACTACTACTGTGTATACTATTAGTATACTACGCCTAAGGATCGAAGAGATAAAAAGATATTTATTACTATGTACTTAGATTAGTTCTTATTTTAGTTTTCCGCGTTTAATAACACTGTTATTAATAACTATATTATTAGTTCTGCTAGTATAATTCGCTAATCTCTTATTATAAGTAGATATATATATCCCCTTAGCCTTACTTCTATCTTTACTGCTTCGGATCTTAAAATTATCGTATTAGTTCTCCGGAATCTTAATTTAATTTATAGAAGCCGCCTCGCTCCTAGGATAAGTATCGATTACCCTTTCGGACTAGTGGATTCTAGTCACCCTTATGCTTGAACTATAACACTAGCAGGTTACGCAGCTTAGACGGATACCAGGGTTTGACAATAGATTATAAAATAAAATATTCTATAAATAGATATTATAATATATTTTTTATAAATTTAATCTAGCTATATTAATAAAATATAAATATATAAAAACTATTATTTTAATTAATTTAGTATTGGAATCTTAGATTAGTTTCTCTTAGTTTAGATAAAATAATTTAGTATAGAAAATATATATATTAATATAATAAAGTCTTAAAGCTAATATAATAAAGAACTACTAGAAAAGATTATTATATTATATAATAAATTTTTTGTTAAAATAGAAAATCTTATATTAAATAATAGATAATAAAATACGGAGTTTTAGAGATTTTTTAAAAAATTATATTAATATATTAAAATTAGATATATTATTAATAAAAAGAATATTAAAAAATTTTTTTTAAAAACTTTTTCTTCGCATATAAAATTAATTATTTTTAGTTTTTCTAATCTAATTCTTAATTTTTATAGAGTAGATAATTAGCTTATATAATAAAAAACTAGATTTAATCTCTTTAATAAGCTTAAAGATATTTTTTATTTTAATAATATTATAATTATAGCGGAACTATAACTATAAAATAATTAGATTAAGCTCTCTAATTCTTACTATATTTTATATAATTTAATTATTACTAAGCTTAATAAATAAACTTTAACAGAATAACTTAGTCTAAAAAATATATTACTTATATTTAAAGAAAAAAAATTAAGCTTTAATAATATAATAATATAATATTAGAATATTTTCTCTAATTATTTATTTTATATAAAAGAAAATCTATAAAATAAAAAATTATTAAATTATAAAATAAAATTAGATTTATTTTAAGTGAAATCTCTATTTTATCGGATCTAAATTAGAAATCTTCTAAATATAATATTTAATTATATTTAGTAATAGATAAAATTTATAAAGTAGATTATAGACTTACACACGGTTAGGTTAGGTTAAGTTATAGGAAAAAAATTAACCTACCCGCGCTACCGCGGTCAGGTTAAAGAAAAAAATTAACCTAACCACGGTATAGAAAAATTAGCAGTAATTAACTGTTTTAACCGTCTTAGCGCCAAGAAATAGGCCGCTTTACTTATTTAGGTTTAGTACGGTTAAGACGGTTAGGTTAATAATTCTTTAACCTAACTGTTATTTTAACCGACTTATTAAAAACCTCCTTTAATATAGCTATTTAATTTTAAAAAAAATATTAGAATAT
>JASVVY010000070.1:0-22835 GCA_032158085.1 Aspergillus hortae
TGATTTTTAATCTTTATACCTGAGCGTGTATTTTTTAACCGTATGGTTAAAAAACGGTTAACCGTGTGCAAGTCTATACCCACGCTACTGTGGTTAGATTAAAAATTTCTATATAATCTAACCAATCTACTGCGGTTAACTATTTTTAACTGTACTAGTTCTATTTAGGTAATTTTCTATCTAATTTCTGCCTAATTTCTGTCTGAATTTTCTGCTGCTTTAGACCGCCTTCTTAATAAGACAATAAAATTGCTTATTTAGGTCTCTTAGCAATTCTTAGTAATAAAATAGTTAACTGCGGTTAACCGCCGGTAGTGCAGGTAGATTAGAAAAGTAGTCTTTAACCTAACTAAGCGGTTATAGTTAGATTACGGTTAAGGTACTGCGGTTAGGTTATGCAACTCTAATACTGAAGCGTGCCACAATTATAGATTTTTGGAAGATTAGTTAAAAATAGTAAGATAAATATAGTTAATCTAACTAGAATCTTAACTAGACTAGATTTAAATAGATAAAATATATTGTTTTTAGCGCTAAGAACAGTTAATTAGATTTTGTACCGCGGTTAGATAAAAATAAAATACTTAATTTTACTGTTAACCTACGGTCAGGTTATGCTGGAGGTCTTTAACCTCCCTTTACCTGCCCATTACCCTCTATTTATTTTATAAACTTACTTCTACTAAATTTATATATATTTATTTATATAGATAGATAAACAATATAATCCGCTTTTTTCTTATCTATTTAATATATAAGGATAAACTTATACTTCCGAATTACAGTAATATTTATAACATATTAAATAATATATATAAATATAATCTATATAGCTAGTATTAGCCTATTTTAAGTACATACAATTCTATATATCTAAATTAAAAGCTTATATTAAACAGATCTATAACTATTCCAATAAACTATATAAATAGATCTGTATATCTTAAGTTAATAAACTATATAAGCAACTTAATATATATTAAATAATTAGAATATATAATAGATAACACCGATCGCAAGCTTATTAAAAATTTTATTATAAAGATAATCACCGATAACCTCGCGTAAATTAAACTAAAATAATTATTTTATTATTTATATTACTAGCGACTTATTAAATCTACTAATTTAATATTATTCTAATATTTAGAATATAATTTTTTTTCTATTTTTTTCTAACTAGCTGTACCGACTTTAAAAATTAGATTTTTAAGAAGTATTATTAATAGAAAGACTATATAATTATAAGAGAATAATCTTAATAGATAATAAATATACTAGATAATTAATAGTTTACTCTATTAGATATTAGACGCTATAAATTTTAGCTAAAAAATATTTAAAATCTTTTTCCGAAACACTGCGATTATCCTAAGATAGTTATATTAAAAACTCTATAGAATCTACCGGACTTATATTTTTATTAAATACTAATATAGGTATATTAGCTATTTTATATTAATAAGTACTATAAATCTAAGTCTTATAATTTATTATAGCAACTTAAAACAATTATATTTACTAATCTAGTAATAGTAAATCTACTGCTTTTAGAATAGCAGTTTATAGGCTGCACAGTATAAGTATTTAGATAATTAATATATAAATACTAATAATATAGAGAGACTCTACCTTCTGCTTTTTTAACTATTAATTTAATAGTTCTACAATATTATATATTTAATAAATATAATATTTAATACGTCTAATATATAGATATATCTAATATCTTTTGTTTCTATTTTTCTATTCTATATTTATTCTAACTTTAATATATTTAATATATAAGTAGTAGTTCTTATCTTTATATTTTATACTTTTATTACCTGTATTTTAAATTAAAAAAGTAGGGGAAGATATAGTATATATATAAAGAATAGGCCCTAGCCTATCTGTTATATAACAGTTAGTCCTACTTAGATAGTTTCCCGCTTCGACGGAACCTTAATAGAACACTGTCTTCCTCCTCCCATCCAAACTGGCCTACCACAAGCTATTTCACTTTAAAATAGATATTTAAATTTTAAGATAATTTTAAAATATCTTTAGACTAAGCCGCTATTTTAAGCTAATTAATAAATATAATCGCTAAATAAAAGTATATTTTATTATTTTTATTAATAATTTTACTTAGTTCCTATATTATTAGTATATTTAAATAAAAGAAACTAATATCTGCTGCTCTCTAATATTTACTAAATATAGTTAATATAGATAATAGTATTTATTTTAGTTATTTATTCTATAGTTTTCTATTTTATATTTATTAGATTTATCCACAAAAAACTATAATTTTAAATTAGTATTTAAAAATATAGTTTAAATAAAAGCTTATTCTTTTAAGAATATTTTATTTCTATTTTTAATTAAATTAAAAAATATTTATTAATAAATTAGATATATTTAACTCTAGCTATATTAACTCTATTAATCTATATCTAATATAATTTAATATTTATAGATTTTATATTATTTTAAATAATTTATTTATAGCTAATTAGAATAGTCTCTATATATATATTTAATTAGATAGAAATATTAGAATATTATCTTATTTTTTAATAGTTTAGTTTTAGTTATTATTGTTACGGCACGACCAGGGGTCAGTTACATGAGGGCGGCCACGCTAGGCAGAACCGCTGGGCAATAATAACTAACTAAACCCCGTAATAAAGAGATATCCGCGACTTAATTAGAAGCTTAGTAATTATAATCTAAGTGCTAAACCTAATTAAAAAAGACTATAAAGAATTTAAGTACGTATATATCTCTATAAACTTAATTTTCTAGAAATAATCTATCTACTAATTAAAGCCTATAGTATATAGATAATTACCCTAATAGTAGATCTATCTACTATTGTATATTATCTAGCTATTATTTAATATATTATTAGTATACTATATTTAAAGATAAAAAGATATAAAAATATTTTTTATTATATATTTAGTTTAGTTCTTTATATTTAATATAACTATTATTAATAACTATAGTATTATTTTTATTAATATAATTTATTAATATTTATATTATAAGTAGATATATATATTTTTTTAGTTTTATTTCTATTTTTATTATTTTAAATCTTAAAATTATTATATTAATTTTTAAAAATTTTATTATTATTTATAGAAGCTATCTTACTTCTAGAATAAATAATAGTTATTTCTTAGACTAGTAAATTCTAATTATTCTTATACTTAAATTATAATACTAATAGATTATATATAGCTTAGATAGATACTAAGATTTAATAAATTAAATACTAGTTAGTATAAATTGGTTTAAGTAATATATTAACTATATTAAGTAATAATACTCTATAAATCTCGCAGAATTTTAATAAAGAAATATTTTAACTAATATCTAATTACTAAAATATAATTAAGTAATTATAATTTTATATTATATTATTAGAAAATTATTTTTTAGCTAAATTAGTAAAAGTTAAGCTATTTAAGCTATTTAATAGTATATAATATAAGCTTTATATATTTATTATCTAGCTAAACTTATATATTTATATAAATTATAAGAAATTAGTAGATAAAAATAATAAAATTTTTTTTATTTTAATCTACTTATTAGAGCCTGTATTTAATTAATTCGAATTATTTATTTAAAAATTATTAAACTAATATATCTAATAAATAAAATAATAATATTAAGAAAATTTTTATAAACTTCGAAGTCTTTAAATAGAAATTTAAAAAATTTTTTAGAAATATTAACGCGAGAAAAAATACTAAATAAAAAATTATATAATTTTAATAAATTAGATTAATAGTATATTATATTTCTAAATTCTAGAAGATAGTTATATATCTAGATTAGAGTTGCATAACCTAACTGCAGTACCTTAACTATAACTTAACTATAACCGCTCAGTTAGATTAAAAACTACTTTTCTAATTTACCCGCGCTACCAGCAGTTAACTGTAATTAACTGTTTTATTACTAAGAATTACTAAAAAACCTAAATAAATAATTTTATTACTTTATTAAAAAGGCGGTCTAAAGCGGCAGAAAATTCAGACAGAAATTAGATAGAAATTAGGTAGAAAATTACCTAAATAGGACTAGTATGGTTAAAAACAGTTAACCGTAGTAGATTAGTTAAATTATATAGAAAAACTTAATCTAACCACAGTAGTGCGGGTAGATTAATTTTTTTTCTATAATCTACCTTAACCTAACCGTGTGCAAGTCTAATCTAGATTAGAATAATAATATATTTATTACTAGATTTAAAAATAAATTTAAGCTAAAAATATAAGAGAAGCTTATCTAAATAAAAAAACTAGATAATTTTAGTAAGATAATTAAATAGGCCATTAGAATTAATAACTATTCATATAAATTAAATTTTAGAAAATATAGAAATCGGACTTAGTATAGCTAATATAATTAATAAAGTAATAACTATTAAATAAATAATCAAAGACTAGTATAGTTATAAAGCTAAGAATATAATAATTTTTATAGATCTAGATCTATAGAGCTTAATATAATAAAGCTATAGTATATATTTTAATAGAAATAGAAATAATAAAAAAAATAACTATATTATAATTACGGAAAATCTAGATATATATCTAAAAATTATTAATAAAAAAAAGAATAGCGCGAGCTACGCTAACAGCTAAAAATTATTAAAAAATCTAGTAAAATCTAAGAAGCTAATAATTAGTAGAATATACTAAGAATACTATCTAATATATCTAAAAAATACTCTATCTATAATAATAAAAAAAATATATAGCTTAGTTGGGGCAATATACTAAGTAGTAATATTAATATTAAAGCTAAATAAGATATATTTTAGTTTCTATCTATTAGTTACCGCTAATACTAATAAAGAAAATTAATATAAAAGCTAGTATAAGAGAATTTAGAGAATAAATATTTTTATATTAACTAGAAATTCTTTAATTTACTTAATAAAAAATATAGTATTTAACTAGAAATTCTATATCTAGTAGAAAAAAAAATTAAAAAATATTTAAAATATTTCTACGAAATTCTTTATAAATATATTATAATAAATATTTTACTAAAAACCTTATATAAATATAAAAATAGTATATAAAAGATCTTAATAAATAAATCGCTTAAATAATTAAATAAAATATTAGAACTAAATATACTTATTAGAATCTAGAATACTAAAATAAAATTAAACTATAAAATATTTATTAAGTAAAATATAATTAATATAGTAAAATATACAGTAAGTATTACTAAAATAATATTAATTATTATATTATATTTATATTAGTCTCTAATATAAAATTTAAAGAACTATTCTATTATATATATAGATTTTTATAATATTTATATAAATATTATTATATATACTCAGAGCATTAAAATATTTTTTAAATAATATACTATAATAATATATATAAAAAATATTATATTATAAAAACTATAGCAAAATTCACGCTAAATCTACTATTTATTATTTTTAAAAATAAATATAAATATCTATATTAAAGACCTAACTACTTTTATATTAAATATCTAAAATATCTATAGTATAATATAATAAACTAAATTATCTACTATAATAATAATTATCTAATCTATTATTGTATAAAACTAAAAAATAGAAAAATATTAATATTAATAGAATAGATAAATCTATTTAATTAAAATTATTATATCCTACTAGTATTAATATAGAATAAATTTTATTTAAAAATATATATTACTATCGCCTAATAATTAGTTAAAATAATAATTAATTCTAGCGCGATAAAAAACTTTATATATTTAATATTTTTTAGATATTTAAGAATTATAGAAATTTTTAAAATAAAATCTATATTAATTAAAGAATTTTAAATAAAAATTTAGAAAAATCTATTAAAATTAAATTAGAATTTCTTACTATAGCTATATAAAAATATTTTAAATATATTAGTTTTAATATATTTTTAGTAAAGAAATATAATATTATACTAAAAATTTCTTAGCTTAGAAAATATAATATAGCTATTAATTAGTAGAAAAAACAGTTAATATTTTATTATAAATATTTAAAAAAATTAAATATAAAAAATATTAGAACTATATAATTTATTTATAAAAAAAATTTAAAAATAAGATTAAGCGACTATAAGATAGATCAGATTAAATAATTAAAATAATTATTATAGCTATAACTGTTACTAAAAAAATAGTTAATAAATTTATTAGAATAAATATTTATAAATAGTAATAATTATATAGTAATTAATAATATTAAAGAAATATCTAAGAATTCTTAGAATAAGAGATTTTACTTATAGAAATAGCTAATAAATACTCTAGATAATAATAAATCTTAAAAATAATTAGCTATAATTTAGAAACTAACTAAAATTCTTTAAAAATATAAATAATTTTAAAATCTATTTAAATAACCTAAATATTTTAAACTACTAAAATATAGTCTGTATAACTATACTATACTATTTAAATTAAAAATAGAACTATTATATTATAAAATATACTTTATATTAAAAAAAAATCTAGAATACTTAAGAAATATATTAATAAAAATCTTAAAAAAAATAATTTAATTATTAAAATTATTAATAGAGCACGGAATTCTATTTATATTTAAAAAAAGTTATAACTATATATAGATTATTAACTATTTAATAATATTATTATTAAAAATTAATATTCGCTATTTTTAATTAGTAAAATCTAAAATTAAATTTAAAAAATAAAATAATTTAATAAATTTAATATTATTAATATATATAATAGACTTTAAATTATAGCTAGAAAAAAATAGAAAATAGTATTTAGAATAAAATATAGCTACTATAAATATATAGTTATATTATTTAGTCTTACTAATATACTAGTATTATTTTAATAATTTATTAATAAAATACTAGATAAATATTTTAATAATTTTATTATTATTTATTTAGATAATATTCTAATTTTTTTAAAAATTATTAAAGAATATATTAGATATATTAAATTAATATTTTAAAAGCTTTAAATTACTAAAATATAGCTTAAACTAAAAAAAATATAAATTCTATATTTAAAAAACTATATTTTTTAAATATTAGATTATATAAGAAAAAATATAGACTAAAAAAACTAAAATTTAAACTATTAGAAATTAGCTATAACTAAAAAATCTTAAAAAAATTTTAATAGTTTACTAAATTTATAAATTATTACTAATAATTTATAGATAAATATACTAATATTATAATATTATTATTTAAATTATTTAAGAAAAGCAGAGACTTCTCTTAAAATAAAAAATTATAAAAAATATTTAAGAAAATTAAAAATTAATTTATTATATTATTAATTTTAATATAATATAATCTATAGAAAATTACTATTATTAAAACTAATATATTAATCTATATAATTAATATATAAATAATATAATTAGATAAGAATAGAAAATTTTAACTAATTATATTCTATTTAAAAAAGCTTATATTAGCTAAACTAAATTATAATATCTATAATAAGAAATTACTAGCTATAATAATAGTATTTAAAATTTAAAGAGTTTATCTAAAAAAAACTTAATAAATAATTATTATTAAAATAAACTATAAAAATTTAATTTATTTTATAATAACTAAAGAGTTAATATAGAAATAAGCTAAATAATTAAAAATATTTTTATAGTATAATTTAAAGATTATCTACTATAAAAAAACTAAAAATAGCTAAGTAGATATATTAAATAGATAATTAAACTATAAAATTACGGAAAAAATAATAAAATTAGCTATTTTAAAAAAGATAGAGAATAAATCTATTATTTATAATAAATAAATATTTATAGTAATAATCTATATTAAAGATAATTTAATTATAAAAATTATTAAAGAAATAAAATTAGATTAATAAATTTAGAAAATACTTAAATATTTAAATAGTAAAAAATTTATATTTAATAAAAATAATATAATTTATTTTTACAGACTAATTTATATATTTAAAATACTATAAAATAAAATTATCTAAATATATTATAATATTTTATTTTAAAAATATTTTAGTACTAAGAAAATTATAGAATAAATTTTAAGAAACTACTATTTTCTAAATATATAATAATAAATTAAAAAATATATTAAATAATATAATATTTATATTAAAGATAAATCTTTAAAATATTAATTATATAAATTTATATAGTTATTAAATATACTAATAAAACTATAATAATAAATTACTATTAATTTTATCGGATTCTTACTACTATCTAAAAAATATAATTTAATTATAGTTATTACTAATAAATTAACTAAATATATCTATTTCAAACTAATATATATTATTATAAATATACTAAAACTAGTACAGATTTTCTTTAGAATAATTATTACTAATTATAGAATACTAGTATATATTATATTAAATAAAAATAAATTATTTATTTTAAAATTTTAGATTATACTAATAAATCTTATAAAGATTAATTAATATTTTATTATAATATATTATCTGTAAGCAAACAAATAAATAAAATTAATAAATTAAATATTAGAATAATATTTATATTACTATATTAACTACTAATAGAATAATTAGATTAATTTCTTACTGTTAATATAATTTATATATAATAATACTTACTATATAACTATTAAGAAATTACTATTTTTTATAAATTATAGATTTAATTCTATAGCTTTTAGCGAACTATAAATAATTAAATCTATTATAAAATAAATATATAATTTATTTAAAATACTTATATATTTATATATCTAATTTTTCTAAAATATTAACTTTATAAATCTATAAAATAAAATTTATTATAATAAGTAATACAGAAAAAAACTAAATTTTTTTAAAAAAAAAGTATATTTACTCTGCAGAAATATTAAAACTAAATAACTAAGCTAGAAACTCAATTATTAAAAACTAAAATTATTTAAAATTAATAAAAAAAATTAGATTAGTAAATTATCGACTTAAACTACTAGTAACTATATAAAAAATATATTTTATATTTTATATATTATTATTAGAACTAATACTAAAGAATACTAAATTTACTAAAAATATTAAAATTAAGAAAAAAACTAAATAAAAATATAAGATCGAAAAAATTTTAAAATATAAAAAAATTAATAGAAAACTATATTATTTAATTAAATAAATTAGATATAATATTTTAGAAAATATATAGAAATTTATTAAATATTTAATAGACTACTGCTAATTAGTTTAATAATTTTACTAAAAATTAAAAAATTAAAAATTTTCTAGAAGAAAGAAGATAAATAACTAATTTTCTTAGCTATCTAAGTAAATTTAGAAAAATTATTAGATAAAATAGCTAGCTAAATAAGTTCTATAGAAAACTAAGTTTTATTATTTTTTTTATTTAAAATATATAATAATTTAGTATTATATTCTAATATTTTAAAATCTTTCTATTTTAAAAAAATTATTTATTTTTATAATCTTTATTAACACGCTATTACTTCTTAATATTATTTTTGTTTTTCTATTATTTTTTTATACATTTTAGTTAAGTAATTATAGAGTTCGCGCAGTTTAGACTCTAAAAAATTTAATTTATTATTATTCTTTTTAATTTTAAATAATAACTTATCTTTAGTTTACTAAAGAAATAACTATTTATTTTTAGTATAGAAATTACAATAATAAATATAATTCTATTAAATATATAAGATATATTTTAAATATTTCTAAAAATAATCTATAATATATTTTTTATTAGATTTAATATAATATTTATAAGTAATAGAAAGAAGAAAACAGTTTTAAAAAATATATTTAATTTATTTTAAATAAATAATAGTCTAATTATAATTAAAGTAAGAGATTTTTAGAATATTTTTTAATATATAGTTAGTACGATATTTTAATATAATAGGCTAATATTAGGAAACTAAGAAAGTTACTTAGTAAGTACTTATCTAAAAAATTAATTAGTCTTTATATTTTTAGAAAATAAAAATCTATAAAAAAATAGTATTATAGTACTACTAGAAATTAGTTATATAAGAGTAGCTATGCTAAATAAAACCGCTAAATAATAATAACTAACTAAATCTTGTAATAAAAAAATATCTGTAATTTAGTTAAAAGCTTAGTAATTATAATTTAAGCACTAAATCTAATTAGAAAAAATTATAAGAAATTTAAATATATATATATATCTTTATAAACTTAATTTTTTAAAAATAATTTATTTATTAATTAAAGTCTATAGCATATAGATAATTATCTTAATAGTAGATCTATCTACTATTATATATTATCTAGCTATTATTTAGTATACTATTAGTATATTATATTTAAGAATAAAGAGATATAAAAATACTCTTTACTATATACTTAGTTTAGTTCTTTATATTTAATATAATTATTATTAATAATTATAATATTATCTTTACTAGTATAATTTATTAATATTTATATTATAAGTAGATATATATATTTTTTTAGCTTTACTTCTATTTTTACTGTTTTAAAATTTAGAATTATTATATTAGTTTTTAAAAACCTTATTATTATTTATAGGAGCTGTTCTATTTCTAAAATAAATAATAGTTATTTCTTAGACTAGTGGATTCTAGTTACTCTTATACTTAAACTATAATACTAGCAGGTTACACGCAGCTTAGACGGATACCAGGGTTTGACAATTATCTTCTACTAATATAGACTTAGTCTAATCTAATTTATAAAGTTACTATACTAGATATAGATAGACTTATTTAATATATATATGTATATTTAATAGATAGTTAGATTATAGATATATCTATACTTATTTTAATAGAATTAAAAATAAGGTATATAATTATAATAATAGATTTAATATCTGTTTAACTAGCATCTAGTTAATAAAAAAATTATATTAATATAGAAGTTAGAGAAGCAATAGATTGAATATATTAGTTATATATAGTCGTATATATAATTAATATATTAATTAGAAAGGAAGAATAAGCCGGGCTGTTATATATTAGGTATATAATAAGTTATTCGCGCTCGTATTGTCCGCCTAACTATCTAATTAATTAATAAATACAGAGAAATAGAATAGATAGAATAAGTAGCTGGAATAAGCTATACATTAGAACAGTAGAAAATAGTAAAATAACTAGTACTTCTGTAATTTTATAATAGCTTCTATAGTAGTAAAAAATTATAGCATGTAGTTAATCTGATGTGTTAGAGATAGCCCTAAATTAGTGCGAAAAATATAAAAAGAATATAAATAAAATAAAAAGAATACTAAAGTAATATATTCTACGTTAAGATAACTTAGATTAGAACTTTAGATATACTACTAAATATAATAGACTTATTTATAATAAGAGAAAGAAAATATTATTTTATTAAGGTTCCGCCGAAGTAGAAACTATCTAAGTAAGATTAACTGTTATGTAACAGAAGAGCTAGGGCCTGTCCTTTATATGTATGTTATATACTTTATGTTAGGTTATCTAAAGCCTAACATAAGACCTAATCTAACCTACGCAAATTTATTTTAAAAACCTGTTAAATAACCCGCCAAAAGCTGCTATACTTTTTATAAATCCGCTATACTTACTATAGTTAAATTTATATTAAACTAAATTAATATTATACTAATATAATCTAATCTAATCTACTAGTTATTTATAATATTATATCCTAGTGTTATTAATATTAATTTATTCGTAGCTTTTAGTAGTAATAGAATAATAAAAATATATTATTTAGTATCTAAGACTTTGATCTAATAAAAACTACTTATTAACTAGAGATACTATATAATTTATAATTAAAATAATTTATTTTAAAATTAATTTATTATTATTATTAGTATTTAAATAATTTCTTTATATTTTCCTATATAAAACTATAAAATAAATTTATTATATACTACTTTATGTAGATCAATATATAATATATTTAAATAAGTTTTTAAACCTCTTTTTTATAATTTAGATTCTTTTTATTTGTTTTTAAATTACTAATTTTCACTTAAATTAATTTTCTTAGATATCTTTTTTTAATAGCTTAGCTATATCTCTTTAGTTAGCTAGCTAAAAAATCATTTTATCATGAATTTTTAATAATAGCTAATAAAAATCTAGAAAATCCTTATTAGAATTAGAATTTAAATTCACTAATAAATTCATTAATCTCTTATAAGTATATTTATATAATCTTTCTATCTTTAATTTCTAGTATCTTTTCTATCTAGTTAATAATATCTATATTTCTAATAATAATATTATATATATATATTCTATCTCTATAGTTTAGAGAAATAATAATTAGTTGTTAGTACTATTATAATTTTCATATTTATTATTAACTTAATTAATAAAATCTTTAATCTACTAAATTAAATTTTTTATTCTAATTCTTTTATAATTTTTATTTTTTAATTGTTTTATATTTTTAAAATCTTACTTAAAATAAATATAATTTTTAAATTTAATCTAACAATAACTAAATAAAGAATTATTCCATTATATTTTTAATATTCTATCTAATTTACTAATAATTTAATATCTATTTTTGAAATCTTAGTAAAGATTTACTAAATTAATTTATAAATAATTTTAATAATTTTTACTAATATCGATAGGAAAATTCTCTATTATTATAACTATAATTTAAACAATATTTTTTATCTTATTATTTTTTAAAAAATGAAATTAAATAAAAGTATAAATTTAAGCTATAGTATAGTATAAAAAATAATTATTTAGTTAAGTATTTTCAGAAAAAAATAATTTTTTTATTTTTTATATTATTTTATAGTAGAATATATATTTGATTTTTAAATATTAATCTAGTTTTAAATCATATTAAAATTTTTATAATAATAATTTTTAAATTTTTTATTAGTAAGGATAATATTTATAGTAATTTTTAAAAAATAAATATTTATCTTAGATTTTTTGAATACTATTATTTAATTAAAAATATCAAAATAATAGCTTATACTAAAATATAAAATAAATAAGAAACTAATAATATAATAAATTAAAATAATAATAAAAATTATTCAATAGCTAAATATATACTTCTTTACTAGTTTTTAAAAAAACTAACAGTAATATTTTAATATAGCTTATAGTTATATGAAATAGTAGTAGTAGCTTACTAATTTTTTTAGTAGAGTAGAGATACTAATATAGAGCTTTTGTTTAGTTATACATATTTTTTAAAAAATATAGTATAAGAAATTAAATCTTAATCTATAATTTAGTGGTTTTAGATTATATAAACTAAAGATATACTATTAGATATAAAATTAATATATAGATATAAATATAAATATATTTACTATTTAATAAATAGTTATTCATTATCTTTAAGAAAAGCATTTATCTTTCAAAGTATATTAAAAGAAAAAATGGAGTTTATCTATCCTTAAAGTATAAACTAAGGTTAGTCTTTATATTTCTAGAGAATTTAATAGATCCTTAATCTATTAGAATTTTCTTTATATATATATATCATGAACTACTAAATAGCTCTAGTGCCTTTTAAAAGGGTTTTTAATAGCTTTAAAAGTCGCTAAACAGTAGTTTGCTAACTATAGACTGCCTTCTATATATATAAGGGAGGGCCGAACCCTACTCTCTAAGCCATAGTTACTTCCTAAAATCGTACCTTAATATTCTGTTTATTATTACCTGATACTATACCAAAAGCTAAATTTCTTTAACTATTGTTAGCAAGCTATTTTTATAGTAGAGAAGATTTTTTAGCTACAGGGTTTGACTCTAATAAAAAACTTATAATTAAATATAGTAATAAATATAGTTAAATTGCTTATTAAGCAATATTCTACTTATGAATATAAACTAATATATATACTATAATAGCTACACTAAAAAGAATAATTTTATTTAAATTTAGTAGGTTCTAACTAATTAAATACTTATTAATAATCTAAATAAGCGTCTAGTTTATTAAAATATAAGAAATTTATAAGATATCTAAATCTAAAAGATATGTTAAACCCTGAGATCCGTCTAAGCTGCGCAACCTGCTAGTATTTGTTACGGCACCCCTGTCAGTCAACTAGTTGAGGGCGGCCACGCCAGGCAGAACCGCTGGGCAACGACAACCAACTAAACCCCGCAACAAAGAGATGCCCGCAACTCAGCCTAAGGCTCAGTGATTATAACCTGAGCGCTAAGCCTGATCGGGAAGAGACATACGGAATTTAAATACGTATATATCTCTACGAACTTAATTTTCTAGGATAATCTAACTACTAATTAGAGTTTATAGTATATAGGAGATTACTCCGATAGTAGGTCCGTCTACTATTGTATACCAGCTAACTACTACTATATATACTATTAGTATACCACGCCTAAAAATCAAAAAAATAAAAAAATACTTATTATCATGTACTTAGATTAGTTCTTCGCGTTTAATAATACTGTTATTAATAACTATATTATTAGTTCTACTAGTACGATTTGTTAATCTTTTATTATAAATAGATATATATATTTTTTTAGCCTTACTTCTATCTTTACTGTTTTGGATCTTAGAATTATTATATTAGTTCTCTAGAATTTTAACTTAATTTATAGAAGCCGCCTCGTTTCTAGAATAAGTATTAATTATTTTTTCGGATTAGTAAATTCTAATTATTTTTATACTTAAACTATAATACTAGTAGGTTACGTAGCTTAGATAGATACTAAAATTTAATAAATTAAACGCTGAGTAGTACGAATCGGTTTAAATAATATATTAACTATATTAAGTAATAATACCCTACGGATCTCGCAGGGTTTTAGTAAAAGAATACCTTAATATACCCCTGACTACTAGAGTATAATTAATTAACTTTAGTTATATATTATATTATTAGAAAATTATCTCTCAGCTAAATTAGTAAAGATTAAGCTATCTAAGCTTTTTGATAGTACATAATATAAGCTTTATATATTTATTATACAGTTAAATTTATATATTTATATAAATCGAGAGAAACTAATAAATAAAAAAAATAAGATTCTTTTTATATTAACCTACTTATTAGGATCTGTATTTAACTAGTTTGAATCTTTTATTAGGGATTATCGCATCTATATATCCGAAAAATAAAATAATAATATTAAAAAGATCTTCGTAAGCTTCGAGATCTTTAAGTAGAGATTTAAAGAAATCTTCGAGAATATTAACACGAAATAAAATACTGAATATAAAATTATATAACTTTAATAAACTAGATTAACAGTATACTATGCTTCTGAGTTCTAGAAACTAGTAATATACTTAGATTAGAATAATAATATATTTATTACTAAATTTGAAGAAAGACTTAAACTAAAAATTTAAGAGAAACTTATTTAAATAGAGAGACCGGACACTCTTATTAGAATTATTAAAAAAACTGTTAAGATTAATAACTGCTTATATAAGTTAAGTCTTAGAAAGTAAGATAATTAGTTCTAGCACGGCTAATATAATTAACAAAATAATAATTACTAAATAAATAACTGAAGACCGGTATAACTACAAAGCTAAGAATATAAGAATCTTTATAGACTTAGATTAATAAAGCTTGATATAACTAAACTGTAATATATATTCTAGTAGAAACAGAAATAATAAAAAAAAAATAACTTTATTATATTTACGGAAAGCCTAAATATATATCTAAAGACTGTTAATAAAAGAAAGATTAATAGAAACTATATTAATAGCTAAGGGCTACTAGAGAAATAAGTAAGACTTAAAAAGTAGATAACTAGTAGGACGCACTAGAAATATTATCTAGTATCTTTAAAGAATATTCTTATTATAATAATAAAGAAAATATACAGTCTAGCTAGGGCGATATACCGAGCAATAATAATATTAATATTAGAGCTAAATAAAGTATATCTTAGTCTCTGCTTATTAGCTACTAATAGTATTAATAGATAAATTTAAGACAAAAGCTAGTTTAGAAAAATTTAGAGGACAACTATCCCTAGATTAATTAGAAATTCTTTAATCTATTTAATAAAGAGTACAGTACTTAGCTAGAAAGTCTTATATTTAGTAGAAAAGTTATCTAGGAAATACCGGAGATATTTCTATAAAATTCTCTAGAATTATATATTGTATAAATTCTTATAGAAATTTCGGGAAGGTAAATTAATTTTTTTAATAGTTAAATTAAGGACATAGTAAGATAAGACAGCTAAAAAAACTGTATTTATTAGAATTTAGATTATTAGAATAAGATAGAAAGATAGAGTTAATATCTAATGTATTATTACTACGATAAAGTCTATAATATATATTAACAAAATAATACTAACTATTATATAGTACTTCTTCTCGCGTTATATACTAAACTAAAAAAACTATTCTATTACGCCTATATAATTAATTAGTATTTATATAAGTACTACTAAGTATATCTTAATTACTAATATATTCTATAGATTGTATATTACAATAATATATATAAATAATATTATAATATAAAAACAGCAGCGAAATATAAACTGATATTACTATTTATTATTCTTGAAAATAGGAAAATATATCTATATAGAAAACTAGACTACTTTTATATAGAATATCCACGATACTTAGATTATAATAAGATAAGTTAGATAGTCTGCTATAACAATAACTACTTTATATATTATTAAGTAAAGATTAACAAGAGATAATTTCTATAACCTATATAATAGATAAATAAACTAAACTAAGAGCCGACTTAAATAGTAGCTACTTAGAATAGGCTCTATTTAAAGATCTAGACTATTATCACTAAATAACTAGCTTAAATAATAATTAATTTTAGCGCGGTAGGAAACTTTATATATCCAGAATTTTTTAGGCGATTAGAAATTATAGAAGTTTTTAAGACATAGTCTATATCTATTAAAGAATTTTTAGGCAAAAACTTAGAAAAATCTATTAAAATTAAGTTGGGATTTCTTACTATAGCTATATAAGAATATCTTAAATATATAAACTTTAATATATTTCCGGTAGGGAAATACGATATTATACTAGGAATTCTATAGCTTAGAAAATATAACTTAGTAATTAATTAGTAGAAGAAATAAATAATATTCTACTATAAATATCTAAAAAAACTAAGTATTAGAAATACCGGGACTGTACGACCTATTTATAAAGAAGAATTTAAAAATAAAATTAAGTAACTAGAAGATAGATTAAATTAAGTAATTAAAATAGTTATTATAGCTATAACTATTGCTAAGAAAGAATAGTTAATAAGTCTATCGGAATAGGCATCCGCGAATAGTAATAATTATATAATAATTAGTAGTATAGAGAAGATATCTAAGAGTTCTTAAGATAAAAAATTTCACTTATAGAAGTAGCTACTAAGCACCCTAGAAAACAATAAATTTTAGAAAAAACTAGCCGCGACGTAGGAACTAGTTAAGATTTTCTAAGAGTACGAATGATTTTAAGACTTATTTAAATAGCCTGAGCACTCTAAACTACCGAAGTATAGTCTGTATAATTATACTATACTACTTAAACTAAGAATAAAACTATTATATTATAAAATATACTCTATATTGGAAAGAGAATTATAAATACTTAAGAAATATATCGATAAAAACCTTAAGAAAGATATTATTTAATTATTAAAATTATTAATAGAATATAGAGTTCTATTTATATCTAAGAAAAAAGGAGAGTTATAACTATACGTGGATTACCGACTACTTAATAATATTACTATTAAAAATCGCCACCCACTATCTTTAATTAATAAAATCTAAGATCGAACTTAAGAAGCTAGATAGTTTATTAAATTTAATATTACTAATATATATAACAGACTCTAAATTATAAAAGAAGAAGAATAGAAGACCGTGTTTAAAATAAAATATAGCTACTATAAATATATAGTTATATTATTCGGCCTTACTAACGCGCTAGCATTATTCTAATAATTTATTAATAAAGTATTAGATAAATATCTTAATAACTTTATTATTACTTATCTAGATAATATCTTAATCTTTTTAAAAACTATTAAAAAATATACTAGATATATTAGATTAGTGCTTTAAAAGCTTTAAATTACTAAGATATAGCTTAAGCTAAAGAAATACAAATTCTATATTTAAAAAACTGAGTTTCTTAGATATTAGATAACGTAGAAAAAAATACAGACTGAAAAGACTAAGGTTTAGATAATTAGAGACTAGCTATAGCTAAAGAGTTTTAAGAAACTACAGTAGTTTATTAAACTTATAAATTACTACTAATAATTCGTAGATAAGTATACCGATATTATAATATTACTATTTAAATTACTTAAGAAAAGTAGAGACTTCTTTTAGAATAGAGAGTAACAAGAAATATTTAAAAAAATTAAAGATCAGCTTATTATATTATTAATTCTAGTACAACACAACCCGTAGAAAGTTACTATTATTAAAACTAATATATTAGACTATATAATTAGTATATAAATAATATAACTAGATAAAGATAGAAAGCTTTGACTAATCGCGTTCTACTTAAAAAAACTTATACTAATAGAATTAAACTATAATATCTATAATAAAGAACTACTAGCTATAGTAGTAGTATTTAGAGTCTAAAGAGTCTATCTAGAAAAAACTCAGTAAATAATTATTATTAAAATAGACTATAAGAATCTAATTTACTTTATAATAACTAAAAAGTTAATACGAAGACAAGCTAGATAGTTAGAAATATTTTTACAGTACGACTTTAAGATTGTTTATTATAAAAAAACAGAAAATAGCTAAATAGATGTATTAAGTAGATAACTAGACTATAAGCTTAAAAATAAGATTATTAAACTAACTATTTTAAAAAAGATAAAGAATAGATCTATTATATATAATAAGTAATAACTTATAATAACTATCTATATCTAAGATAATATAATTACTAAAATTATTAAATAAACAAAATTAGATTAATAGATTTAAAAAATACTTAAATACTTAGATAGTAGAAGATTTATATCTAACAAAGATAATATAGTTTATTTTTATAAATTAATCTATATACCTAAGATACTGCGAAATAAAATTATCTAGATATATTATAATATTTTATTTCGAGGACACTTCGGTACTAAGAAAATTATAGAATAAATCTTAAGAAACTACTATTTCCTAAATATATAATAATAAATTAAGAAATATATTAAATAATATAATACTTATATCCGAGACAAATTCTTAAAATATTAACTATATAGACTTATATAGTTGCTAGATATACTAATAAGACTATAGTAATAAATTACTATTAACTTTATCGGATCTTTACTACTATCTAAAAAATATAACTTAATTATAGTTATTACAGACAGATTAACTAAGTATATCTACTTTAAACTATTATATACTACTATAGATATACTAGTATTAGCAAAAATATTCTTTAAAATAATTATCGCTAATTATAGAATACTAATATATATTATATTAAACAGAGATAAACTATTTACCTTAAAGTTTTAGACTATATTAATAAATCTTATAGGGATTAATTAATATCTTATTACAGTATACTATCTATAAGTAAATAGATAAATAGAACGGATAAACTAAATATTAGAATAGTATTTATATTACTATATTAACTACCAGTAGGACGATTAGACTAACTTTCTACTATTAGTATAATTTATATATAATAATACTTACTATATAATTACTAAAGAATTACTATTTTTTATAAACTACAGGTTTAATTTTATAGCTTTCGGCGAACTATAAGTAGTTAAATCTATCGCAGAATAAATATATAACTTAATTAAAATATTTATATACTTATATATCTAACTTTCCTAAGATATTAACTTTATAAATCTATAAAGTAAGATTTACTACGATAAATAATACAGGAAAGAGCTAGATTTTAAAAAAAAGGAGAAAGTATATCTACTCCGCAGAAATATTAAAACTAAATAACTAAGCTAAAAACTCGATTACTAGAAACTAAGACTATTTAAAATTAATAAAAAAACCAGACTAGTAAATTATCGACTTAAGCTACTAGCGACTATATAAAAAATATATCCTATATTCTATATATTACTATTAGAACTAGTATTAGAAAATACTAAACTCGCTAAAAACGTCGAAATCAAGAAAGAGACCGAATAAAAATATAAGGTCAAAAAAATTTTAAAGTATAAAAAAGTTAACAGAAAACTATACTATCTAATTAAATAAGTTAGATATAATATCTCGGAAAATATATAGGAACTTATTAAGTATCTAACAGACTGCCGCCGACTAGTTTAGCAGTTCTACTAAGAGCTAAAAAATTAAAGATCTCCTAGAAAAAAGAAAAAAGATAACTAATCTCCTTAGCTATCTAAGTAAAACTTAGAGAATTATCAGATAAAGTAGCTAGCTAAATAAGTTTTACAGAGGGCTAGGCCTCGCTACTTTTCTTATCTAAGATATATAATAATTCGGCATCATACTCCGATATTTTAAAATCTTTCTACTTTAAAAAAGCTATTTATTTTTATAATCTTTGTTAACGCGCTATCGCTTCTTAATATTACTTTTACTTCGCCATTACCTTCTTATATAACTTAGCTAAATAATCCTAGAGTTAATACAACTTAGGCTCTAGAAGATCAAGCTTAGTATTATTCTTTTTAATTTTAGATAATAATTTATCTTTAGCTCGCTAAAGAAGCGACTATTTATTCTCAGTATAAAAATCGCGACGATAAATACGGCCCTACCAAATATATAAGATATATTTTAAATATCTCTACAAATAATCTATAATATACTCCTTACTGGACTTGATACAATGCTCATACGCAACGGAAGGACAGAAACTGTTTTGAATAATAAACCTACTTAGAACAAACAGCAGTTTGATCGCGATCGGTGCGAGAGACCTTAGGAATATTCTCTAGTATATAGTTAGCACGACGTTTCGGCATAGTAGACTAATATTAGAAAACTAAGAGGGATACTTAGTAAGTACTTACCTAAGGGGGACTAATCGGTCTTTATACTTTTAGGAGACAAAAGCCCGGAAGAGAGGGAGTAGTGTTACAGTACCCCTATCAATTAACTAGTTAAGAGCAGCTACGTTAGGCAGAACCGCTAGGCAATAACAACTAACTAAATCCTGTAATAAAGAGATACCCGCAACTCAGCCCGAGGTTTAGTAATTATAACCTAAGCGCTAAGTCTAATTAAAAAAGAATATACAGAATTTAAGTACGTATATATCTCTACGAACTTAATTTTCTAGAACAATCTAACTACTAATTAGAATTTATAGTATATAGAAGATTACTCTAATAGTAGATCCGTCCACTATTGTATACCAGCTAACTATTACTATATATATTATTAGTATACTACGCCCAAGAATCGAAGAGATAAAAGAATACTTATTATTATATACTTAGATTAATTCTTCACATTCAATAACACTGTTATTAATAACTATATTATTAGTTCTGCTAATATAATTCGTTAATCTCTTATCACAAGTAGATATATATATTCTCTTAGCCTTACTTCTATCTTTACTACTTCGAATCTTAGAATTATCGTGTTAGTTCTCTGGAATCTTAACTTAACTTACAGAAGCTGCCTTGCTCCCAGGATAAGTATCGATTACCCTTTCGGACTAGTGGATTCTAGTCACCCTTGTGCTTGAACTATAACACTAGCAGGTTACGCAGCTTAGAAGGATACTAGGGTTTGACAGTATTATAGTTCAAACATAAGTATAACTAGAATCTACTAGTCCGAAATAATAACTAATACTTATTCTAGAAATAAAGAGACTCCTATAAATAATATAAAAACTCTTAAGAACTAATATAATAATTTTAAGATCTAAAATAATAAAAATAGAAGTAAAATTAAGAAAATATATATATTTATTTATAATAAAGTATAGATAAATTATATTAGCAGTAAGAATACTATAATTATTAATAATAATTATATTAAATACAAGGAACTAAATAAGAACTATCTAAATATATAGTAATAAGTATTTTTTATTCTTTTAATTTATTAATATAATATACTGATAGTATATATAGTAATAGCTAGATAATATATAATAGTAGATAGTTATACTATTAAAATAATTTTCTATATACTATAAATTTTAATTAATAAATATATTAATTTAGATAATTAAGTCCGTAGAAAAATATATATACTTAATTTTCTATAGTTTTTTCTAATTTAGTCTAGCGCTCGGGCTGCGATTACTAAATTATAGATTAAATAATAGATAAATTATAGATATCTCTTTATTGCGGGATTTTATTAGCTATTGCTACCTAATAGTTCTGTCTAGTATAGCTGTCCTTAACTAGTTAACTAATAAGGGTGCTGTAATACTACTCTCTCTTTTCCGGATTTTTATCTTTTAAAAATATAAAGACTGTTTATTCTCTTAGATAGTGCTTACTAAGTAATTCTTTTAGTTTCTTAATATTAGTCTATTATACTAAAGTACTGTCAAACTCTGGTATCCGTCTAGGCTGCGTGTAATCTATTAGTATTATAGTTTAAGTATAAGAGTGACTAGAATCTACTAGTCTAAAGAGTAATTAATATTTATTTTAGAAGTAGTACAGCTTCTATAAATAATAAGAGAATTCTCAAGAACTAATATAATAATTCTAAGATCCGAAGTAGTAAAAATAGAAATAAGTAGACTTGTACACGGTTAGGTTAGGTTAGATTATAGGAAAAAAATAACCTATCCGCGCTACCGCGGTCAGGTTTAGACTTGCACACGGTTAAGAATACAGGTTAAAAACAAAGCTTTCTAAATATGTATTAGGAAATAATAAAATAAAA
>JASVVY010000081.1:0-99292 GCA_032158085.1 Aspergillus hortae
CCCTAAAAGCGGTTTAGCGCCGGCAGCCCTTAACTATGCGGACCTGGGGGGAGGTCCGGGTGCGAATATAGTTAGGATCACTAGAAGACTGTAGAGGTGCTACTACAGATAGTTACCATCCCCTGGGGCCTTATATCTATCGAAAGTCCTCACCCTCCGCCGTGGGGTACGGCGGTGGGAAGCTTTTGGACTGGGTGCGCCGGAAGACACGGTCCTCGCTCCTCCTGGCAAAAGGCGGCTGCAGGGCCCGCGCGGTGCTTTTTGGTGCGAAGCAGCAACCGCCAGGCGATGACGACAGCATTCTGCTCCCGATGGCATGAATAACGCTTGACTACGGACATGACAGGACTGCAGTGACCTCGAGCCGAGTTGCAAGATTATTCAGCATCAGATGTACAATCCCTATAAATGCCCGCTGCTCACGAATGGACGGATGGACCTATCCATGCGAAGGTACAGCGGACTCAATGATGACCACCTCACCTACCCAGAAGCTCCTCCAACTGAGCGAATTCCAAGCCCCTGCCCGCTCCCTTGGAGAGCGCGAGCGTATTGCTTTGGCGTATCATCGCGCGCGCATGATTGGGAGAGCATATGGTAGAGGAGCCCTCTCTACTGACTATGGAAGCCTGCAACTAATGCTGTCATTCTGGAACAGATCTCACTGTGCAAGATGTGCTGGAATTGACCCCGAGATTTTGGCACTGTCACCGGGAGATGATCAATGCCCTCGATATGGCGGCGTTTACTTTGATCACCATTCAGTACAATCTGTGCGTTGGGACCTTGGCGCCTTTCCTCCCCGATCGACCGGATCTCGAGGAGCTCGTGACCAGGATCTTGAGCTTTGACGTTTCGTAAGCCCCCGTTGACGTGCGCTCTTCTCCCGCTGATTGGATTCAGTGCCCAATTCCTCTTGACGGAGATCGGCCATGGTTTGGATGCGCGGAACCTGGAGACCACGGTCACGCAACTACCCGACGGGAATTTCGAGTTGTACACGCCTCATCGCAATGCAGCCAAGTAGGAAGGCCCTCGCGTCCGAACCTCTCTTCCCCCCTGGGCTACTTTGATGACCGTGATTGCAGATATATGCCTCCCACGGCTCCGCAGCCGGGCTTCCCTCGAGTCGCGATCGTTATTGCACGACTTCGGGTCAATGACGTCGACCGCGGGCTCCGTCCGTTTGTGGTGTGGCTCAACGACGGCCAACACATGAGCCGCGGTGTTTACTCCAAGTGGGTGGCGGACCGATCCTCTCCGCATGGGCGCCCTCGACTGATGACACAGCAGGGTGCTGCCTCGCCGCGCTGGATCCAAGCCGCTGGACCATTGCATTACCGGGTTCGACCGCGTTTGGTTACCGCGGCTGGCTCTTCTTGGGGATCTCCACCCGGTGGGAGACCCGCGGGTAAACCTCCACTCGACGATTTGGAGGGTGCACGTTGGCACCCTAGCGCTGTCTACCACCCTGATCCCGATCCTCAAGAGAGCGGTCTTTGTGGCGGGGAAGTACAGCTTTCGCCGCCAAGTGACCGGCTCCGGGCAACACCCGGGGCCTATCATACGGTTTCGCACACAACAGCGCCCCATTCTTCGTGTGCTTGCCCAGATTGCGGTATATGACCGTTACGCTGACGCGAGCACTGCGCTGTTCCAGGATCGCGGGATGGACTATCGGGTGCGCCACGGCGTGGCGGCTGCCTTCAAGGCTGTGTTGACGCAAGGTGCCCAGACGAGCTTATTCGCACTCAGCGAGCGATGTGGCGCCCAGGGACTGTTCGAATACAACGAGATCGTGGAGTCTCAGTTGGAGGCGCGTGGCATTTCGATTGCCGAGGGCGACACGATGACCCTCAGTATCAGTGCGTACTTTGATAATGCCGCTCGCGTGAGGCTTAGATTGCTAACACGTCCCTTACTTAGGGTTGGCATCGGAGCTCCTCCTTGGAAAATACAGCATGCCCGCTCCCAAGGATGCATCCTGCTCGCTAGCACGCTATGAGAAACATATCTTTGACGTCTGCCGTCGGTATCTGCGGAGCTTCTCGGGTGGTCATCGCAGCGACGAGTATAATGCGCAGATTCTGCCCCATTGCCAAACCCTCGTGGAGGCGATCGGTCATCGCATGGCGTACGAGGCGGCGCGGGAGGCCGCTATCGAGCCCAACTTATTGACCCTATACGAGGCTGGGGTGTTGCTACAAGCACCGGCCTGGTACGTCCGTGGCCTGCGCCTGGATCTGGAGGCCCAATTTCAACAGGAGGCACGCGCGATCGATTCGTTACTGCCCAGACTCAACCAACTGCTGGATGCAACCGGCGCTGCGCCATACTGTTCCGCCCCCATCCTGACAAATGAGGCCTGGAACAGGTTTGTTGATGGCCTGGAAGGATACGGGGCCGAGGAGGGACAGTGGACCGCCTGTCCAGGTGGATCGGCGGTGCAGAGTAAGCTTTAAGCCCTGACATGATGATGAACAGGCGCAGGGTTCCGGGCTCGATTCCGGCTCCTTTCATCAAGGAGGATGCATGCAATAAAACCTGTATATGAGCAACTCATTGGGCTCACTGAAGAAGCTGCTTATAGCGAGGAGTCGCTTACGTGCAGATTCTAAATTATAATATATTTTACAAAGGCGCGAACCCCGAGATATATATTTCCACTCAGACTGCTCTGTTTCCGGTGGTCACATGATTAGTACTATAATATTTTAAGACACTAGATAGACCCATATCGTCCAATCAAGCTATTTCCTATAGGCAACTTCGTATGGGAGAGCAAATGCTCTAAGCAACGTCCTCGTATCTAATGTGTTAGTTATTTGTATGGGAAATCAACTCGCGAAGTTTCATTGTTATGATCGAGGGATTCCTTATAAAGGCGGCTGCGTATAGACAGGTTTCACTGTACCATGGTATGGCGTCATTAGAGGTTATGTGAAGCCCCGATCGCAATGAGTAATTTCCTGCAAGCTCTACCAGCGCTCCGTGGGCGACAGCTGCGACCCCTGCCAGTCGGTGAGTAGGCCAACGTTGTTTTAACACGATGATCAGCCCTAGCTAGCCCACACCGTCCTTCCGACTTACGCAGTCCTGGAGAGACTTGTCCACTGGTCTTTGCATCTTCATGCTTTAACAATCTAAATTCTTGCGTGTTGTCGGTTCGGCGGTAGCGTACGTAGAGCAGAGTTTCAGGGGTAACGAAAGCCTGAGGCCCACGCTGACGGTCCAGTTGCCGGCAATATCTGCAAGCCGATGGCTCGGGACGAGCGAAAGTAGATGGCAAAGTTGACCTCTCGTGATTGCCTTCACCCTGCCAGAGGGACTGGATGGTCCTACATGCCGTGGAGCGCGAGCTGGACGGCCCGACTCACGTCAATTGCAGAGGGAGGCCGGGCCACGGGTCGCAGTGCGAGAGGCGTCTCTGGTCCAAACCCCCTGCTGTATGACCCATAAAATATGCTGGTTAGGAATATCTGCCGTGCATCTTGGGCTGTTTATCCGGCATGCTGGGGTAGAGCAACGTTCATTCTGTCATAGCAGTCAACCGGATGTTGGGTGGAAGGGGTCGACACTCCACCTGATTGACCTCACTTGTCCGTATTCGTCAAAGAACGCATGAGACCTGCTCTTCGGAGCATGCAGACTTTGCAGGGTCGGTTCGTTTTCCCCGAGATCCGTCTGCCTGCTCTGGGAGCATAGGCGACGAAAGTGCCGGTCGTCATTAGTCCTCCCATGGACCTCGTTACCATCGGCTCAAACTTCAGGGAACCGAGAGATGCCGCTACCTTGCACGCCTCCAGTCCAGAGAAACGTTCATGGAACGGAGGACCCACGTAGCGACTCTCCGGGTCCCGGTTGGTTGTGGCGTGGGAATCCTAGACCCTGCCGATAGCGATCAAGCGGACTGACCGTCGACAGTAGGAGGTTTAACCAGCAGAGAATAAATGCCCGCTCAACAGAGGTGGTCTGCTGTAAGGTGTGCACCACTGTGTTGTTGTCCATGATTCGTTCGTTGGGCCGGTCTAGGACATGCAGCCTCATATCCACTGGAGAGCACGCCTGTTGCTGTTCCGTTACGACGTTCGCCTGGAGGCTGTCTGACTGCAAGGGGTATGCTTCTTCGAAGACCAGCGCACTCTTTCGGCTAGCTCACAAAGCTAGCCAGGAAATATCTAACCAATCCTCCATCGGTTGCGCAGGGCCCGTACATGGACGGCGTATCCATTTGTCGTGTTCCTTTCCTTCCGTCCCTGTCGTCTAGCTTCCTGAATATCTCTCTCTATCAACCACAATGCTTCACGTCTGTCACCCGTCCAAGCATCCACCTCTGGCTCCATGCTCGTAGCTTAGCAGTTCCCCGGCGGAGGGGTCCGGATTGACTTGCGATTGACGACTCACTGACCTGGGCTAAAATTCGTTCGGGTACGTCATGTGGACTGGTCGGTCGACATCTGGACCATGCAGTCCAGTGCCAATCACGTCAAGCGCGACCAGTGTCGCTTGAGGTGGATGTTCTCGCCCTTTGCTCGGGGACCCCGTCTGCGCTGTATAAATCGTTGGGATCGGACGCCGCGGTCACCTCCTGCCGCTTCTGTTATCTCTCGAACTATCCAGCGTTCCCTTCGCGTCCAGATTCGATCCTTCCCGGATGAACATGGCCGGGTCTCTCCTCGAGTTTGACGGGCCTCATGACCCTCACCATCCCCAAAACTGGCCCCTACCCACAAGGCAAGTTGGATCCGGGACGAGGGTCGACTCATCTCCCCGATCAAGGGCGAATGACTGGCCTACAGGTGAACGTCCAGCTGACGATGGAGAGGCAGGATCTACACGTTTGCGCTACTGGGGCTCACCACCACGGTCGTAGCGATCACCAGCAGCATCTTCACGGCCGCAATTCCGGATCTCATGGCCGCATACCATGTCGACCAGACCGTGGGAATGCTGGGGGTGTCCTTGTACGTGTTGGGGTTCGCCTCCGGGCCCTTGTGCTGGGCGCCCCTGTCGGAGTGGAAGGGCCGATACGTCCCGATGGTCGCTTCCATGACAGGGTTCACGGTCTTCGCCTTTGGCGTCGGGGCGTCTGATCACATCTCCTCGATCCTGCTGCTTCGATATCTGACTGGCTTCTGCGGCGCCGGCCCCTTGACTCTGTCCGGGGCCGCGGCGGCCGATCTCTTTCCCCCCGGCCAGCGGGGTCTGGCCGTGGTAATCTTCTGCCTCACAGTCTTCGTCGGCGCGCTGACTGCACCGTGCATCGGCGGATTCACGGTGATGAATGGGGATCTCGGCTGGCGGTGGACCGCATTCATCCCGGGTCTCCTAGGCGGGACGGTTGGGATCCTGTTGACTGCCACCCTCCGGGAGACCTACGCCCCGGTCATACTGGCGCGCCGGGCCGATCAGCTCCGCCGTGCGAAGGGCGACCCGACCCCATTCCCAGAGGAGCAGGCATTTAGCCTTCGACGCCTCTGGACCACTCACTTTTGTTTCCCCTTCCGGATGCTGTTCTTTGACCCCGTGGTGCTGGCGATGTGCGTCTTTGGATCGTTCGTGTATGGGCTGTTGTACCTGTTCCTCACGGCCTACCACATTATCTTCCAGCAGATCCACGGCATGAATCCCGGTGTGGGTGGCCTTCCATACTTCGGGGTCGTAGTCGGACTAGTGCTGGGGGTTCTGGGCGTGCTCGCCTTTCGACTGTGGGTGTCCCGTCAAGTGAAGGGGAACGACGACGAGATGGTCCCGGAATGGCACCTTCCGATCACGATCCCGGGGGCGTTCGCCTTTGCGGTGGGCCTCTGGTGGTTGGGATGGTCGGGCTACCGATCCAGCACCTCCTGGGTTCTACCGACGGCGTCCGGGTTGCTGACCGGATTCGGCCTGTTGACGATGTTTCTCCCATCACTTGCCTACCTCATTGAGGCGTATCCCGATCGGTAGGTCGTCCATGGTCCCTCCGGGAAGACTCGCAGTCACCGGACCAGCTCACTGACGATGCGCCAGGACTGCGTCGGCAGTCGCCGCGCACACGTTTCTGCGGTCTGCCGCTGGGGCGGCGTTCCCGCTCTTCTCTACATATATGGTGCGTCATGGGGAACGGTGGAGTTTCGCAGACTGACCTCTCCGATTGTAGTTTGACCGTCTTGGCGTGGAATGGGCGTGTACGCTGCTTGGGTGTGTCGCGGTCCTTCTCATCGCCATCCCCCTTATGTGCTACGTCTACGGGGCTCGCATCCGCCGACGCCGCACTCCGGCCGAAGGGGCCTCTGATCCTGTCCCCTGATCCGCATGGGAGAAGGACAGCCACCGTCTGAGGAATTGGTATTGAGCCAGTGGAGAGCTGTGGTAACAGGAGGTGCGGCGAGGCCAGCGCAGTTTGGGAGGCGCTTTGGTCGCCGTGGCAGCTGTCCGGATGGGACGAAGTCAGACCCATCGGTAGATGGACGATGCCTGCCGGAAACGGGCTGTTCCGTAGTAATTACTCCGAAAGATAGCAATGAACGTCGATGATCTAGGGCTCTTCATCTACTTTGTAGTGCACAGTCTGCCTTGGAGCTCTCCTACGTCACGGCTTTCTGACTCGATTAATGGAGTAAAAAGGTAGACAGCGCAGGCTGTCTTCGCATGACGTCCATGGGAAGCCAGGCCAATCTCGACATGCGCTGGGAGGTCATGTAACGAATGGAGGCAGGCTGCATGGTGGTATGGAGGGACTTTCTAACGAAGGCCCCTGGGTTAGCGGCACTATGGGGACGGGACCTCAAGCACCAGTGTCCCAACTTGGTCTCCAAGGTGGTCAAAGATCACTGTCGAGATTTGGCCGTCAACCGCTGTCCACTCTCCAACCATTGCGTTGACATGCTTGTACGCGGCAGCAATCTTGAGCCGACTCTGCTTCCCGAGTTCGAACAGTATGGCCGTCCAGACCATGACGTCGTATACGTCTGCCAGAGTCGCAGCGCTCCAGTATTGGGACGGGAAAGGATAGCAGGATCGGTCGATGATGACGACGGGGCGCGTCTTAGCCAATTGCTAGGTTCTAGTCTGCGACATTGTCGTCATTCAACTAGATCTGTCCTGCTGCTGCGTGTGCCACCTCCACAGCCAATATGCCACACCACCTCCTGGAGATATAAAAGCGACAGAGGTTGAACGATGTCAACGAGTCTCTGGATCCTCTACCACTATCTGAAAGACTTGATTGATTTGCTCGTCACCCCGTCCTCTTGCAGTTGTTTGGTTGCAGCGGCGCACTTACGACATGTCTTCCAAACCCGAACAGCGGCCGTGGGACAGTGAAGAGCTCCAAGTGCTGGACGACTTGATCCGTCTGCGAGCGGAGGATATGCCTCAAACGACCCTCTTGGCTTACCCAGACCCGTCCGCGACAGAATGTCTTTATCACGGCTTCGGTGGGAAAGACCTCCAGGCCATGGTGGAATTCACCCTCCGTCAGATTACCGAGATGGGGTTGAAGCCGGTGAGTGTACCGTGTGCCGACGTGATCCCCCGCATTTCGCGATGGTGCTGATCCCGACAGTGCTGGGCTCCACGGCAGACGGTGGCACTTCTCACTCTGTCGGACCTCAACATGGTCATCACGTTCTTCGCCCTCAGCCGGCTCGGGTACAGCGTGCTGATGCTTTCGCCGCGCCTGCCCGCCGACGCATGTGCCGCGCTGCTCCAGGACACGGCTTGCCACCTCGTCTTGTACGGCCAAACCCCGGCGATCCATATGACCGTGCAACGCGTGGAATCGCCGTCGGTCCACTGCTTCCCCATCAGTGAAGTGCCATTGATGGGGCCGTGGGGACCAGGCCTCGCGGCGCGAGACCGCCCTCCGCTGCCAACGATGCGCGCCACGGATCCGGCGGTGATTCTCCATTCGTCCGGTTCCACCGGCCGCCCCAAGCCCGTCACCATCACCCACGGCGTCCTGGTCTCTCAGCTTCGCCAGAGTCGGGGGCTGAGTGCCTTCAACACGCTGCCCTGGTACCATGGATACGGGTTGGTGACGGCCCTGCAGGCGATGTGGGCGCGCAAGACGGCCTTCATGTGGGACGCGTCCCAGCCGATCACGGCGGGATCCCTGGTCCGGGCCCTGCAGGCAGCGGTGCCCGAATCGGTCCACTGCGTCCCGGCCGTGCTCCAGCTCGTGGCAAGCCGGCCGGACGGCATCGACGCGCTGCGGGAGTGTCAACTGGTGGCGTACTGCGGGGCCGCCTGCCCCGACGACCTCGGCGACTACCTGGTGGCCCAGGGGGTGCGGTTTGGCGGCGTGTTTGGATCGTATGTCCCTCGCTTCCCTTGGAGGTGGTCACGCAACGACTAACGTCTGCAGCACCGAAGCCGGACTGGTGGCCGAATCCGTCTCGCGGCCCCGCGGGGACCCCGATTGGGGCCACATGACGTTCTTCAAGAGTGTGGAGCCGTTCATCCGCCTGGTAGAGACTGAGGATGGTCTCCACGAGTGTGTCTACCTGGCGGGCCACCCGAGCCTCAACGTGTCCGAGCTGGAGGACGGCGTCTACCACTCGCGGGATGTCTTCCGCCGCCATCCCCGTCTTCCAGCGCGGTGGAAGTACGAGGGTCGCCTGGATGATCGCGTCACGCTGGCTAATGGCGAGAAGGTGCAGCCCTTGGCCATGGAAGGCGCGGTGCGACAACATCCGTTCGTCCAGCAAGCCGTGGTGGTCGGGATCCACAGGGCCGTACCGGGGCTGTTGGTGTTTCGCACGTCGGACGCGGGAGACATCGACGACACGGAACTCGTGCGCCTCCTCTGGCCGCTGGTCGAGAGGGCGAACGAGCGGGTCGAGCAGTTTGCGCGCATCGCCCCCGAACTGATCCGGGTGTTGCCGGCCGATGCGGTCTGCCCTCAGACGGACAAAGGCTCGATTATCCGAGCCCAAGTCTATCAGCAGTTTACCGACGTCATCGACGCGCTGTACGATCCCCTCGAAGATGGCGGCGGCACGATGCGGCTGGGGGTGCAGCGCACGGAAGCACACCTCCTCCGACTCTGCCAGGAAGCCCGTTGCGCGTCCATCTCGTCCGCGCAGGATGATTTTTTCGCCAACGGGGTCGACAGTCTGCAAGCGATCCACCTGCGGCGGCTGATCCTGCGAGACTTCTGGTTCCCAAGGGACGAGCCCATAGGAGCCGACCTCGTGTATGCGACGGGCAACTGCGCGCGTCTGGCGGCAGCGATCTGCGCCCGGCAGCAGGATCGGCACGTGACGGAGGACCCGCGCGCTCTGGCGCACCAACTCATCGAGAAATACGCCGTCTTTGGCCGACATACCCCTGGGGCCCAGGGGGGATCGGAACCCCCGAACGCGCTGGTATGTGCAACGTTCTCTGATTGTTCTGTGGGTGGGTTTATCGGGAGCTGACCAACGGACAGATCTTGACGGGGGCGACCGGATCGGCTGGGGCTCATGTGCTGTGGGAGCTGCTGCAGGATGATTCCGTCCCGCGGATCTATTGCCTGACGCGGCGCTCAGGACCAGAGGAAGCCATTCTCCAGAGCCTGCAGGCGAAGGGGATGGGTGTGACCCCCGACCAACTGTCCCGAATCGTGGCCTTGCGGAGTGACCTGACCCAGCCTGATCTCGGGGTGGGGGCCGCGATCCTCCGGGAGATGCGTCGGTCGGTGGCCGCCATTATCCACGCCGCCTGGACGGTCAATTTTGCGTTACCGCTGTGGCAGTTCGAGACCGACATCAAGGGCCTGCACAATCTGCTGAATTTCTCGCTCTCGGTGGACTCGCCCCATCCCGCCGTGGTTCTGTTCTGTTCGTCCATCTCGACCGCGCTTGGATCGTTGCCGGCGGGGATCGAAAGGATCGAGGAGACGCCGCTTAGCTTCGACTGTGCGCTCCCCATGGGGTACAGTCATTCGAAGTTCGTGGGGGAGAGCATCGTCCACCAGGCCCGCGCGGCGGGCGCACGCTCGTACTCCGTCCGTATTGGTCAGATCTCCGGTCACTCTGAACGGGCCGGGTGGAACGAGACGGAGGCGGTTCCGCTCCTGATTCGGTCTGCGCTCACGCTGCACGCCCTGCCGGCCATGGAGGCGGAATGCTCTTGGATTCCGGTGGACACGCTGGCCCGATGTCTCTGCGAGATTACCGCGTCGTGCCTGACGAGGGTGCCGGATGGCTCCGTCGCGGGGGCGGACGACGGCAGAACGGTGTATAATCTGGTGAACCCGCACACGTTCCGCTGGTCGTCCCTCCTGGCGGAGCTCCGGCGCAACGGATTCTACTTCGAGACCGTGCCACTATCGCGCTGGCTTGAACTGCTCCAGGAATCCGAGGATCGTCTCGCGCCCGGAGACGCGGCCCCTACCCCGGCGGTGAAACTGATCGACCACTACCGGGGGAGCTACCGTACGCAGGCGCTCCAAACCAAGCCGGTCGACATGAGGAATGCCTTCCGGGACAGTGCAGCCTTGCGCGGCAGCAGGATACGGATCATCGACGATGGCATCCTTGGCCGATACGCGAGGGACTGGATGCAACGCTGGGGTACCTAGCGGGGATCCGTATCCTTCGGTTGGGCGTTACACTTGTGTTGGGGATGCTTGTACAAAGGGCCCGGAAACGATGTAGACTATGAATATACTGCAGTTGATTTGGGTCCGCTCCAGTGTCTTTACGCTCGACACTCCTTGCCCTACGCCACGCTGCGAGTAGACACGCACGGGTAGACAGGTTCAACCTGCGGGGCCGACGAACATCTACTGTAGCTGGCTGTACGCTGTGTAGGCGCAGACAGGGCGAATCCAACTCCGCCCGTGGAACCTGTCACAGTTCCCTAAAGCGACCTTGCTCCCATTCTGCCATTGAGATTGTGACGGGTGACTATGTCTGCTATATACAGCCTCAGGGTATGTTGAGTACCCCGGGTAGATTTTGCCTTTCAGATTTTAGAAGTGCGTCTCTTTCCTGTAGCCGATCCGTCGCCGCCCAGGAGGTCCACGATGGCTGGGTCGACCGTGGACGGAGGACCGATCTTCCGTCGCGCGAGTGACCTTGCAGACTCATCGGTCAGCCTCTGGTGCTCGCGCTGCAGCCATCCCACCGCTTGCGCCGCGAGGAGGTGTGGGTGCTCCATGGGCGCGAAATGCCCGACACCTCGGAGGATCTGGGATCGGACTTTGCCTTTCGAGGATCCTCCACTCCCCCCGACGCCCGTCCCGGTCTGGTTGACGATGTCGTCTCGCATCTCGGCCGGAATATGGTGGGATTTGTCGCTGAACACGAACATGGTCGAAGGACGCAGATACGGGAGATTGTGAAACGTGATCCACGGTTCCGGTCGATACAGACGGGTATCGGGCGGCGCCTCGGACGGCAGGTCCGGATACTGCACGCGACGGTCATCGGATGACGGCGAGGCCAGGATCGGTCGGACGAACGTCCGGAGTTCCTGATTTTTGGACGTCGTGAGAACGACCGGGGACTGCGTGGCGGAGACGCCGGATCGCAAGCCGTACTTGATCCACATCTCAAACACTCGCGGATCCCAGGCCCCAAACACCTTGCTTCGGTGGAAATGGTCCACCGCAGCGGTCACGGTGGGAAAGCACTCGCGACGTCGCAGGGACGCCAACGCGGGCGGATACCGGCCCTGGTCCCTCCCTGAATAGGGAAAGACGATGGGTTCGATCAGGAATAGACCTCGCAACACCCGCGGGTGCATGAGCGCAAGATGGATCAGCTGTGTGGCCCCCATGCTGTGGCCCAGGCCAAAGATCGGCTGGGGCAGACTGTCCCGACAGTGATTGATCAGAAGCATCAAGTCTCTGGCATGGTCGAACGCGGAGGCTGGCGTCCCCGGCCGAGGTCAATCAAACGATCATCTCGCTGCGGCAGGGAGGAGTTACATACGGTCGTCGCCCAGCCGCTCCTGATTGACCAAGCCACTCATCCCCTGATGCGCCGCGTCGGCCATCCATATCCCGCGAATCGACAGTCCAGCGGCCTGCGCCGCCTGGTAGATGTCGACCCACAAGGGCTCGTAGGCTTCCTAGGTTGCGTCAGACGAATACGGGCGCTCAGCATTTCTGAAAGAACCCCTCTACCTTTGGGATGGCATTGGCATGCGCAGCCACAATGCTGATGTCTCCCGGGGATGGACTCAGGTTATCCCACGGCACGTACTGCTTGACCGCAAGATAGAGCACGTCCTCGTCGCTGTTGCGGGTGGCGCCTGGATACTCCCGGATCTGCTGGCAAGGAATCCGGCGTTCAATGACCTGAAAGGTCTGGGCGATATCGAAAGTGGTCGCTGGGGGGTGCATTTTCGGTCAAAGATCCTAGAAGCACTGCAAACTCTCAAGGGTTGGGTGCGCCACCTGTCTCAAGGCTGCGAAGGAATGGCAGAGCGGTACGGCGGACTGTAAATAGCTAGCGAGGAATGGACAGATCGGAGGATGCGCCTGAACTTGGTTGCAGATGCGAGGGAAGACGGTTGTTTATATAGATCTACTGCGGTCCTTGGGACTACGGTAACAAGCAAGCCGTTAGATTCCAGCTATACAAGGCTAGGCTTCACTGTCCTCCGCCCCCTCACTCCAACCAAAGGTCATCCCCCGTTTGAATGGGTCGCACAGACCCCGCAATCAGATAGTTCTCTTCTTGCTCCAACTCAATGCCTTCCGCCAGAGTCTTGTCTCAGTTTTTCGCGAAGTCTCATCATGGTGGTGGGATTCCACCCAGCCGGGTGATGGGGTTTGCGTTTGCACGGGAGGGGCTATGAAGCGAATAAATTGGCGCGCATCAATGACGCCTTCTTGGAGACAAGGAATAGCATTGCCCTCTCGTTCCGTGGGGAGCAGAGTCATAGATGGGCCGCGCCAGACTGTGCTAGGGTTCCTGACCCCGACTTTAATACACCAGGAGCGGCTATCTTAAGGCACATAGCCCATGGGACCCACTTCCATCTCGCTGCCGCCTGGCGTGGAGAGACAGTCTCTTAAATTAATCGTACTGAGTAAAGGAACGGGAAAGAAACTAGACGAAGAAGGCACTTTAGCACCGTATGCGGTAAAATAAGAGGGCTTTGCACTTCTGATGCAAACCTCGGCTTTTCACTCACCTGAAAACAGGTGGAGAACGCCGGTTGAGTGGAGGTGAAGATATAAGCGTGCTTCGAAGCATGGCGACGCAATACTTTTAAGGTACGGATTCGTGAATACGTGGATACAGAACCAAGGGTCTCCGTCTGGGCTCGGTCGTACCGACATCAGGTTTGGATGAAGGCACAGGAATCACCATTACGGGCAAAACATATGCAGGCACAATATGGGACTAAGGAGGAATTACACTCTCGGCCTGTTCCACGACCGCCTCGATCACTGACTCCGCCCCCGGACTCCCATGCCAGATGGCGTGAATTTTCAAGCCAGCGGTGCGCAGTAGCTCGCGCCACTGGCATTCGGACCGTTCGACGCCGGCGCCAATGCTCATCATCTGGATGTCCAGCGAGGCCTGCAGGAGGGGGGTGTTGGTGTCGGGCAGCACGAAGTCGACAATCAGGATGCGCGAGCGCGCCGCATCCATCGCCGTCACCGTGTTCCGGAGGATGCGGTGGCACACTTGGTCCGGCCAGTCGTGGAAGATGGCCCGGAAGAAGTACACCAGGGCTCCTGCGTGACAATTCGGTCAGCTTCTCTGCAGTTCCACCGGCAACAGCGAAGATATGGAGGGACCGGCCATCCTACCTTTCACCGGTTGCGGGTCCAAGAAACTATACCCCATCGCTTCGATCCCCTCCACTGGCGGTGCGGACGCCAGCACCGTCGGCAGATCTTGCAACACCAGCCGCCCCGGGAGGGCCGGGTGCTGGGCGCGGAACTTGACGAGGTCGTGGCCCTGGTTGCCGCCGACATCGACCAGGAAGACGCCCGGCGCGGCCCAGCGGCTCGCGTGGGGGGTCAGCCGGCCGATGGGGTACACGTCAAACCACGCCGGCTTGCCCTCATGCCGGCTGGCCATGTACGAGTTGAAGAGGGCCTGATGGTGCTGGCGCTGGCTGAGCCACTCGAACTGGCTCTGGCCCACCGCCCACTGCATCGGCGATGCGGCGTACGCCGTCGGCATCCGGTAGCGGTGCTCGCGCAGGTAGTCGGGGAGCTTGGCCAACGTGGGCAGGGTGAGGTCATAGCTGTTGGTTTAGCAGGGTAGGAGGAAAGAGGGAACGAGGGCGGGAGGGAGCGAGGGGAGAGCGTACAGGCAGGGCACGCCGTCACGGCCGATGGGCTGGACCAGCGCCTCGGTCTTTTCGTTGGCGCGGTAAACCTCGCATTCGACATGCGAGCACAAGCCCAAGGCCGTCATGACCCGCATCAAACGGACTACTCCATCGATCAGCTCCGAGCCTCCGTTGGCGGGACCGACCATTCTCACCGATCAACTCGCGCTGCGCGCCGGTATGGGCCGCTAACTGGGCGGCCGACAGGCCACTCTCGCCGTGCTGCATGAGCAACGGGAAGATATTGAGGTCGACGACGGTCCGAAGGGCTGCATTCTGGGGCGGCTGTCGCTCTGTTAGAAAGGCAAAGGCGCCAGCATCCCCACCTACCTGGTAGATGAGCCGCAGGACCGTGTCTGTCGGGGTTTCGACGGCCAGCTTCAGCTGATCGATGAGACCGACCAGGCGATCATGGGAGTCTCCGGCCTGCGGCGCGCTGTGCGTTTGCAATGCAACCTGCTTGATGGCCTCGATGAGGGAGAGGATCGGGCAGGACTCGGTCCGGGTATACATGGCGAATCTTCTCACGCTGGCGACGAATAACGATGGGTGTCAGAACAGAGCAATAAGCGACAATGGCTGCGATTGCGGGACGGAAAGGCGCAACAAGTGGTCAACTATTGCCATAATATACTCCCCCACCCCCCCCCCAATGCTATACCTACGGGATGAGCCATCCCCTAAAGAGGGGATGGGAGTGCTACAAGCGAGGGACTAACACGGCTTGCACATGGGCCGTCTACGAGCCTCATCCATGGTGTCCAGACGAGGGACCCGAGATAGTGGCCGTAGCTCCCATCCTCGCATTCTGTGTATTTCCTGCACAGTCCGTATGTCCATAGGCCCTCGCATTCGAGATCGAACTCCGGTAGGATGGAATCAAACGCGAGATTACGAGCCTGGATGCATGCAAGTGGGATGCGAGGGCCCGCAGCCGTCGAGCAGACAGTATGGTGTCGCAACGATCCAACCTCGCCGCTGGAACCGGGCTGCTACTGGATCCAATTGAACCACCGTGGAAATCCATCCCACCGCAAGTCAAGTCTCAGCCAACTCTCGACAATTGGGTGCCCCTCTTTCTTTCAGCAAATGAGGGGTCCTCCTCAGGGAGCGCTATTTCTGTAACGCACTCTCTGCCCTAGTGATAGATGTGGACCAGGCCTATAGAAGGCGCCCTCCATGGGAAAGGGAGCGACCAAAACGTGCACCACAATAGCATAAATCTTCGATCGCCTTCAGATAGTCGATAGCGCACACCACGATTTGGTCGCTCTGTTGGACATACAATGGGCGCAGACCACGGATTCCCACGGCCTACTTTTGCAGATCATATCCGTGTCCAGCAGATTAAAGACGAGCAACGGTTGTGGGGCCTTGGCAGACGCGTCCCGCGAGCGATGGGGTCTGCTCGTACCTCCCCAAGGAAAAGGGAACCAGGGAGCGTACCGGTGCTATCAGTCAAGTACGGCCAGCTTGCCTAGCTGACATGGCCATGAAGGCGGCAGGAGCCTTCGATGTGGTGAGGCGATCCAGCCAGCGCCAGTACGGCCCTGCCATCGGCGCGACATCCACGCGACGCGGCGGCGGTTGCCGCGTCGATAGACTGATTCCATTTGGTCGCCCTACGCTTGATTACATGCCGTTGAAAATTCCCTAACATCAGCCCTGTCCTGGGCACCTTATTCCTGCCGTTTGCTGGAAGCGCGGAACGGATTACTGCGAGTTTCAGTTCATCTCGAACGGAGATTTACCAGGCAGGTTGGTCAGGGCTAGGGCTTCCCCATCTGCCCTGTTTAATCGCTGCTAAGTCACGATTATCGAGATGGCTTTGAGCGCGCTGCTGTTGCAGAGGGAACTTCCAGTCGAAGATGGCAGATACAGCAAGTCATGACTTCTCACGCGCAACGCTCTGTGTCTCTCCGAGTAAGCTCAGAAGTATTCAAGACATTGTGCCAGGCGTATTTGTTGGAGCTCTATAGTTATCTTCCACTTTGTGCCAGACTTGAATTAACCAGTACGTGGATTGTACCTCAACGAACGAGACAGGCAAAGGCCATTGACGAACTACGAAGCGGCGCGCCGTCGTAAAAAACCATAGTGGGATCCAACAGGACCACGCTATACCCCAGTGCAAGAGCATAGTCATCAAGATACCGAAACATAGCAGAGCTGCATATCAACTACAACCCTACCATTTGGGGACAACCCAGCTCCGCATCTCGTAGCTTGAACACTCCGGCCCTCAGTATGAGGGCTGCCGCAGAGAGCACAGGTTATCATGAACGGGACAAAACTAGAAGACAGGCACGGGCGGCAGAGTATATAACCGGCTATAGGTCCTCGATTTGACACGCATATGCGGGCAACGCATGGACATACAGAACCGCCGATAGTATTGTCCACGAGGAGCGACATCTTCCCGTCTGTGGTACAGTACAGTATGTATATAAACTACGCACCAGCAGACTTCTCAGACCATCACTATCACTCCCTGACCATGTGTAGCACAACGCTAGGAAAATCCCCTCTGCAGATTTCAGTCCATAGCTGGGCGTCCCGTTTGACCCCGAAACTCTCGGCGATCCTTACTATATGCGTCGCAGCCCCCATTTGATCCATTTTTTAGTTCTACAAGCATTAGACGGATTATTTTTGGATGCAGGGAGTAGGGCCGGGTAGGTTTTTGCCCACTCAGGCTCGCTTTGAGGCAATGTCTCGTGCTGGGATCACTCTAAGCCTTTTTTTTTCTTTTTTAGTTTCTTTTTCACATATACTGGTGGCCACCCAACTCTGACAGCTGAGGAGCCGCTCCTCATAGTGGTGTGGAGAGAGGGTGAAACGAGGAGCACAATAACCAGACGCCACATGAAATGATACGCTTTCGTTGACTGCAGTCACCTGGGTGTATCGAGTGCTAACTCGCTCTTCGACCACGGCTTGTGCTGCAGATGCCGAGCCCCTGTTGCCCGTCAAAATTGTATACTTGCTAGACTCTATACCATAATCTATGCGCCTAACAGAAGGAAATTATATCTGTGGTTGCTGTTACATACCGCTTGTGGCCCCTTGTCAGTTATGAGGGCTTTCATGCGGAGAGATAGACTTTAATGTTTGAGGATGGATCATTCATTGAGTAGATGTGAACTGTTCCTTGATTTTATTGTAGCCCTTTTGAATATATATATATATATATATCAGCGCGGTCTAACCGTGGAAATTGTTGCGGACAAACAATGTATTGTCAGGCCGCCCGGAACGGTTGGACGTCACATCCAAGAGCCCTCGAAGAAGGCCTGACGGACAGAGCCCGCGCGCGGACGAGAAACTACAGTGCGGTAAACCATAAGAAAACGCAGGTTGTTCTACCTGCTTTCCTGGGGTGGCTCCAGAATTAGGCGTCGGCTGTACAGGCCCTAAATGTGCAGCGACCACAGTATCCCGACAGAGATGGTATAAAGCATTTCTGCCGGGGGAGTTCACCACCGCTAAATTCCAGAGACTATGTACGCCCACTGGTCACTCGTGCTTGGTACGTTTACGCAGGTAGTCATGTCGGTGATGGCGGACGGCTGCGGAGGGATCCCCTCCCGTGGGGAGACCGTGCTATACTGGGGCCAGAACAGCGCCAACGCTACTGAATCCGACAACTTGACGGCGTATTGCACCGACTCTGCGGGGGTCGATATCATCGTGCTGGCCTTTCTCTCCCAATACGGAAATGGGAATCTTATGCCATCGGGAACGATCGGCCAATCGTGTAATATCACCTCCTCCGGGGAGCCCCAAGGCTGTGCGCCGCTAGCATCCCAGATTGAAACCTGTCAGGCCAATGGTGTCAAGGTCTTTCTGTCCGTTGGGGGCGCGAAGGGCGCTCATACCCTCGACTCGACCACGGAGGCAGAACAGATTGGTCAGAACCTGTGGGAGGCATACGGGAAGCCAAACGACACGACGCAGGTCCCGCGCCCATTTGGCGAGACCTCGGTTGATGGCTGGGACTTCAATATCGAGACGACCGCCGGCCGCGAGTACTACCCGGCCTTGATTGAGCGGTTGCGGTCCAATTTCGCTCAGGATCCTGGGCGCGCGTATTACATCAGCGGGGCCCCACAGTGTGCCATCCCCGAGCCCAACATGCAGGAGATGATCGCGAGCGCCCAGTTTGACTACCTATGGGTCCAATTCTACAACAACCCGGGCTGTTCGATCGACGGCCACATCAATTTCGACGACTGGACGCGCACCCTGGCCAACACCGCGTCGAGCCGGGCCAAGGTGCTGATCGGAGTCCCCGCGGCGCCCCTGGCGGCGACGGGCACAACGGATGGAGCTCGGTATTACCTTGAGCCGAACGCCTTGGCGCCCGTCGTCCGCCAGTACGCGTCCCGCCCGGCATTTGGAGGGGTCATGATGTGGTCTGCCGCGTTTTCGGACCAGAACAGCAGTGGTGGCTGCACTTATACGCAGCAGGTGAAGCACATGCTTCGCACGGGCGAGCCCTGTTGATCCAGTCCTGTTGGTCCATATAGGGCAATGCTCGACCGTGGCCTGGTCGGGGGGAGGCGAGGAATTCGGGGAGCGAGAGTATATTTCACACTGACTGGATAGCTAGCGTGATGCACTCAGAAAGGGGACCCACGTTAAGGTCATGTTACACTGTAGTCTGTAGAAGGCATTGTGTGAGCGTTGCTGTCTATTGAACTTGGAATTCTTGGGAGGTAGACACGCTAGGATTGTTTATGCCAAATTATATATCATCTATGCTCGTTTTGAAAAAAAAAAAAGAGTTCCCCTACTATGGTACATCTTCAGGCATCGCGGGCGCTGCATGCATCTAATAAGAGTATCAAATAACTGAGCAAGGCTGGGAAGCTTCGGCTCGCTTTGCTGTGACGGTCGTAGCTTGATCGCCGTAGGGTCGTGATCAACATGGCAAGGACTACAGTGGATCAGAGGGTATTATCGACACTAAAGGGCGTACGCTTTCGATCCCTCGCTATCCTAAACCGGTTGCCACAGAAACAGTACGATGAAACTCCGCGAGGCATACTGACTGGGTCCTACTGGGACTTGTGCCCATGGCGTTTCGTCAACGGTTAGGTATTACGCCCGTAGGAGACCAGCAGCTATCCGTCCAGATGGACCTTGGTGGCACCAGCACCCTTGTCTCCTCCTGCGATTATTGGCGGACGTGGCCCGTTTGCTCCGACTTGCAAGGTCGATGGACCAGGCGGGACCAAAGTTAAAGTCTGGAGCGAGTCCGACACGCTGTCGCAGTATCCCCACGAGGTTAGTATCTTGGATAGCCGCTACGAATACGTCTGGGAGTGCTTCTTCTTCCGTCTCGCGGCGTGGATAGGGCTGTCTTGGTCTCAGATCGTTGCGCCAGCTATCTTGCCAGGTCTCTCCTAGAGACCTTTCGTGCGTGCGCCCTTTGTTGTCGCGACTGGCCTTTGCGACGCGCGTGGCGAGGCTGCCGTTGATGGTCTCTGGCCATGTCATCGGGGATGGCAAAACGGACGGCTTTGCGCGGCTGGGCGCCATCTGGCTGCGAAATCACAGGAGCATCACTCCCCCAGGGGGCAGGGGGTCTCTGCAGATCTGCCTTCTTCTCTCGGGATGGTTGGATTCGCTTCGCGAGGGGAACCGGCTCTCCGTCCTCCGACGGGGAGCGTTGTCGTTTTCTCGTTCGCGTCGCTACTTTGCCCGAGTCGGAAACATTTAGTTTGACGGGCCGCGGTGACTCCGGCACGTGCGGTCCACTGCGGCGAGTCCGGCGTGGGATCACCAGCTGGCGTTGACCGAGGATGCATTTGTCGGCGGTCTTGCGAGGCCGTTGGGCGACGCTTCTGGATGGGCGCACTTGCCGCCGGCCTCTCCGCCTTTCGTGACGGGCCGTGCGGCGCGGTCGGTTCTTGCGCTTGGGAGTTGCTCGGCGGGTGCTCGCGTGGCTATGGTGCGGTTGTTCTTGACCCTCCCCCGGGACTAGTTCGGTCGATATTGGGTGCAATTCCACCGTGGCCCGGTTCGGAGGCTGATGGGCGCCGTCTGGGGGTGTTGCGGCAGATCCATCGCACCCCTTCTCCGACTGTCCCGCGTCTAGATGATTTTGCTTGATCGCCGACGAGGCTGACAGCTTGGCGCTGCTCCCGGGGGAACATGCCGCGGTGGCTGCCTGGGGATCGACGTCATTGTCCCAAGACTTCTCCCGCGATGGCTGAATCCGGTTCGCGAGCCCACTCCCCTCGCCCTCCACCCGCTGGCGCTTCCGTGACCGTGTCTGGATCCCGCCAGACCAAGGTGTCTGTTGGACCAGCGGCTGGCTTTGAGCTATGATTATCCTGTCAGCGGTCTGGCGTGCCCTGGCAGTCTTTGGCCGTCGTGGGTGTGGTCGAGACGGACGGTCAGCCCTCGATCGCCGGGACCGTCCGTGCGCACGCACGGGACGAGCGGCCACCGGGTCCCGAGCAGAAACACCGGAGCCTACTGGGGATGACCCAGCGAGCCCAGACGACCGTTTCCGTTTCCGCCTCTGCGTTTCCCGCGTTCTTTCCTGACCATCCTGGGGCTGCGCGGCCTGGTGACTCTGGATTCGATCTGCGCCGCCGCTCGGCGGCACTCCATCGTTCGCTGGCGCTGGTCTATGATCCGGCTGGAGCGACTGGGCTCGTTCCGCGGCCGACCTTGCCTGTCGCTGCTCGACGGACCGCGGCTGTCTCTGTGACCCCGTTCCCAGAGCACCAGGGTATGAGGCAGACCGCCGGGTCCCGTGTTTCTCCCTGCCAGCGTCTCCTGCGGTGGACCGCGTGGCCTGCTTCATGCTGCGATGCTCGGTTGGTTCTCGACCAGTCGGCGGCCTGGCGCTAGTCCGCTCGACCGTCGCTTCGGCTGTGCCGCCAGAAACCCCTGACCCGAGGTCGCTCGTCTCCTGGACATCATCCGGAGGCAAGTAGATGCTTCTGGTGAAAGTTGGCTCCGCCGAGTTGTTCGGGTGGCGGTCAGCCGGGGGCCAGTCATGAGCGTCTTCGTGGTCTATGCCGTATCTTCCTGTCGGTTCCACATCATCGCCCTGCTGCGGTACAATTGCCGTCTCCCGGGGCTCGGAGGGCTCGGATTCCCCTCCCGGTTTCTGTTTCGGATATGACGGACATGGAGGGTCTGGCGTGCGGCGCGGGGCGGCGTCCGGTGATATCGCCTCAAGAGCTGGCGTAGTTGGGATCGCGAGCGATCCGTCCAGTTCCATTTCAACTGTTGGGGGCGGTGGCGCGCCGACCGTTGCTGGATCCAACGACGGGGCAACATCGCCCGTCAGCGGCGCGTCCGCGACCCAAACGCCGTGGGATTCCTCTTGCTGTGTCCACTGCGGCCGTGGCGGCCGTTGCGCCTGCTCGATGGCTCCGCGTTCTCGCAACTCCAATTGCTGCTGAAGCGCCGCGTTCTGGGCCTCCCTCTCGCGCAGTTGCTGTTCGGTCTGGATCAGCCGATCGTGCAACTGACGCACTTCCGCGACGGTACGATCCGGTTGATGGGCGTTCTGGTGCGGCGTTTGCTCTGGGCGTGCCGACGGATTCTGTGGATTGGCAGCACACCATCTTCGATCGTTTGGACCGCACTGCGCCATATGCTGCCCTCGATAACCCGCGCGCCCGACGACTGTGGCCACTGCTTGACATGCAATATAGAGAGCCCCGATCTGCTTGTCTGCCGGCGCATTTTCGAACGCGGCGCTTGCTTGCTCCAGGGTCTGCAGGTCCGATTGCACATCGCCCGCCCAAATGGCCGTGCAACCCCCTTCATGTGCCGGTGGGAAGCGTTGTTGCTGACTCCTCAGCTCGCTCGCTAATCCGGTTGCCTGCTCCTTCAGGACGCCTTGCAGCCGCTCCACCATGCCACTGTGCGCGCTGCCCTCTTCACTTGACCTGCTGGTCTGCCAGGCCCGTCGACGGCCCGCGAATGCCGACACCAGCGCCGAGAGAGTGCCCACGGTCTCGCCCCCGCCATCCTGATTCGGAGAGACCCAGGCTCGGGTGAGAAGGAGAATCGCCGACTGGAAATCTTCGTGCATGAAGTCCGCTCGTTTCGTCTCGATGTCCTGCTGCTGCCGGCACAGCTCCCGGGCCAGTTCCTCCATTAACCCACGTCCGGAGACGAGACGAGCCATGACCTCGTTCTTCGCCGGGAGGGACTCCTGGAAGCGTAGGAGTGAGCCCTGGTTCTGGTGGCTGTCTGCGGCGAGCGCTGCCTCCAGGTCTCTGCTCCAGGCGGCCGCTTTCTTCTCGGTGCGATGCAGCGACTGCAGGTACTCGTGCAGTCCTGCGTCCTCCTTGTTCAATCGGTGGCGGATCTGGGCCTTCGTGGCCTCGTCCATCTCGGCCAAACTCCAAAGGCGATGGACCGTTTCTGCTTGGTGTTTCAGCGTATGGTCCATCGTCTGGCAGCGGTGAACTTCGCTCTGAGCGACATCCCGCACATGGCGCCACCCCTGCAATTCCGACTCTAACAGGAGCCGCCGCGTGTCGTTGATGACCGCGCGGCTCTCATTCTCCCCCAGCGTCTGCTGCGCGCGAGTCTGTCGCACTTCATCCTCCAGTCGGGTGATTTCCCGGCGCAGACCGTCGAGGACCGGCGCCGCCGCGTCTGCTACGGCCGGGTCCAGCGCCTGGGAACGCCTCTCCTCTCCGACCGCCGCCAGCATCGCCAACAGCCTCTCCCGCTCTTGTCGAAGGGACGTGATCTGTTTCTCTTGCTCAGAACAGCGCGCGGTGACCTGTTCGAGTTGTGCGCTGAGACGTTGCATACCTCGATCGATGTTCTCCTTCTGCTGGGCCGCCAGATGATCGATGATGGTTACAACCTCCGCGAGGCGGGCTGGCCGCACTCTTTCGCGCATCTCATCGGCGGCCCCGCGCTGCTTCAAACGACCCAACTCCCTTTCCAGCTGTCCCACGCGGGAATCCGCCTGGAGCCTCCGGTGGGTTTCAGCGGCCAGATCCTCGCGTAGCCGTTGGATTTGCCCCGTGCATTCCTCAACATCCCGCGTCGCTCGCCGAAGGGCTGCTTCCAGACGCTGGTATTCCTCCGGAACTGCGGCTAGCGGGCCACTTGTGGGGTCCTCGTCTGCCAGGATACCTGGTGTAGCGGGTGTGGGATAGTGCTGTGCGACATTATCGGTGGTTCTTGGCATGCCTGGAGTCTCGTCATTATCTACGTATGCGCCATCCCATGAGCCCGTTCCCGGCGTCGCATTCTCCGCCCCTGTGTCCAATGGGAGGACTGGAGTACGGTTTCGGGTCTTCCCATGATGACCCTCGTGTCTGGAGCTGGGACTCTGCACACGGCTCGCAAAGGGATTGGCGAGACCTTCGGACCTACCCGATTGTGTAGACCCGCACTCTGTGGTGACCGGAATTACGTTGTCTTTGATCGGGGACATATCCGGGCTGGGCGGAGCCGCTGGGCCGTGACTTGCAGCGTTGCGCACATCTCTCTTGCTCAGTGAGGGGCCTCCACCCTGAACGGTACGGGATCCACTGCCCTCTGAAGGATCCCCGGTGCCCTTGGCTGGGGAAGCTGGCCGTCGAGAGACCTCACGGTGGCTTGCTTGTCGCGTCCCGTGTGGGTGGAGCTCCTCCGTCCTGATGGACGACGCCGGCGGGGAGGGCAGCGCATGGCCTGATATGGACGGCAAGCGGTCTGGCTGGTCCCTCGCCGAAGCTTCCTTGCGGCTGATCGAGCTGGTGTGTCGATGGCCGTGCCCTGTGGGCAGGTCCGGTCGTCCTTCCATGGGATCCACGGGGGGCTCCAGCTTCCGTACACCTTGCTGCGGCGACCAGCGGGGATGCGGCGCGGGGCCCGGAGCCAGCCCTTGAACGTCGCCGAAGCATGCCTGGTACAAGGATTCGAACACAAAGGCGGCCGTCACACGCTCGCCGGCTTTTCGGGTGCCGTGGACCTTCCCGAGATAGAGACCTTGTGGCCCGCGCGTGTAGTGATCATTTCGGGAAATACGGAGTTTTGTGTCTGTCAATATCGCCAGCGGGCGTCTGCGAAGCCGGGCCGGCTGGACATCGGACGGCCCTGGGGCGTTGTCCCACTCCTTGGTCGGCAACCCTAGACTTTCGGCCAGTTGCGTTAGCTCCCGCCAAGCGTGCGCGCGATCACTTCGCCGGGGACTGTCCCATCGGTACCAGTTCCGAACCGCGCAAAGCCAGAGTTGACGGTGGGTCAGATCGAGACGCGTCTCCCGGTCACACGGCACGTATTCTCCCTCGCCCGGCGCAGTCTCTACGTAACATCCGTCGGGGAGCCGCGCGGGTGTAGCTGTGGTCAGCGCCGTCGTGCGGTTCGTGTCCCTGGGCTCTAACGTCTTCAAGGCGCCGGCACAGGGACACAAGACCATGGAGGAGTAGTGGAAAAACGTTGCCAACGAGGGGACGACGCCCGTAAATGACCCTAGCTTAGTGAATATCCGGTCTCGTTCCTCGGCGGTAAAGCGAGCAAACAGGCGATGCCTCCGGGCGACGGTACCATCCTGGTGGGGCGCCGTGAACTCGAGTGTCCGGACATCTCGCTGGCTGATCCGGTGCAGCGAAGGCCGGTCGAAGACGGGGGTTTCTCTCCGGTGATCCAGCAGATGAGCCCCGACCGGGAAATCCGGCCAAGGCTGATGGATATCGAATGTTACGAGCCACCCCCAGAATGCCCGGGTGTAGGCCAGGTAACGAGCGTGTTCCTAGATACTTACTGTTGGCAGACAATCGGGGAAGAATTCGTGAGCACGAACCGTTCCAAAGCGTCCCTGCCTAACCTGTGCCAGATACCGCGGCAAAGGCATTCCGTCGTACCACAAGGCTGGCACGCTCAGCAACCCATCGAGCGTTTCTAGTAAATCAGGATGATCGGTCTCCAGCATGCGAAGGAGCGCGATTTTCCCATCCACCCACGCCGAACGCCATTGACTCTGAAGATTGTCCGCCGTCCAGTATTCGTGGTACTTCACATACAGCACGCGGCTGGATTGGACACAGTGTTCGAGGTCTGCCGAGACGTTAGCCAGCTCCGATCCCGTCTCTGCGCGTCCCGGCCCTACCGTTTGCATGGAAGTGCACAACGTGTCTCGGGTCATCTGCCCCGGTGGGGCTGCAAGGACCTAACGGCCTCTTGCAGTAGAAACAACAGAGGCATCCGTCTGGCAATTGTAGGTCCTGGGTCCTGGTGGCTAGGAAAGATTTGGTGCGGACAAACGTGCGATTCTGCTTCGGCACATTTGTCCAACGCTCCGTGAGTAGTTGTCGATTGACCAATACTGGAAAGGGGCCTGTGTTTTGGTGTGGCGGTAAGCAGACACAAGGCCTGATCATGACCGTGGCCGTTCCCAAGCGAGCCCGGTCAGCTAACACGAGGCATTTTCGGCGCTTGCGTGCTGACGGCATGCGGCGGCCGCTGACGGGTTACGCGCAGCGGGCGATTTGTTTTATCTAGGCCCTTCTCGGAAAGAAGCGCATTTAGGCGCGAGTTCATTTGATAGTATGGTATCCCTTTTGCTTTTCCTATCTTTAGGCGCAGGGTTCTCGCCCTGAAAGTTTCCAACCAAAAATATCCTTCCCCGGTCTATCACAGAAGAGCATGAGGATGAGAGTGAGAAAGCGAGTCAATCCCATCCAGGCATTAGTGTTTCTTCTTTCCACCGTGCAGGCCCTACGTACAGTGGTCTAAAAGCGTTAAATTTGACATTGGAAAGTAGCATAGAATTAGAACAAGGTAAATGCCGTATCTCGAAGTTACCCAAACTCGGGCCGGGTCGATGGCGAACGGCCGTTTGAAAAATGGCTTCCCGAGACTCCCACCAGGAGACAGTACAGGATGAAGAGCTGGGACGAGTGGGAACGTCCATGTGGGCCGACTTTAAATTGGTTGGGAGGGAGGGAATCACCAGGCAAGGACAAATGGACCAAAAAACACTGCAGAGAAAGAAAAAATGGGAGGAAGGAATGAGACTCGCTAAGAACAGATTGAGGGAAGGCAAATGGAAACGATACTTGGAGTTGTCAAGAGGCCATAAGCCCTGCAACCCCACTGGCGGAGATGATGCTTTCACCATCCAGGAGCCTTTGTATTGCGCTGTAGGTGGCTGTGGGTGTGTCCCTAACCCTGCGTTACATTCTGGTTAATCAGATTGATGACTGGGAAACAGATGCTAGATGAAAGGCGGCGAACTAGCACACGAAGAAATGAAGAGATGTAGACAAAGGCAGCTCATCCAGACTCCTGCCTGGCTCCGTCAGGAGGTTGATGCGCCCATGGAGGACGGTTTGAGTTTAGATTAACACCAGAAAAATGAGTCCCCACCACACTTGAACGCAATACAGCAACATTCTATCTTCCAACACCGCGATAGATTGAATTATGTACGGTGGCAATAAGCCGACGCGAGCCAGGTCCCCCACCCCGGCGACCTGGAGCTACCGGTAGAGAAACGTCCCGTTTGGTGTCTCCCGGCGCACTCTCCTCATTCCCGTCGGTTTCCCAACCTATCGTCTTGCATCTCCGCCTGCAACTCCGATAGAGTAGCTTCGCATTTCCGAAAGTGCTTGTATAGTCGTCGGTGGAGGCGGGCGACTTTGGCCGACTGTTCTTGTGTGGGCGACGTCTCCCTCACCACATCAATCTCCAAATTGGCATATTGAAGGTCAGGGAAGCTCAGGTAGAAGGCGGTGATGGCATGGAGCTCAAGGAGGCGTTCTCGGGAGAGCGATAATAGGAGCTTATCGGAGACGCCGGCTGCGGGCTGCATTGCACGGGCTTCGAACGAAACGATCGTGGTTCCGTGGAGAGATGCGATCAATGTATCGGGAGACTGTGTGTTCTCACTTTGCGGCGGCCGAAGAGGTGTTGAGGAGGGCTGGACTCGCTGGACGTATTGTAGGGTGGACCTTGGTCTGGGAAGTTGGACTGGAGGCGAGCGATTCAACCGAGAGTTGATGGGTCGATTTATAGTACGATTCTCTCTAGACGCACGGTGCACGCTGCACCATCTGGCTACCCCCAAAGATTCGGAAAGAACGCCGGGCCGTGATTTATTTCTCAGTATGTACTCTACTGCGTCGCTCCAGCAGCGAAACATCCAGGCCTTGCCTTTCTTGTCTTGGTCTCCCGCCTGCCCGGCCCGCACCAGTCGTCACGGCAGGAAACCGGGCGTCGCCTCTGCGGAGAGATCTCCACTTCAGAGGCTCCCCTGCTTCAGTTTTTGTTTCATCCATGCTTCAGACGACTGGGAGATGTCTACCCAGAGCGCACGGAGAAGGGCGGGGATTGACGCCGGTGAAGGCCGCTTGGGATGACTCCCTCGAGCCTCCTCCGAGTTAGGGGCTCCACGGCGTTGACGGAACCGCGTCGCAAGGTTCTTGGCGGCGGCATTCAAGAAGAGGATGAAGACATTCCGTGAGGGGGTGGGTGGCATGGACCAGCGAACGGCTAACTGGCGTGTGGAGTGGTCCAGGGTGTGGACATGCGGCGCCCAAAGGGTCTTCATGGCGATTGTGCTGTCGTCGGAATGGTGAAAAACATATTCCAGTGAAACACCATGCTCATTTTGAACCATCAATTCTTCGGCATACACCGGGCAATGATCTGCCCCGTGGAGGGCTTGGTAGACGTTGAAAATGACTCCGGAAGGGCACCTGACTTCGAACGTCTCTTCGTCCCAAAGACAACCATCCCGAAGGGACGCCAAAAACTTGGCGCGACGGCTTTCCAGATCCTCGGGATAACGGGAGGCCAGCAGGACGACGAATATGTCGTTCGAATGTCTCCAAGGGCGGTAGGCACTGAGGTTCCGGCCCAGGATCACCGGCGGACACCGTTGATGCTCCTTGAAGAGATCCAACCAATCCGTGTTCTTGAACAAAAGATCCCATAACCGTCCACCTGTCTGGAGCACGTTCTCAATGTCGCTGGCGTCAAGGAAATCCCGTACGTGATACCAGACGTCCAAGGGAAGGGTGTGGAAAAATCGCGGCTGGCCGGCCATTGCGGAGTTGGTGCCGTGTGGGCTTTGGAATGGGAAGCGTGAGGGTAATGGATGTGAGATCCGATGGGCAAGTGGCCTGTCAGTTGCCAGTGCACACAGGTAATTTCTATGCCGCATAATCCATTCTATATATACTGTAGCTGTCAAACTCCCGGCCACTCCCCATGACCGGGAGGAGGGGCGAGTAGCGCTACCGCTATTTGATTTAATACCCGTAGACATAAGCCTCACTGCGTGCACGGCGGGAAGGTTCGAACCTACGGAGGCCCTACTTAGAGCACCCTAACGTACAGGGATCAGAATGACCGAGGACAAAGCATAGTGGCCGGATACAGTGATCGAACGCGCCTGCAGAATAATCCGACGCCAAACATAGCGCAGGGTCGAAGCTCTGATGTGAACATATACACGGTCCGAAGCCTGTCTGTTGGCACGCGCGATACCACATGGCAGGAACCCGGGAAGAACAGAAACGACGGTGCGAGGAGGTGCTAAGGGCCCAGTCGCAGCTCATGCTGGAGATGGCTTCCGTTCATAATAACCACAGTACCACACAAGACTACCAGCAGCTCAAAAGTCGCAAACTTGCCTTGTATAGGGATCTGAGCAAGTGTGGAACGCGCTGTTCAGGATGCCGACGCACAACACGAGTCTGGCCCCCCGGGCACAGACTTCTCTACGGCGGGAAAAGGGTCGAGATGGCGCGGACTGATAGACACCCTGCTGTAAGGGCAATGGGATCTACATATATTCATAGGGTTGGAGATGCAGCGCTGCGCTTCGATGTCCCATCCGACCACTTTCAATCCTCTTGCGCGTATGGTTGCCATGGCCTGTACAGTAGGTTTGCTATGATAGCAGACTCGCAGAAAAATAGCATATAGGAATGTATCCACACCTGTTTCAGGCTCTACGGCCCCTCCAGCACAGAACGGGAATATATACATCAGAAGACCAATGGGTTAGAGGCTGCTACAAGAGATTGGCGAGGTAGGATCTCCTTTGGTCGACCAACTACTCTGGCCGCGAAGGCGTCATGGATGTAGGTGACATCAATGGTAATCATATTTCCTAGCTTTTTACACGGGAATAAAATATGGGCATGACTGTCTCCCTCTTGAGGTCGCCAAGGCGACCCCAACCCCGAAGCGTCTGAGCCAGGCCTGACCGTTTGTGCTGGGGGAATTTACCTACTCCCGGACATCGAGAAGGCGAACTCTCATTTGGCAAGGCGGGATATTTCTGCTTGCAGTCCTAAATATATCCATTGGATCTATAAATACGCGTGGTGCTATGTTTAGAGATAAACCGCCATGGGGCTTAAAGAATGGAGTCGCCTTGGGTATGTGTCCTTCGGCTGAGCATCCGAGTTGGCGTGCTGGGAAGCCCGCCTAGTACCCACCATTAGGTTGATTGGAGCAGCATGGAAGGTCCCCCTCCCTCCTGTCGGGGGCTTGAACCAAGGTTTGGCCTTCTCTGTGATGAAGAGCCAGGGAGTCCGGAAGTCAGATGCCTGTTGAGACGGGGCTTTATGCGTCCGGACGAGGATGTCCACAAAGCCGCCAGGCAAAAGTCCTCTCGGATGAGCGTCGCACTTCGTATCCTGCAGGCCGTACCGGACTTACAGACACTTTCGAACGCTCTACTTGTCAGCCGGAGTTTCTACGCCGCCTACACGACCAATGCGCTGGATCTCATCCGCGATGTTGTGTGGAGAATGTCCCCGCCTCTGTGGGAGCTGCGTGAGATGGGTATCCCCTGGGCGGAGCCAGAGACCACCCAGTATCTCCAGTGCCTGACCTTCCGGGACCAAGCGACTCCCACAGTGACGTCCAAGGACTACGTTTCCCATTATGACTTCGAGATCTGCGTTGTGGCTCGCGTGATTGGAGCCGTGTTTACCGACGAGCAGCGCGATTACCTCCGTTCTGACAGGGTAGCCCTCGCCGCCGTCCACGATGCCATGGTGCGCATTTGGACGTTCTGCCGGATCTTCGGGTGTGGGAAGGGTCGTGCGACGGATCTGGAAGGTCAAACCGACTGGCTCGCGGGCGGGCTGCTGGCTCACCGCCGCCCTGGGAGCTTCGTCTTTGGCTGGAGCGAGGCCGTTGCGCTCGCCCCTGAAAGCTTCGGAAAGGGCAACTGGGACGGACTTACCATGCAGCAGACCCGGCTGATGCTGTCGATGTGGCACTCACTACGCCGAACCCTTCGACAGAAGATTCAGCGCGTTTATACTGGTCGGCCCTCTGAGGAGTGGGAGGCCAATGCATTGGGTATGCTTGCCCACTTGACCCAACCTGCGGAATGATCAGTACGCCGGCTGTAGACCCGCTGCTAATCGACAGTGTAGAGGATCAAGTGTCTTGCATCCTATCTCTTGGGCTGGCCGCCGTTGACTACTGCCTCTTGTCGGCGGATCCTTTGGGAGACGCGCGGCGACTCGGATGGACCACGTCCCCAGCCAAACCACCGCCTCGATTCCTTGAAGATGCCTGTTCTCATCACCTTCGCCGCTTAAACGCGTCTATTCCTCTGGCAGATAGTCGGGGCCGAAGACGGTCTTGAGCGATAGATGCCCCGGGTTCAATGCGTGCCCGGTTAGCCTTCCTTGACCCGAGCCGCTGGCGCCTTTATGACGTCTAGCAATGCAGACAGCATCCATTCGTCTGCGTAGACGAATGTCCACTGTCTATTCTCGTCTCATAGCTTTCTAATATCCTTGGCCAAAGTGATTCTTCTGGTTGGGCACCTGACTGTATCGGTCTGCTGAATTTCCAACCCGTCTATACAGAGCGAACGATGCGAACCGGATCCACTGGGCCATATCATCGAGCTGGTTGTCCGGCCTGGTAAACCAGGCCTGCGGATAAGGGAACTGGAAACGGTCCTCGCGATATGGAGTTGGACGTATAACACCGATCACATGTCCAGAAATACTCCGCAGATGGTTGGTCGACAACATTATACTGAGAAGGATAGCCGTTAATACACCCTACAAGTAATTGTCTTCTGTAGGATTCGCTGTGAGCCACAGCCTCGGCGAGTGCTGGATCACTGCTTTCCTCTGCCCCTTTTCCTGATTCGAGACGAATACCAGCTTCCTTAATTTATGATGGGATGCTGCGGCTGTCCTGGCTTTCCCTTCCTAGTCTACAAATACCGGAACCAATTTCGTTGGTCATGTGTGTCACAGTCTAGACCTGGATGTTCGGGTTATTGTCAGACATTACATCACGGTGGACCTCAGCTACGTAGAGGAAGGGCGGCAAGGGGATTGTTGTAGCTAACTTGCTGCATACTGCTACATTCTTGCTCGTGATCTGGCAGTATTTAAAGGGAACGCATCTCCCTCCATCGCATACACAGACACTCTTCGCTCAGACCCTAATACTCCTGCAATCGAACATCCTCTGTTCAACGGACTGTACAACATATAACCTTGGCTCCTTCTTTGCCAACTTCCATTGTGAGTCTGGACCTAATACAAGGACCCGAGTGCCGGTCACTGACCGCAACCCAGTCCCAGCATGAATCTATCCCGGATTTGGCTGTATCTGCCCACAGTCCTGGCAACGGCAAGCGTCGCCAGGTCGTGTGAGCCTGGTTCATTTGCCTGCTTCAATAACTCTATCAGCGTGTGTGGTACGGACGGGGCATGGATACGTCAATCGGAATGTGGATCGGAAAGCTGTGCCCTCGTTGGTGGTGTCCCACACTGTGTTTGATGGCACATGCCCACGGCCCTCGCACTGTGATTCTTCCTTTCTCGTCCAGCCACTCGTTCTAGCTTCCACTATTGTTTGATTCTACTTTGGAGATCTGGTCTCTGTCCCAGATCCGTGCTACTTTCTATTTGTGATCTTGTCCGGTTCACAGAACAGGGCCTCTCGATGGCCTGTCACATTCCCTCCGTTTGTCCTCGGTCCTCTGCATTCTGTTTCAACACCCACACTCGCGCCATTTCACACCCCTTGTTTCATTCATTGTATGGTGCCATATCCAAGGGTCAGATGCTTATTCCAGGCATAACCGATTCGAGTAGCTATATAGAGACCAATGACATGTACCTACCCTGACTGTGAATAGTGCAAAGTAATGCAGAACCAAATGATCTTCCAGCTATCGACATCAGCAAGGAAACGTCCCTCGCCTGTCATGACCCCTGGCCCTACGACAAGACATTAGCGGCGTGCTTCCGCACAACTGATATTAGACATACTCTTTCCCGTTGTTGAATAATTGCAACTGTCTGTCTGTTGCCACTTTGTGCTTCCCTTGGCCGCGAGAGCATGCCACCCACCGATGTGCTTGGGTGGCCGAGCAAATCCTTCCAGTACGTATATTAAAGTGTTATAGCTTCCATTCTTGGGTACGTGGGCCAACGGGAGAAGGAGATTCTGGCGTTGATTGTCCGAACCTTTTCGATCACACCAGTCCCTCCAAATTTCCTCTTCTATATATTGAACTTTCATTACGTATGTTAACCCAGGAAGGCCATGCATAATCGTTCCAAGTACTCGACAGGATGGGGCCGTTTAGTTTACTTCCCTCCTGCCACATCTATCCCTAGGGGTCCTGGAGAAGGAAGCGGTTGGGGTGGGTACAGTATCGTAGGATCAGAAGAGCGAAACTTTCCTGGCCTTGGCCCCCACTTGTCGTCCTCCCTGCCGCCGAAATGGACGCGGATGGAAAATATACGGGTGGCAGTATCTTGCCTCTGCTACCAGAGCCTAGGGGACGTAGTCGCCAGTGCCGAATCACCCTACTTACAGTCGGTCGACTCTGTACAGCAAGGTAGTCATATCTTAGATTTCCGCATACCTTGCCTCACACTCTAAGGGATACTCCTTGAGGGCGGAGAGGTCCATTGTCTCATTACCCAGAGAACCACTGCGGGCCACCGGGTTACGTATGCCATCACGCATGCTGTACGGCCGACCTCGCGGTGACACACCGAGACATGTGACGGATTAGGCGGAGTTACGACTTGTTTGCTATTCACCATGGGGATCGTTCTTAGCGTCTGCCAACTCTTCGGCTGGAACATGTCCACGGCGTCCGTTGCATCATTCAATCCTTTCCTTTCCATCAGCTTTTGTTTCGCCCTTCAGGTACCCCCCTTGCGCTCCATCATGGAATACGCCTCTTCCACAGAGGGTTCAAGCGGACCTACCGTGCCCTGCTCCTGCAACCAAGATTATGTCCCCATCTCGGAATTGCAAGCACAGACGACTGCAATGATTGCCACGATACCGGATCTGCTCTCTTTTCCTGGCGCTGGCACCGGTGCGATGGCCCCGTTGAGACCCTTGCTTTATTGCGAGTACGCCGACCTGGAACACAGGATCAAGTGTCTCGAGCGGCTGAATGCACACTACCTACAAACCATCGTCACTATGCGAGCGCTGATGCAGAGGAGAGGCCTGGAGGACATGCCGACGCGGCCAAACATGACGTGTTGCTGCCAGCGGCCTGCTGTGTCGGGGCCACTTGTACCCCCACGAGCTGCGGAGTCTCTATCAAGCTTCAAGCCCTCAGCGTCGCACGAAGAATTGCCTGGCATGATATTGTCCTCCAGTGCCTCGGTGAAGGTCAAAGAAGAGTCTCCATCTGGAGATTCTGCTTTGCTGGCCAGCCGTGAACCGCGTCCGACACTCGAGGATCTGGCCAGGGCCGCGCTGGAGTCGCCGCGTCGGGCTTCCTAGGACCGACCAGACTGAGCGTCAGTATAGAAGCATCGCGAGGCACAATGAAAGAATCCGCTGCTGGGCCTTGCGTTGACTCACCCGTTCGTCGTTCTTATGATGCCATCGCGGTTGCGGATTGGTGTCCTATGCTTAGTCCGGATGTTTGTACAGAGGAGTATGTTGGAATTTATTGCAGAAAAGATGTTCTGGCGTCCACACGAATGTTCGGTTTCTCATCACAGAAACCGGCCTTCCATCTCTTCCGACCGTTTGTGTACAAGGGCATGAGAAGGCTTAGTTAGCTCAAGGTGCTTCTCCATTGCGTGAAACTATAAACTGGCCGTATACCCTAGAATCCGACGGTCCCGGCCAAGAATGGCGCACGGTAGGCTAATCATAGACCAGCGCCAGAAAACCAGTTTATAATCCGGTCACATGGAGGGAGGCCTCAGGGAGACGGATCCTCTCTCATCCGAATGATCACGTCCGGCTATATTCTGGCGTCCGTTTTCTTCATCCCCATGGTCGCAGCTCACCTGATCATGACGAACCCCATCCCGTATGGGCAGGCCACGCTGAATAACAACCCCCTGGCAGCGGACGGCAGCGATTTTCCCTGTAAGCTGCGCCCGGGGGCGTTTGAAGTCCGCCACCGCAACCTGTACCAGCCGGGTGAAGCGGTCCGGCTGGCGTTCAAGGGCAGTGCCACCCATGGTGGGGGTTCCTGTCAAATCAGCGTCACCGAAGATCCTGAGCCGTCGAAGGATTCCCGGTGGATGGTGATCCAGTCGTTTGAAGGGGGCTGTCCTCTCAATGTCGAGGGCAATCTCAGTGGCGGAGCTGAGGGAGCCGTCCCAACGCAACTGGAGTTTGTCATTCCGGGAGACCTGAACGCCGGGAACTACACGCTGGCCTGGACCTGGTTCAATCGCATAGGGAATCGGGAAATGTACATGAACTGCGCACCGATCACCATCCAGTCGAGCCTTGACCATCAGCCCAACTCCGCCTCGGCGGCCAGCGTTGAGAGTGGTTCTGCGTATCCACCGATGTTTATTGCCAACGTGAACGGGTGTACGACGAAGGAGGGCTGGGACCTTCGATTTCCGCAGCCCGGCAAGACCGAGAGGAATGGAGATCCAAGCAACCTCCTCCCTCTAGATGCGCCACCATGCACGGGTGTCCCGTCATTTGGAGCCAGCGGTGATATCCCGGCGAACACTCCCGGTCCCTCTTCCACTAGTCGAGTAGGTGCTGCCTCCAGTGGCATCATCCGCAGCCGATCGACGGCCGGCTTGGCGAGTACCGGGGCTGCAACGCCCTTCACTACCACAACTCCCCTAAGCGTGAGGCCGGAGCGTGCGGAAACATGCACAACCGAAGGCGAATGGAGATGTGTTGGGGAGAGGTGGTACCAGCGCTGTGCCAGCGGACGCTGGTCTGTCGTGCAGCCAATGGCTCAGGGTACCCGGTGTCCTCCTGGGTGGTCCACGGGGTAGAACGTCGTGTGGGCTGGCGGCTCCCCGGTGACAAACGTATGCAATCAATGTTATCTCATTACCCTCTGCCACAACAAAGTACGGTATCAGTCTAGCTAGAGCCAATAATTCCACTATCAACCTTGACCTTCTCTAAGCGCAGTTTACAAGCATACTGGAACGTGTAGCGGACCCTGGGGACGAGGGGTTGTCTCCACCGACTGGGTTTCGTCTTTAGAAAATCCTCCACCGCGTCCAGGCCCTCGGACACGATGGTCGATGCCCACTCCTTCGCGTCCGAGAGGTCGAACATGGGAATGGCCTGACAGATCTCAGAGGCCAGATAGTTCCGCAGAATTTTCCTTGTCGTCAACATGACTCGCAAGTCTGTCACGTCCAAGGGGCATCCATTGCCATTAGCAATCGGAGATGGCACCGTCTGCTCACACTGTTCGCCGGCTAGCCAGGCTTGCTGACGCTTGGCGACGATTTCTCGATTGGAGCCCGCCCCGAAGAGAACGTGGAACGTCCAGATGCGGCCCAGTGCTGTTTCTACTTCCGTGACCGCCGAGCCGGGCTCGAACAGCCGACGTCGTATCCGCCCTACGACATGCTTCACGTGCAGGTATTGACGAATATACCGGTTCTTCGCCAGGCGGGGGTCCTCGAGATCCCCCGGGTGGAGGGCACTGCGTCTTTCACAAAGTTCCCAGAGGATGGGCGATTCTTGGAGCACCCTTCCCTGGAGCTGCTGAAGGGTGAAAGTCTGGAAGGCCGACGATAGATATTTATTGACCAGGGCCAAGCTTAACATGGTGCTGAGATCCGGTGCATTCTCCAGGATCTGCTGTGCCGCCCTACCTCGCGAGTCGTGCCACGCACCGCTGTCACGGTGGATAGGCGCGTACGCCAGAACACTTTCGGGCTTGTGATTCCACGGAAGGTTGGACGGCGATGGCGCCCACACTAGGAGCAGCGTGGCCCAGAATCGACGGTACGGACTATCGACATTCCGCCGGTTGTACACAACAGTGGTAATGGGGAACCGAGTCCTCTGTAACTTGGGGAGGGCCAACGGAGTCGGCGGAAGGGGCTTGTTCCTGTCAAGGGGTTGTTCTTGAGCTTGAGCTCTCCGCGGGTTGGACATTAGCGTCGTGCAATCCGTATGGCGCGGTCGGTGGGCGCACGGGAAGGGCCTCTGGGACACAGCCCTTCAAGAGCGCGGATGGGCTAATTTGGGCGCCAAGGGGAACACCAGCCTAGGAGCTATTCTTTCTGCGCCAGTGATCGACTAAAACTGGGAACGCAGCTGGTTTACGTGGTATTGATAGAGTATTCTTCGGCGGCTGGTTTTAGGTACAGTGGAGGCGGCACGTATGATACTTCTACCCTGCGTCCCCAGACCGTCTACGAGTGTCGTTCGATCCCGTATTGCTCTCATCGGATGAAGCCAGAGATCACTGCACTCGCGCTATGCTTTCTTAACCTCATCAATGGTAGCTCCGGTCGAGAGACCGCTGCGGACCCGGATGAGCTGGGGGTGGTTCTTACCCCCGGCCAAACCACCCGGGCCTGGGGCATGCCCTTAGAACCAGACACGAATTTTGCCGTCCTTTGCTTCACCGGCCACTCTGAGCTCCCCGGGCCCGTGAACTTTGATCGGCTCAATGTGCCTGCCTGCGCTGCGGACGAGTATCTCATCCACCAGGTCTCCCTGTCTCCAAGCGTTCCTCCCGGCTCAGCAACTCTGACCTTCATTGGGACGAATTCCCTTAGTTACGACGTGGTGGTCTCGTCTCCCGCATCGTCCCCCTCGGGTCTGGCCCGCAATTCGCGGAACCGAATTACCTTTCAGTGTGTCAAAAGTGCGAACAATGCAGCTGGGTCGAGTTTGGCTGCGCTTCCTAGTCCCAAAGTAACATCACCTCCGGGTGCGACATCGACGCCACTGATGCAGTGGCCCCATTCGTCGAGGCAAATGACCTCCGGGCTCCGAGCCACCATGGCAGTGGGAGGGCCGGGATCATCTTCCGCCAGTACATTGGCCGCCCCTGGAGAGGGGTCTCCGTCTAGCCGTCCTGGAATGGTATCCTCGGCTGGGATGGCGTCGATGACCACCAGCCCTGGCCCTGGTGGCTTGCCCGGGTGGGGAGGCCAAAACACCCCGCGGCCTTCCTCTGCCCTAGCAGCTACCACCGGTACCCCTCCTGAAGCGAACCCCACAGGAGCGGTCTGTCAGTGTCCCAAAGTTTGACGTCTATTGATTGTGTGATATGGCTTCCGTGTAAATCTTGCTGTCATACAGTGCTGTCTCCCCAGTGGCGTTGAAATGCAGCATCCGCGTCGTTTGACGTCCACATAATATTCTTCTTCGGTGGTCTTTATCTGTAGGTTTGGAGCTTCAATGTATGTGCAGTTTTCTTGATACATCATAGCTTTCCCTTCTGAGAACGAAGGAGAGTGACTGGCTGCATCTAGCTTTTGTAGCCTGACGTGGGAAGAAATTAGGACGCTCAGGGCATAGAGAGACCCTTCAGCCATCATACCAAGCTTGATGGTTTCTGATGTAAGGCGGGTAGCTGAATATTCTAGCGGAGCTAGTGAAGATCTTACTTTCTACTCTCGAACCCGTCCGTGCGAATTGTACGAGCAGCGCTACGATGTGAACGTACTGTATGAAAAAGTTGCCATCATAGACCATCCATAGCATAGATTGTTGTGCTAGACAGTACATACATGTCCATCCAACCGATGGAGACCAATATATGATATATTTACCATACTTGGTCCTGAGATGGGTATTGATCTGGTCCCACCTTTATGGAAAAAGAAGAAACGCATCAAGGGGGGCAATAAGCTCCATCAGGCGACAGAAGTTGGACCGTCGCACAACGAGAGGTAGGAGAACTACGCGTTGAACTCTTCCGGGTCGCCAAGGAATCCTAAAGGAGCGCCGGAAGATTGGATTCTGGGGGGATGCGCTGTATATGTGAACCGAATTTCTAACATGACACTGGGAAAAGACAGTATGTCGAAAATAACCCTGCCGATCACTCGGCTATTTAGCTCTGGCGGTCTTGGGCCGTTCGCCAGAATTGGCCACGATCACCGGATGTTACTGCCTGAAATGGAAGGGCCGTAGAGAGATAGAAGACCCTGCTGAGAACGGTAGGGATCGTCTCGACTTCAGGGTCAAATGCCATTCCCAGCTACCCTCTCCACCAACGACTGCGAGATTTCACTCATGCGTCCTTTGCAGCAAACTGCTGATGGTATGCTTGGGGTGAGCCCAGCCTGTTTCCTATCTGGATTTTCCCGTTCCCCTACGGATGTAGATGCCTTTTTAGGCATGGAAAGGTCAGTAGAGATGGAAAGGAACACACTTCGAAAGAGTGAAAGATTTGGAGGCCCAGAACTTCGGACAAACAGACTTTCCCTTTCTATATCCTCTCGTCCCCCGACTCAAGCACCGTGCCGATCCCGCTTTGCTTCCCGTATTGTAACGGTTTTTTGTTTTTTTATTTTCTTATTTTTATTTCATATTATTCTATTTTCGTTTACACTAGATTATTTTCTTTGTTTTGCTTTCCTTTTGTTCCCTTTTCTTTAATCTCTTAATCTCTTCTATTCTACTTTATGAATTTCATCTCCCGCTGTCCTGACTACCTGTGGACCTTCGTGAGAGAAAAAACATTGAGCCGTAGGACAAGAATCGGGGTTGCCAATTTTGACATATCTATCGGTGGTTTCGATGCGAAAAAAAAATTAAAATTAACAATAAATAGATTTTTTTTTTAAAAAAAAAAACTAAAAATAGAAAAAAAAAACAAAAATAGATCCAAAAAGAAATGAAAATAAATAAAATAATAAACAATTCAAGACAGTGTTGATTGATATGGAGCAGACGAAGTTCTGCAAGTAATTTCGCAAAGCTCGTCGCGCAACTTTATCGCAAGGCCATTGTAGAAAATCTCCCATGGGGACATCCATGCGTTGGGTTAAGGCACGAGCCCGTGCCAACCGCCCATTATTTTGACTCGAGAATAGCTCGTGCAGGGCTTCCGAATTGACCCAGCCTTTTTCAGGAAAGCCCTCAACCCATGTACGCACACAAAACCAGAAGGCATGTGAAGAGATCCAAAAGAAAAAGCACGACCCGCCACGATGGAGGTTCAAGAGCAGAGTACTACATACAACGATGGATGGAGTGTGGGTGGAAGATGTATATATATATCCACATATTGTTCCCATCTGCTCCTGCGTGTCCAGTGAGACTTCTACAGTTTTGTCAGGTCGGATCATCCCTTTGGCGATAGCTAATACTTCGCCCAGATATCTGATAGTGTGAGTTGCTATCGGCATCAAAGGGGGCAATTATGCGGATTGTGGGCCCTTTCCTGCCGAGAAAGAATATATTCGGCCACATTAGTGAAGGCCGTCCACGACAGATTGTCTGCACCTTTTGTAAGTTGATGAACGTGCGAGCTCTAGAAACGTACGCCATAGGCTCCTAATCACTTACTGAGATACTGCTTGAAGTTCTGTCGAGACCTCCCACCTGTTATGCCCTGTAGGATACCCATTGCCAGTGAGCCGGCGAATTCTTTCGCTAGCAGCCGCAATAGCGATGGTGATGCATCCAGCGTGTAAGAAGGATCTCTGGACGTTCGTCTTCTGGCCCTCTTCCGCATCGATGAGATGTCGGATTTGTCCCGTCCCGACGGGCGCCGACGTTTAATAATGGCGTGATTTGGAGTCTTGCTTCTGCCACGCAGCGCAAATGACATCTTCCGAGAACCTTTTCGTAGTCGTGACCGAGGGAGGTAGACGTGCGGTCGTGCGTGTGTTACTACTGTCATTATGCCACTACTTCCGGCTGTGGTCGTCAGAACGGCCCTTATCATTTATCACCACCTGGTTCAGCCGGCGGACTTATTATAGGGGTCCTGCAGATATAGCTCGGATGGTCTACACTTTTTTTTGGCAGCCTAGGTCAAAGAGGGTTGGTAATGTGCAAGTCTATGATTACTACCGTATACAGTAACAACCTGGTCACACCAGACGATCGATCTTTCTCATTTTAGAAGTCCATGCCCACTGACCATCCATGTATGTTTTGCATTTCACTTGCTCTTATAGCCCTCCTAGCGTGCGTGATGTGGCAGGAACATCGTCGCTCATTGATGATATGCCCGCGTCTTCTGAAACAGAGAGTATGACACGAGGTTCAGAATCCCAAGGCATGAAAATGCCTGTCTGCCCAGACGACCTACAAGACGAGCGCACGGAGAACTACTGAATTCGGTTCCTTTCTGTAATACAGCTCAGTCTCCACTGATAGCCCCCGCAACGGCCTTCTCCGAATCATGGGAAACGAGCCTAGCCCTTGAAGGCACCGAGAACCTGATCTGGATCGACAGAGGTTGCTACAGGGTCATACCAGACAGGTAGAACTTAGGCTGAGGGTGGAGGAAAAAGTATGTCGACAGAATTGTCCGTCGATTATATATATTTGGAAATGCGCTGGGCGAGATCCTGTATCTGCAGTTGCTGGCACTTCTCTGTCCAAGAGTAATCTCATCACTACGTACGATAAATACTATCTATCGTAATCCTTACTAGCTACTTCTCCGATTGAATTAGTCACCTATCTCCCTGAAGGCAGGGCGAAGATGCTACAGTCACCCGTTGCTTCAGTGATCACGAATTCCGTTCGCTTCGCTGGCGATCAACATTGGGAAAGTCCGGCCATCCCACGCTCTGTGGGTGAGAAACGGTTGCTGGGTTGTTTAAGATGGAGCCGTTTGGGGGCAGAGTGGGACTGTCTAGCAATGAGCCGGAGGCGACCCGCATTGCCCACGGTCCAACGGATCTCATTCAGTCGGCCGTGTGCAGCAACATCATAGAACACCCACATCCAACTCAATTTACGGCATCGTAAACTCCAAAGGGTTGACCTACCAAGCTATTATACCGCGAGAGACTTGGACTACAAAACTCCCTTCCTAGCACCTAGAATTTCTCTTTATGCCAGGGCAGATGGTATTTTGCGGGAGTGACCTGTGGGGCTAGCAAAGGAATCAGCCAATGAATCTTTCGATTGATAATTAACTTTGATGTGGGGTGCGCTGATCCCAACCTTAAAAAACGTAAATTCAACGAAGAATATCATGAGGTCGGGTGAGTAAGGGCCCCGTCCTTGTCATAATCGGAACCATAAACAAGTTCCAAGGGAGCAGGGATGGCGCAGAAATTTTCTCACACGAGCCTTTGAAGCCAGCCATCTCCACTTTGCGTGATTCGAGTCTTGCTAAAATATCGGCGCTCATCCGGGGGTCAGCAAGGGCCACTAAGTTCGCGAGCCGTACAGAATTGCCTTAATGGTCAAAATTAAGCGAACAATCTGACTAAGAGCCCCACCTGTCCACCTTTGTTTCGTATGAGGATCTTTTATTTGGTCGCCACTCACAGAACCATGAAAATATGTCCGCCTAAGGGGCCGCTACAGCTTTCTAAAAGGCCGCTAGGCGAAGGAGACGAATTCTCCATGTCATCATCAAGGACCAGAGGATATGGCTGCCACTTCCATTTAGAGCCGATCTTGCCCTACATCACCCCATCATGACAGGCGTGACAGGCATGACAGGCATGACAGGCATGACAGGCATGACAGGGTGTTAGAGGGTCCGTCGGTAAAACGGATAAACCTTGGGAAATGGAGTTCGCCTGGTTCGGCATCACAATGACAGTTCGGTACCAGCTGCCGTCGAACACCGCGACGAGTTCAGTTAAGGAGATGGCCGGGTAAGACCGAACGGTTCATGACGCCTGCCATCAACAGCGGGTAATTGTCGATCTCATTTATCTCCTCATTCATAATTCGCTGGAATGTCCGGCTGATCAGGATACCGGTCGGTCCAGAGCGGCCCTCAACAAAGTAACTACCTACACGAGGACGAATTCGGCAGCAGTCACTCTCTGCGACCGCAAGCCGAGTGACCGGTCCCTGGATCGTTTTACCCTTACTGACTCGTCTTAACTTTACTGGCACTGGATCGGCGTTGCGAGGGTCTCGGGCTTGGATATCTCCGCAAATCAACAGCAATACCTCTCCTCGCGGCACCGGATAGTGGGGCCAGAGTCGGCCTAGTCGAGAACTCGCTGAGAACCCGGCCTGCACCGCAACAGAGTCGAATGCGTTGCCCTGACCTATTCACTGTAGTGACCCTGGCAAATGATACGCGTAGCTCCTGGTATGTATCTCGCGAGAACCAGAGTGTCGGGTCTGCGAAAGGGCTATATAATGGAGCGCGGCGAAGAAGAATGGTCACCAGTCATGCCATCGCCGGAGGAACGCTCCAACAGTCATCGAAATGGAAAGTACTGGTTCCGGCGTCGGAGGTCCAAGACGGACCGCACAAAGACGGAAAACATCGAAGCAGACGTCGGATCAGCAGGATCAGACCAACAGACGGCCCTCGAACCCCAGTGAGACCGATATCGATGCGCACGGAGAGCCTGACGCAGGCGAAGGGCCTTCTTCGTGCAACCCACAACCGGCCCCTCTACCGACATCGGGTGCCAATACGAGGAACCCTTCACACGGTGTACATTCCCCCCGAGAGGGCCATGTGGAAGGGCTCGATACTGGTTCCTTTGAGCGGAGGGTGCCCAGCCATGACGGATGGCCATGTGGACAAAACCTCCCCCATGTTGAGGGCGGAGCCGCCGTGCCCTTGACAGGCAGCCATTGCGCTCCGCTAACTGGATTCGCTTCGTGCACGAACCCATGGGCCGATGAGAGGTCCCAGATCCAAGAATCTCCATGGTCACGTTTTGAGACTCCACATGACAGCATCCACAGCACTGCCCAACTTGTGACCCGAGTGCGTTGTTAGCATACTCTCTCCAGGTTTTCGCTAATTCGTTATGTACAGGCACTCGTGATTACCCGTGTGCATCAGTATGCCAACGACCCGACATTCGTGAGCTACATGGCATGGAGAGACCACGGGGTGCATTTGGACGACAACACACCTTTTGGTCTTGGAGATCCGAGGGTAGAGGCTACTATGAATATGTGAAGCATTCTGTGTTTTTCAGTACCGCTCTAAGCACACACTTTAGGGTGCTTTGTCACGGTTTATATATAGAGAGAGAGATATATTTCTTTTTACAACTATCTCACATATAACTTTAGGATCAACTACTTTCATTCATGCATCAGTATGAGAAGACGTACACTGGATTCCAAGAATATAACTGGGACTTGACGAAGCTCAAACGCTATATATATAGTATTTATAGTGAGTTGAGGGCAAAATACCCGGAGGATACGGGGAAAATTACACTGTATGCTCTGTTCTTTTCGATTCTGCCAGCTTCAGCCCAGGTTGCTCTCTCATTCGCGGCCAGCACTGAGTGCGGCTCATGCGTGGAGTGGGCATCGACGTTAGGGTCTGGGAATAAGCTCATCTATGGGACCGGAAGGAGGTTTCGGACCTTTGTGTACAGCTCAGTCTAATGCAAATAAGAGCTCAGTCTTTACTGCCTGTCCCAGCCTAAAGCCCAAAATTGGCGATGATCCAGAGGCCAACGTTCAATATGATACTGTCCTGTGCAGGAGAGATAGTTAAGCCATACGTCGCATTTACCACGCTCTCTCCGAGAATCAAATGGCTTCACTTGTTCCTATCTTTCATCGTGATGTAGTAGGTTGGGATGTCCCTGCACCATCTGCCTTGCCGTAGAAAGAGGCAACGAGGGACTCAAGAGGGGTGTCATAACTCTTTGAACCATCTTTTCGCTTTGTATATTCTGAACTCGTTAATGTGCTGTATCTGTCTATAAAGTGCGCGTAACGCCCGTTCTTTGCACTCATCGCCCAAAATGTACTGGCGAATACTGTAGAGCTTGCAAGTATGATCTCGCTCCTCAGTACTGAAATGCCTGCGATATTCCTGAGGCGTCCACCCCATCCGTTCACTCATTTTCACCCCGAAGAGGCCCGGTAAAACTAGGGATGGATGCTTCCTACTTGGCTTTCAGTCTATTATAAGGACCCTGTTCGATCTGGGCATCCCGAGACATATTTTAGGGTATCGTGTGCCCTCCCTCGTCTCCATGCGAATAGCATTTCACGTTATCCGCCAAGTTAACTATGGCTAGGTTGAGTACTTGCAAACGGAAGCTAAGCTGTGCAGGGACCCGCGGGGAGGATTCCAGCGCAGGGTATAATGAGATAGGGGTGTCGCCGAATCCGCTGAATATTGTTCTAGTTGGCGACGAAAAATGTGGGAAAACAAGTCTTATAGCGTAAGGAACTGAAGTATCTGATTTTGCTCACACGTGGATACTTACTGTTAGAAGTGCACTTGCGAATAAACCATTTCCATCGGTGCGCAGACGTTCAGCCCCCTCATTTTGCACCCCGCGTCGAGACACATTGGGGCGGACAATTTTGTCTCACTGTTCGGCGTTCTGGATTAGATTCATATTCCTACAGTATTCGACACCCAAGCCCTCCAAACAGTGGTCAACAATAGCTCCGTCCAGATATGCTTGTGGGATACAGCCGGGTCAGCTGCTTACGATAGAATACGGCCGTTGTCGTACGAGTGTGCTGACGCTATCGTTATATGTTTCGCGCTCGACGATACGGACAGCCTCCGGAGCGTGTCCAAAAAGGTAAGTGATTATTTTTCAACCTTGACTACACGATCCAAATATGCCTCACACTGTGCCCCATTAACCGCACAAATGCGTTGAGCTGATATTTTATCGCATAGTGGCACAGCAATGTGTCTAGTACCCTAGGCCCTACCGTGCCCATATTCATTGTGGCTTGTAAGCAGGATCTCTGCGAGAACCCCGGAGGCCTGTCGATAGAGGCTGTGAGTCGTTGCGATTAAGCTCGGAAAATGATGCAGGTGTGATGAAGGTGAACATGCTAACTGGGTTCTACCTAGGTCGTCAACTCTATAAAAGACTTGACCTTTGAGAAATATCGCCAATGTTGTGTACTTACCGGCCAAGGAGTGCGAGAGGTCATAACGGATGTGATTGCAGCGGTCACAAACAAGCACCGCGAGCGTATTGACAGATGCAACCTGAGACTTACGAAGAGGATTCCGTGGTGGCCGTAAAATTCGATGGCTGATCGTCTATGCCACCCAGGAGGCCGTCGACCAATGCCGCATTTCGGACGGCTTGAGGAAAACAGGATCCACTGACGCTTATCCAGGGTGAAATAAAGCGCTTCTCCGACTGAGAGCTCATAGGATTACAGGGGTTCAGGGGTGGTACTGTAAATGTCTCTTCTATAGCACAGTAATCTAGGAAGTGTCTCACGGATGATGACATTGAAACATAGAAGTTCAAAGCCTGGAAACCAAATCATATGCACCGAGACACCTGGAGCGGCAGATGTTCCACCGAGCATTTGCACCTGCTACTAGACTAGGGGAAGGAGTTGGGTTTCAGGTAGACTGCTGGATACCGGGAGGGAACCGATGTCCCTTGCGACATTTTCTAAAAAAAAAAAAAGGTCATGCCCATTGCCTCCCAGACCCGTTATTTATAGCTCCGGATTGTTAATATATCTGGACGACTCTTCAGTACAAAATAGACATTTCACTCGAGCAAGAACCTAGGCGACTTATTGCACACAATGGCACAGCCAGTCACGTTCATAATAACTTTTAAGAAGACAACTATCCGCAAAATCCAAGTCGAAGCTAGATCTCATACGCAGGAATCCGGTCGCGGACCATCCGCGGCTTAGCATAGGCATTGCATGCTAGCCAATGAGCAAGCGCATTGTTTGCCGAAGGCAAATAAGTCCGCAGATGGCCGGCAAGGGCAGCCGCGAGCCCCACACAAGTCAAAAGCGCTGTGGTGACTAGGCCGGACTGCCAGGTACACCGGAACGGGCTTCTCCGAATTATGAAACACAACCCCAGCCATTGAATCTCGGAAGTTCTTATCTGCGTCAATGAGGGAGCTACAGAGTCATGTCAGACCAGCAGAGCCAGGATCGGGGATGGAGACGAAGGCGTGTCAGGAAAATTGACCGCTAATGTTCTGTATATTGATATGCTGCGCTGCCCTGAACAAGATATAGCGCATCTGCAGCTATTCATACCTCTCAGTCCCACAATGATCGCATCTCTATCATAATACGCAGGACCTATCTATCATAGTCACAACTGCTTTCCCTCCTGCAATGATTTCCGCGATGGGCGACGGCCGACTGAAAATGGTACAGTCACCCGTCGCTTCACTGTTCATGGACACCGTTCGCTTCGCCAGAATTTGACATGGGAAAAATCCGGTTATCCCACGCTCCACACCTAGGGAATGGCCGCTAGGGTTTTCACTCTTGAGTCGATTTGTGGGCAAAGTGGGCCCTATCTAGCGACGGTCGAGAAGCGATCTGCATGACCCACGGCCAAATGGATCTCATTCAGGGGTCAGTGGCCTGTGTGCTGCAGTACGATAGAACACTGACCTCCGATGCAATCCGCAACATCCTGTACTTAGACGTTTTGGCCTAACAAATTATAATGCACGTCTCGGCTTGCAAAACAGCCTTCCTAGCACCTAGAGTTACGTCCTCACGCCAGCTCACGCCAGGGGGAGACGGTAATTGCCGGGATGGCTTGTGGGGCTGGCCCAGGCATCGGCCAATTGGGCTTTCTGAACTCCTTGATTGGTAATGAGCCCTGGTGTCCGATTAACCTTAGATAACGCAAATTCAACGTAAGATTAACTAGGCAAGGTGAGTAAGGGCCCTATCCTTGCCACATTCAGAACCATAATCAAGCTCCAAGGGATTAGGAATGTGCAAAGTCTCTCAGTGAAGCCTTTTAAAGCCACCCATCTGCCCTCTACATGGTCGACTCCTCGTTAGAGTAGCGGGCCCTCATAGGAGGCAGCTATTACCCATTAACCTCCCTAGCAGTAAAATACGCCTATAATTCTCAGGATTGCGCAAAGGATCTGACGAAAAGGCTTTAGAGATAGCCTCAACCAGCTTGATCCTGCTTATCAGACATGAAGAGCTTTTATTGGCCCGCCGCTCTCAGCAACATGTTCGCTCTAACGGGCTGCGGCAATTTCAATTAGATAATTTGGTTGGAGTCTACAATTCTAGCTAGACAGCGGAGCAACACGCGGGTCATTTCCTGCGACGGCGAACTAGACAGGGTCTAGGTCGACATAACGCAAGTGGCAATCACATGAATCATGAGTCTCTCCGAAGTTGGAGTGGAATGGACCGACTTAGAGTACATCGCAGAAGTGCAAGAAACCCTCGGCCCGGGAAGCGCTATATCACTTACATAAGTCGCTCGATAGATTAAAATTATGCTCAGCCCTACTCTTGCTACTTGTAGAATATGACTGCTACTTGCATCTGGAACCGAACCTATGATGGCAGGTGTTGAAGGGTCGGTCGGTAGAGTGACTAACCTCGGGGTACAGAATACGCGATGGGGCACCGCTATAATAATTTGAAATTATCTGCCGTCGATCACTGCACCCGATTCATACGAAGATCCGTCCGATTACGACCGAACCTGTTCACGACACCTGCTATCAAGGGTGGCTCACGCCCGCGAGTGGACCACCCTCTCTCCTTTCCACGCTCATCACTCGCTGGACTGTCCGGGCGATATCCGTATCGACCGGTCCAGAGTGTTCTGCACCATGCCTGCTACGGGAGCGACCTGCAAGGAGATCAATCCACCAACAGGCACGATCCAAGACCGCGAGCCGAGACACTCGCAACGCCGATCCTGAGTCACTTAGGGCGAAACTATCTGAAGACCGGTTATTCTGGCTTGAATTCTCCGTAAATGAACTGCGATTCCTCTCCCCCAACGGGAATAGTGGGGCCACGCTTGGTCTAATGGAGGACAGGCCGAGAATTCCGGACGCGGCCGCCACAGCATCGAATGCGTTCAACGGGCATATTCACCACAGTGACCCTGGTCCATGATACACCTAGCTCATGTTAAGTGTCTCGCGAGTACCAGAGTGTCGGGTCTGTCAAACGGATATATAAGGCGGCAGAGCGAGGAGGAATGGCCACCAAGCCTGGCATCCTTTGAGCGCCCCTTTCGCATTGACCAATATGGAAACCACTAGTTCTGGAGCTGGAAATCCCAAACGGACCACACAAAGACGGCAGCCGACAGCAGAGACGTCGGCGCAGCAGGAGCGAACTACTAGACCACTCTCGAACCCCAATGATGCCGATGTCGATGCACACGGAGAACCTGATCCTGATGAAAGGTCCTCTTCGGGCAACCCACCCGAGACCCATCTTCCAACGTCGGGTGCCACTACGGCTGGATACACTGAGACGCATGGCTCTCAGCTGCAGAGACAGGAGCGTGTGCAAGGCGTCGATCCTCGTTCCTTCGTGCGGGTACCGCCAGACTATGGCGGGTACCCATACGGAGGAAGTCTTCCACCTGTCGCGGGCGAATCCGCTGCACCCCTGGCCGACTGCCATTCGGTCGACGCAACTGGTTTCAACCCACCGAAGTCGCCATGCGTGAACGAGAGCGGACAGAGCCAGGGACCTCAATGGCCGTGCTTTGGGCCTTCTCCTCCGCTCGACCGTATCGACATCACTGCCCAGTATCTGCTACGTGTGCGTCACTCACATCAATCTGTTCCCAGTCCTCGCTAACTAGTTGTGCACAGCGCACCGTGAAGCAACTCGTGGATAAGTATGTAGAAGACAAGAAATTCTTGGATTATATCGCATGGAGAGATTTTGGGGTGATGCCAAACGACCTGATACAATTTGGACTTGGCGGTGGATGGTCTGGACCAGGATGACTATATGGAGCGTTTAATGTATTTCGGGGCTGGCCTTGTGGCTTACTGTAATTTGTGCGTGTCTTATCTTTGGGGGCGGCAACTGTCTTATGTATAGCAGCGGCGTCAATTATCAACCATGCTTCTCCGGAGGGGGACCACACTGGATTGTATTTGTATTCCTGGATGTATCAGTGTGAAGGCATAGTAAGCACGCTGCATACGTGGTAATCCCTTATCCCCTGTTACTCTCCTTTTCGAAGCGAGGTTTGCCCAGAATCTCTCGTTGTAGACCATCATCACGTCCGGTTCAAAAGTTGCTGATATTCCATTGCCTAAACTGAACATATCGCCAGTTGCTTCTGCCTCGCCGCCCTCCTTCTCTCCATCGCTTATGATGAAACAGGTCGATCGACATTGATTGGGCGAAGTATAGAAACTGGTTCGCCTGCAATTGGAGGGTATTGTCCGGTGAAGATCTTTCATTAGACCTTTTCCGCGCGTTCCGAACCTACCGGCAGTCTCCGCCTATCTTTCGCCTTCCCTTTGTGCATGCGTGTGATGCAGAACCCGACGACTACCCACGCTGCCGCAAGGGCCACAATAGTCCCCCAGTCCTTGATTACTTCACCCCGGTCGGCAAATGAGGTCAAAACGTCGGGAACGGCCCTTTGAAGCATGGCAAGTGGAATGAGGGGGGTGATCAGTAAGAGAAGTAGGACGATAGAGCCTCCCGTCGCCCAGCTGGTCCACCGTGATGGGGCCTGCGTCTTCCTTTGATGTTCCTGGATCAATTTATAGAGAAGCAGCCCATTTCCTACGATCATGAGGGATATCCCCGTCCATAGTGGAGCACCGAGCAATTCGGGGGTCAGATGCTCACCGATGCTGATAAAAAAATCCAGTTTGTCACCCACAATCGTTCGAATATCCTCGGGGATCACGGAGGGGTCTAGCGGTAGGCCCTGGCCACAGTCCCAGCGGTCGAAATCGGTGCCGGTACCGGCACAGGATGTGCGCGTTCCAACTGAAAATCCCACGGCGATATTTTGAAAAGCATCCTGCGATGCGGACTGTACTGCCTCTGCCGCACTCTGAGCGGTACTGATGGCCGTCTGTACCCCACTGGCCACGCTGTCTCCTGCTTTCTGTGGATCCCCGGCAACCTGGTTTGCAGTGTGCGCTATACCCTCTGCCCCAACAATATTTATCCTGCGTGAAAGCATCTTGGACGGTGTCACCTAGGTCGTCAGTTACTCAAGAGTGGTCATCGGAGCAGAACTGGCCCTATACCGTTATGCGTACAATCCCGAATCTAGATTCATCTGTTCCCGTGTATAACCGACACGATATCCCGACGCAGAGTATTGTTAACAGAATCATGGCCAATGCCAGAAATCCAAGTACATAGGCTCGTGGTCGTTTGGCGGGTGGCATGAACACGCAGGGTTCAGAGACGGTCGGAAGTCCGCACCACATATTTATCAGTGGGCCCCATACCTCTTTCGAACTCGCTATACTTAGGTGCATTCTGTTTTGGATGTTGTTAGCCTGAGTGGGTAGGATTTTGGAGGTAACGGGCGTGTGCTACAAGGATTCTGTATCGCGCTTTATACCTTGGTATAAGCAGCATTAGTGAATATTGGGACGCTCTCTCAGAGCGGCGATGTATCAACTGTTGTGATGAAACTATTGTGTCATCGGAACAGTTTCAAGGGTAATGGTTTCCTCCCACCGCATAGTGACTCTCAGAGACATTCTCCTGCCGAAATTTGTCCTGGTGAGTTACAACAGACTGCGGTCTATGTTCGGATCGGACAGGCATGGCCTATTTATAACCACCTACCATGCGCAGATAGGCCAGATTTGCCGGTCCTCCTTATATCCCACAATGTACGGATGCTGAATGTTTCAGGATTCGTGACTGTTTGTTCAATAGCAATGTTGTCAGCCTGCGAAACTCGGAACAAGCCACTCCCGCCAATTCCTTCGGAGCCGCCGGCATCGTGGAGCGCGATAGTTAACCATGTCTACACCGAGGAGATACCAATACTTCCCCCTGTATACCAGAGGACGAGAAAGGTCCAGCACTTGGGACCGTTCCAGAGGTGCCAGAAGACGGCAAGGAATGCATGGAATCCACCGCAATGCCTTGTACCTTGGTATGAATCGAGGCCAAGACGGAAAAGTCTCCATACGTAGCGGACCGATGTATGTAATCTGAGAAAGCGTATGGTGTGGGTTGACGAGTCCACGAAGTACTGTACGATTGCGCTCAAGCCAGGCAGGGGGATGGTGCCGCTGCCGGGTCGTGGTAGTGGCTGCGGTAATGGCCAACTTTCTTCACCGTGGCCCAGCCTCTATATGCGGTCCTCACCACCGCATTGCCCGACTGCACCACCTCCTAGAAAGGAGCAAAAATCAGGATTAGCTCGTCAAGTCTTTCCACTGAGCAGCAGCGGTTCTCACCATACCCTAATAAACAACAACATCCTCTTCTGCCCTCTAGAAACGGTGTTCAACTACGGCGACATCTCAACCTTGCCAGTGCTCCGTCTGTGAAGCTGGCACTTACCACTGACAGCATCGCCTTCTCAGCAGGTCGTCGCCATTCGAATTATCACTCAGTCAATCGAGCACACAAAAAATGGTCCAGCACCGGTAACTGAATGTCATCAAAGTTATTGGATTCAGTGTTGCCAGACTCTGCGATATTTCGAGCGAAAAACAAATCCGGATGCAGAGAAGGATTGCTCATCTGATCCATGACCTACCAAGCCGATGAGACTCAGTGTCAAGAACGGTCCAGGGGGGTGATACTGTAGTGCACGCTATTGCAGCCAGGATCACTGCTATGTATGGCTGGATTAGGATTGGAAGAAGCATAAAGTGGACTTCACAGTCGCGGGACATGCGACCGCCAGGATAGGATTCCCGTAAAGCGTGACCACCACATGCCCCGACTAGACTTAATTTTGGTGCTTATGGTGTGGGGCATACGGGGCCTCGATAGAGGTAGTACATAATAGATCCGTGACTGGTGTAGTCTTTCAGATTAAGTCACATTTGTATCTGTCGCCAACTTGGGGGTAAGGTCTTTTGATCAACGGACAGGCGCGGAATCCGGCTTTGCATAGCAGTTAATCAATAGATCGAGCAATCTTTCAATGTATGTGCAGAATGCTTCGTTACACTTCAAAGTGGCCTACATCATGTATAGCGAGATCGTCGTGTATGTGGCTTTTCCACCAGCTACAATCCACCCACAGCTGAGATACCACATACTGCTCGCACGGCATACGCTCAATTCTTGGGAATGCTGCTTCGTATGCGACAACCCTGCAGCCTAGGAACTATCTAGGGTTTACCATCCAGTACAACTTTTAGCAGCTAAGGTTTTCTCTGAATCGTGGACGCTCCCTGGTGCTGCCGGTCGTTTGTCTTTGATGCATTTGACGATCGCGTCGCCTAGTTCCACACAGGATTCTATTCAGGGTTTGCGGTAGGATTGCGTCTCCCACGGTATTATTAGGGACAACCCTCTCAAGATTGCGTAAATAGCACTGGTTCGAATATAGATCCGTTGCCTAACAATATCCCTGGGATGCCTGGTATCCTATCGTAATTTGCTTTCTACTGCCAATAGTTAACTGAGCGTCATAAACAGACCGAATGACATGTATCACTCACTTCTTCACCCGCTTTGATACCACGCCTATAAGAACAGATATGCCTCGCTTTTTGAATACTGGATGTGCCGACGCCCCACGTAGGGGGACGAGGCAGGCATCAAGCCAGAAGTCGACTCGGAGTGACACCACAAAGCCCCCGCTGACACTAAACGGCATCTTGGATGGTCAGTGGCTTGCTAATGCCGTGGCAGAAACATGGGTACAAGGGCCTGGGAAGCGCGACGGATATAGACTGGAGAAAAATGTCACAGAAGATGGCTTCACCCTTCATGCCAGCCATGTCATTCCGTCGAGGGCGAACCCAACCAGAGAGCTAGTGAGGAGGTTTGTTCCCGTCAGTGCAAAGGATAACATTCCCAGCGACGGCTATCCGAGCCCCGATCTACGGATGGTGCTGCTCAAAATTGAGCGACGAACCTCGGGTACAAAATACATGATTCTGGACGCGGGCTCTCAAGTTTCACATGCGTTGGATCCCAGAAACCCAGATGAAGGAATCCAGCATGCCGTGTGGTCACCACAATCCCAGTCTATTGCGTTTGTCAAGAACAATAACCTCTACCTACGCCCACTCTCCTCCACGGAGGCTCTTCCAATCACAACTGACGGAAAACGTTCCATAATTTATGGGCTACCATGCAGACTCTACAAGGAAGAGATTTTCGAAAATCAGAGCCACGCCGCGATGTGGTGGTCAAGCGATGACCGGTACCTTGCATTTCTTCGTACGGACGAGTCAGAAGTTCCCGAGTATATCATACAATACATTGCATCGGACCCTTTAGGGGATGAGCCCTGCTCCGGGATGAGCACATACCCGGAGGTTCGGACTATAAGGTATCCCAGGGCTGGTACGCCGATCCCGGTCGTTCGTCTTCAGATCTACGATATGAACCGGAGAGAAGTGTTTACCGTGGTGGTCCCAGGCGATTTTCCTGACAAGGATCGCCTCATTGTGCAAGTCCTTTGGTTGTCCCATACAGATCTCCTGGTCCGGGAAACGAACAGGCAGAGCCATGTGTTGAAGGTACTCCTCATCAACGTTGAAAGGCGATCTGGAAAAATGATCAGATGCCATGACATGGAAGACCTTGATGGTGGTTGGATCGAGCCCGTCCAGTCCATGCTGCGCGTGCCAGCAGACCCAGAGAATGGGCGCCCAGATGACGGGTACTTGGACATAGTCATTGAGGACGACCACGAACATATCGCCTATTTTGCCCCTGCAGACACGGTCACTCCTCTGATTCTCACATCTGGGCAATGGGATGTGGCCCGTCTGGCAGAAGTCGATCTCATGTCGAATCGAGTTTATTTCGTGGCGACCAAAGAGGGTCCGGCTCAGCGACATATCTACAGTGTTCAGCTGGACGGAAAAGACCTCCGACCCGTTACGGATGTCTCTGCACCTGGGTATTATGAGATCTCGTTCTCCAAAGGCACCAAATATGCTCTTCTAAACTACTTAGGCCCTAACGTACCTTGGCAGGGCATTGTACGTATGGGTGTAAAAACAGCCAGGTTAGTGAAGATGGTGGAACGCAATACGGCGCTGAAGCGCAAGGTATCGTCGTATGCGCTCCCAGAAAAAGTACATCAAACCGTAACCGTTGATGGTCATCGGCTGCAGGTGTTGGAATACCGTCCCCCAAATTTAGACGTCGAGAAGAAATACCCGGTCCTCTTCCACGTCTATGGTGGCCCTGGGTCGCAGATGGTCGACTACAAGTTCAAAATTGATTATCATTCATATTTGGCGTCGGCTCTAGATTACCTCGTGGTCGTTGTGGATGGAAGAGGAACAGGCCATCTCGGAAGGCATGCAAAATGCTTGGTTCGAGGGCGCCTTGGGCGATATGAGGCCATGGACCAGCTCGAAACGGCCAAATTATGGGCCCAGAAGACCTATGTCGACAGCAGCCGCATGGCCCTATGGGGTTGGAGCTATGGGGGCTTTATTGCCTTGAAAGTCCTTGAAAAGGATGCCGGTCGGACCTTCAAATATGGCATGGCTGTTGCACTAGTCACAGACTGGCGACTGTATGGTGGGGTTCCGAGTTGATCCCCATAGGTGAACTTGACTGACTGGATCGAGCAGGATGTGCATATACGGAACGATATATGAAGAGTCCAACCCATAATAGAGCAGGGTATGCAAAGGCCGCTGTCTCAGCGGTCAACGCATTTCGCAGCTGCACCAGGTTTCTCCTTATGCATGGAACTGCCGATGACAACGTTCACGTGCAACATACCCTGGCCCTTATCCGCAAGTTGGACAACGCAAATATACAAAACTATGATGTGCGAATCTTTCCGGATTCTGACCACGACCTTGACTTCGAGAATGCGCAGCGGATGGTGTACAGACGTGAGTATTCCGCACTGCAGGGCTAGCACAGATCAAAATGGTTGACTCACGGCAGGCTTGACGGATTGGCTGAAAAACGCATTTACTGGACAGTGGGAACGCCATTCGTTAACACTCTTCGGGGATTCAGGTTATGCTTGGTAACTCTATAAGCAATGTCTTGGGATGGTATAGGAGTTTGGCGTATATCTTACCCACGCAGGTGTGGGTCCGAGGATCGATCAATATGGCACAAGATACAACCGCCACGGATAGAGCGCATATGAATACACCTCTATGTGGCTACGGGCCTATGTTAGCGGATCGGTAATTGCATGCATATATTTACGGAAGACGCATTTTTGAACGTTGTGACTGCATGGCCGGTTGATGGATCAGCGGAGTCTGCGGAGTCGGGCTGCTCCGGGAGTATTTTTATCCGAATTCGCCCATCAGTGCAAATAGGGGTTTCAATAAAGAGATATGTTCTATTTTCTGTGTGCTCGCTCCAGCATTGCTCACCTCGTACTCACTGGACATGTCAGATAACGAACGTATCCCGCCGGACGTTGAACCTGGAGCTACAGCTGGACACCCTCGTCAACCACTAGTATGGGAAATTTCTCCTGCCGTTGATAAGTCAATGTGCGCTCGCGCGGCCAAGGAATTGTCCGAATCTATCGGGTCCCTCCTAAGAACCTCGCCCTCCTATTTCCCGTTTGTTCCTCTCCCCCAGACAGACTCTGCCAAGACGGTTGTATTGGCCTGGTTCAAGGTAAATAACCCTCCTCTTGCGGGAGATGGCTCAATTGACACCGCGTAGGAAGGTAGAAACATCCGAAGGCTGGAGGAGAAAGTCGGCAAACGCATGGATTGGTCTATCCCAGTCATATGGCAGCCGATCCTGATCACCACCATGGCACAGCCAGGGACGTTGCAAGGCATAGATCCATCTAAAAAAAGAGTGGTTGTGTTCATTGCTCTTAAGCGCCTTTCGCATGAGAACGGGTTATTCCTGGGTGAAGGGTCTGAGATGAGCACGGGGGAAGACATTATTTTGGGCGGGTGGGAACCCATACCATTTCCGGCAAACGGGGGAGGCCTGGCGGTTCTTTTGTTCTTGGACATATAACATCTAATATCAGGAAGTGCTTACCACTGGACATTATGTCCTCGTAAAATTAATATTGCAGACATCTAGATCTAGCTTAGGTGTAAGGTTGGGCTTCGAGGATTAGAGGGTCAGGATCTGATTCCCATTCATAGCTGAGAATGTTTGGCAAGTTATCCAAGTCAATTCCGCCTGGCTCCGAAGGAGGCATTGGATGGAAACATTCCACCCGGCTTTGAGGACCATCGAATGCTGCTGTGTTGTAGTCAGTCGAGCGGCAGTCGATTAAACTCACTGCGCAATCGGTTGTGAATTCATTGCCAGACGCATCGTTAGCAACCAAGGGATTGGAGGGATTTTGCAAATAGAAATTGGTGCCCAGTAAATACAAGGATTCCTCCACAGCAGACAGCTCGAAACCATAGCTTGGGGAAAACCGTGACTGCGAAACTTGACCGACACCGGGTTGCGGCTGGGAGGTGAGTTCACCATCAAGAGCTATCCCACCGGCACGCATCAACTCCGGAGAAAGTGTCTCCACGTCTAACTCTTGTCTGGCCCATTCAGCATGAGGTTGCCTCCCAAGGCTGTTTCGAAGGCCTGGCGCGCCCTCACCGTACCGTCTGCGCTTCGGTTCCCTGCACCGGTAGTCTCCCTCGCGTGATTGTAATTCATCTCTGGCCCTCCTCCTCGGCAGCTCAGCCACACAGCGGTCTGTAGGGAACCCGCACGGTGGCAGAGGTGCCTGAAGATCGATAGGATCTGTCACTGTGGCGTGTGGCACTGAATATGCAAGTCTCGGACTTGACATCAACGGAGAGTTGGGCGGTCTGTGGCCAATGTCTCGTTCAATCACTTGAGTACGGGGATCGTCGAAAGGATTGAGGTGAGTCTCGGGTGGTGCCGACCCATACGACCCTCCAAAGGCGTCCTGAATACTCTGAATGAGGCCCGAGATTGCCCTGTACGACGCGGTATCCGGATTTGCTCTAAGACAGGCATTAATAGCTCGAACACCCACTTTGGATGTACGGAGCCACCTGGTTCATAAGAAGGGGTTAATAACCGAGGGCAGCCTAACGTAGACGGTGTTTACCTTTCCCAGCTAGGAGTCATTATGCCGATTAAGACCCCAGCGTCGAGCAAAGACCACCTATCGCCTTCTTGCAGTTTCTTCTTGTGCCGTCCCATGTCACCGTTGACGCTCATGGAAAACGCGAGATCCCGATAAGATTGTCCCACCCGAAGTGTAGTATTTGTTTCTTTCAGTTTTTCGGCTTTGTTGTTGATCTCCTGCGAAAGGCGTCGACATAACAGTCGTCGCGCTAACGGTCCTGACAATGAGTAGTGGTCGATAGCCACTACGAGCTTCCAGATCGCATCCCCGGTGAGCGGGTGTCCAGAAAACGAGGTCCAAAAGCTGGCCGGATTGAGCGAGTATTTCTCCTTGAAGTCCGTTGCGAGAGCGTCCACTTCATCCCTTTTGGTCTCAATCGTTCTCAACAGACTCACAAGTTGAGGGACTTCCTTCGCCTCCAAGTTGTTTCCATACGTCGTAAAGTATAGTCCGTCCGGGTCATTGGATGCGCCGTCGAACGAGTCGGCCTCCCGGTTGTCGTCGTTTGCCAAGTTACTGGATCTCGCGATATGGCCTAGAGCCTCGCTCAGGAGCTTGACAGCGGCAGGTGCATCGCTAACGAACTGATGTCCCACGGTCTTGAGGGCATATGATAAATTCTCCACGAAGTTAGTCCTTGTTGCCGCCACTAAGAGAACATACCTACTGGGTCGACTGAATATAGTACATCAGCTATGGTGCTAAATTTTCTTTCTAGAGCCTTCTTCGTCTTGTTGGGAATGGTACTCATGGTAGAGAGCCGACTGAAGTGTTTGTGGTGGCCTCTTGACGACTGCGGGAATGTGAACCGCGATTATTTCTCTTTATCCGTGTAGGCGACATCCCAGAAGGCGGAATATCGACCCAGCGTCTAATTTTGGGAACGTATCGACCAACCTCGCACACGGACGGTAGTAGCGCTCCACACCGTTCGGCTGGCCGTCTTATCCTGGCCCAGCCTTAGCTCCCATAGGACAGTTATCAAGAAGTCTGCTGCTTGTACGCCGATCACTCCTTGTAGACGCGGTTTTTGTTGAGCGATGGTACGCGCGTGTAGATGGAGCTGCTTGCTCACACTGACTTGCTTTGTATAACTTAGTTCAACTCTAGCTTATTCATCATAGTCCGGCAATGTAATTACAATTTGTTGAGAAACAAAAATGCCTGGTCGCGGGGCCTTGTCGTGGGGGCCGTAGGCGCAGAGCTGCTTGAACATGACAGGCTTGATCCTCAACAACCTCACAGAGATCCTTGGTTTTCCTAAGACCCTATGTTCCATGCAAAGCTACTATTGGTGCTTTCCGATGCCGTATGTATCCTCTTACAAGATAGGAATGGTTTCAAATGCTTTTCACAGTCGAAACCTTTCCGCAAGGAGAAGGTGGTCACTCTAATGAGGGAAAGTCTTACCCTGCATAGCCCATCCAGGGGCGTCCGTCCAAAGATACATGGGTGTAGCTACATCTATATAATGAGGACCTCATTCGAAGTAACGGGAGCATACCAGATAGTAGCCTGAACCATGGCAAACGAAGCCCCTGTGGTTGAGATTGTGGTTACGATTACGACGACCCAGACAAGTGAGGTCTGGGCGTCTTGTTCCTACATGGCGGAAGAGACGTGGATTGTTAGAGTGGGACGGAAGAAGCGAGGTATGTATAGGTATACTCCGGTTGTGTGGTTCGAGACTGACAGCGTGCAGTTGGCAAAAAGGAAGCGCCATTCAGTTACCGTCAACATGGGGCCGAAGATTCTGAGAAAACGGATCCAGTTTCCCTAGCATGCGACACCGATTCCGAGTCCGTCTCGACGGAGCCAGATTCCGACTACGAGAACGAGGGTATGTGGTCATAATTGATTTCATTATTTATGCTGACATCCGTAGTTCTCCTCCGTACCGCATTCTACCAGGAACCCCCGACCTTGGGTCAACGACGGCGTCAATGATTGCAACTGTGGTGCCTGGTTGTAGACCAGCCCACTGTTATATTGGATGGAAACCGCGTTAGAGTTATGGGCCCCCAATGTTCAACTTTGCCGTGGGCTGATGGTTGGGGTGGTGTATCTACGAGCTTCATCTTCATCTTGACTCACAATCCAAATATCTATTCTTGTATCCAATAGCTTCTAAAATACTTCCTCCGCTCGCTATTGTGAGCACTTTAAAGTGTGCATCATGCCGCAGGAAGTTCAACATGTAAAAGCTCCTAGTATATCCGGTTGGTCGTAATGTCTTCTCGTTGCGAGTTATCTACGGATGCTGATGCCGAAGACCGGTGTACGAAGCAGTTATGCCGTGGGGGCTCTTCTAGGATCCTTCTACGGAGAGCAGTCTCTCAATGATCGTTATTTGGCAGGCGGAGCAAGAGTGGGGACTTAGGCCGTACCGACCTAAAAGGGACAAGGCTGACACTCGGCGCCAGTTAGAATCTTTTAGTATGCCTCAGTAATCAGACGCTGGTGTGGTCACCGGCCCAAAATTGACGGTGAAAGTAAAAGTAGACTGTCCAAAAGCTGTGATGCCGGCCAAGTGACGGGTCTTGAACCAAAATGTCACTGAAGCTCGGTTCAGATTTCCTCGCAAGTCTTGACGTCCTGAAAATGTGATCCAGTTGTCCCCGCTAACCTTGGTAGAAGAACAAATCCTTTTTGGGTTGATAAAAAATGAAAATGCCTTACTGGACATTGTCACATACGTACTCCCAGTGATGGACTTTACTAAATGGTATCGTGACCTTAGACGATTACAGGAGGTTTCGAGTATCACTTGCCGAATGGCCGAGAATTACCTCTGCCTCGGCGAGGAGAACGAAACCACCGTCGCCAAGATGAACTGGCTTAGCAACAAGGAGATCCGAAGGCCTATGGGTCGATGGTTGTTTACCGGACCAAAGGCAATGATGCACTAAGGCTCCTGCCCAACGGAGACTTTCATGCCGGAGGGGAGCCCGACACGACCGAGCGTCTTCGAACATCACCCACGACCGACACAATGCTACAACTGCCAAGAGATTGACCATCAGGCATTCCAGTGCAAGAACGCCGAAAAGCGCGTAAAATGCGCAATGGAAGGAATATCGACACAGTGACTGTGACAGGTCTTTTAAGTGGATTCCATGCGGAGGATCACACGAATCATATAGCAAGAACTGTGTTCGGAGGGTCTACCCAGCGCGCCATGAATAGAACACTCCGAACCATCCGACTTAATGTGGGGAAACGGGGTGCAGTGCATGAGCTTAGCGAACGACGAAGACGCTCAGGACGCAGTGGCGCTAGCGATTCAGGAACCCCAAGCGAGGAAAATTCAATGCCGGCTTTTGACGACCCCGATGGGACATCATCACAAGCGGACGAAGATGGTGCCTTCCACATGGAGGGAAGGCAGATGGGCGATTCGGAGCATGCTCTGGATTGACAGAGATGTCGAAGCGGAGCAAGTGTCGATCGGATCCCCGGAACTGACAGTAGCGGTCATTCGGGGCATTCGCCTTCCCGAGCGATTGATTTTCATGACATCTGTCTACGTAGAGAGCGGAGACACCCAAGCTTTGCGCGATGCATGGAACCACCTACGCAAGCAATCATAAAGGTACGGCGAGACACGTGCACAGTGGTGGAAGTCATGACTGTGGGAGACTGTAACCGTCATGACCAACTCTGGGGAGGAGACGACGTGTCCTTAGAATGGCAGGGCAAATAAAAAAGCGGACCCAATTATTGACCTCATGAATGAGCTGCTCTTAGCGGCTTACTTGGACGAGGCGTCAAGACGTGACACGGCGGAGGACTAGGAGGAAACTATTCGTCCATTATCGACCTTGTCCTTGCCTCTGAGAATTTGACAGAAGCCATGGTCCAGTGCGCGGTACATGAGACAGAGCATGGGTCCGACCACCGTGCAGTTGAGACCGTCTTCGATACCCTGTGGTCTGCTCCCAAATACCAGGACCGACTTTTGCTCAGGAACGCGCCATGGAAGGAGATAAACGCCAGGATCGCGACCACCCTGGCCGCCATTCCGTCGGAAAGGACGGGATTGCCGAGGAGAGGACGTTGAACACTTGACGAAGCGCCTTCAAGCGAGCCTACTAACCGAATTACTAACCCACAGGGATCCCTATGGAATTGACAACTGAGAGGATATACACAGCAAGGCTCTATGTATGGGGCTCGAAGAGGATACGGCATATGCACACCAGGACCTGTACTGATAGATCAGTGATAGTTGCCCTTTCGGCCCTTTCGACTTAGCCGCCGGGCGTCAATGAATTTTGTGTGTGTGTGTGTGTTCGCTCGTAGCATGACGCGGGTACAGTGCGACTTTAATACTACTGAGATGGATTAGGATTTATCTTCCAAAAGAGAGATGTGAATTTCCCTACTCATAAAATGATCCTCGGTCGTTCTTGGAACTAGGTACTTAGCCGCGTGAAATGGCTCTTATATATCATGTCACATTCAGAAAGAGATGAGAACAAGTGACAACTACCATGTTATGATGCCGTTCCTCCAGAGATGGCCTCAGTGTGAACTTTGCCGGTATCTTTCCAGATCCTCACCATGGGCTTGTCCGTGCGCGTCAATGTGCGTGTGAGCAACACAATGCTTAAAGTCTTGGGATGACGGCCGGCTCGTTCTCCCAAGAATGATATCTAGGGTCGTTCACAACCTTCCTGCAATACCGTTTGCCCCCCACGGTGAAAGGAGTGCCCTCGGTCTTGTCGGATTGAAAGTGTTGATGGTTCACATATGTGATATCGGTCTCGTGACGAAAAGGATGTTGTCGAGCCACTTTTTAGAAGGCGTCGATACAAAAAATGCCGGCGGCCCCAAAAGAATTAAAATCACGTCCCTAGATCTGGAAGGCGTGGTCATCCCTAATACTTGGTAGGAGACACTGCAGCCAAGCGATGTGACTTTTGCCACATCGTCTGCTATCCAAAGGGGAAAAGTATTTCGTCTTCGCTCCCCGTGATATCTCTCCAGTTGTCGCCGTATATACCCTCGTTAGGAACTCCAGATGATCGGTCTCTATATTAATAATGAGCTGAGCGACGAGATCATTAGGAAGACAGCCATAAAAAGAAGGACCAAATCGTTGACGTTGTACGCACAGAACCGATCCATATTTCCGACACGTGCTTTAAATTTGGTGTTAGTAAGATCGCGTGTATGAGGTCGCGTCAGCTTTAGATTTTCCAGTCGGATCTTGTGAACAGAAGGCGAATTCGCCGGCACGCAGCTTCCAGGTTGCTGATTCCCCAGAATGATGCCTCAAGCCTCGCGAGAACGCTATCCCACTATCTAGGTCCTCTCGTGCTCCCAGGAACCATCTTTCATGTCCCCAGAAAAATACTTGAGGTCCAAGGAGGCCAAAAGAGCCCGCGATCGGTCTGCTTGTCCACAAGAGCCACTCAGGCCACACCAGTGATTCCTATGCCTGATACTTTCTTGTTTGCCTGCTGCTTGCCCGACCATTATCTGCATAGTTCACTCATATGCAACGTAACTTGCTAGATATCCACACCCCTTACCCTCGCAGGTACCGTTGTTGGGAGCACATTGAACGGAACCATCTAGGCAATTTACTCGGTGCTACGATATGGAACATGTAGGCTATGAAACCTGTTCACAAACAGGGTGTGGATTATCAGTAATATCAATAGATTCATCTCCGAACCACTGGATGGCCACATATATTAAATATGGAAAACAAGAGAGAAGGCGCACGCATGAATTACTAGCTATCAAATGCTGGTCTGTCAGAATATGAAGGGGGCGTGATTGACGTGGCTGATGTTGCATGGGTGGCAGAACGACTCTCAGATACCCATCCAGGAAGTAGGTACTGTAAAGGGCTGCTTCCAGCGGATGACCTGGCACCACTAAAGAAATGAATTCCTACGAGAACGTAACACTACGTTCCTGTGGTCACAAAGAAATTTCAAGGTGTTCCTTTCTTGTTCTAGAGCAAGCATGTCTTTAGCCCGATGGACACCCCCATATCCGACGGCTCCAGGCACGTGGTGCGGTACGCAAGTTCAACAAGATATATGCACAGAACGAAGCTACGTAGTCAATAAAAAAGGAGACGACAGAGGCGCCACCTGTGATAGACAAAGTCCAAGCAGTTGAGCAATCCTTCCGTCTTCTTGATCTTGTCGAGTCCTCGTTCTGGTCGTCCGCCAGAAATTGAAAACAAAGCTTTCTTCGGTTCGACAAAGTCAATGTCACTTTAAGGGTAAGTTGAGATCGTCAGTCTAGGCAACACAACTTAATAGTAGCATAAGAACGAGCAGGTGGAATAACGGCCTGGGTGCGCTACCTATTTCTAACGTTCTAGGGCTGGCTCTTCGCGATGTACCGTTCGACACAGATCCTATAGAAATCTGCAATATTCTTGCAATAGGAAGTTGACTACCACTACACAGTATGAGTCTCAAAGGAGCTATCAATATCACGCTCTCTGAATTCACTCCCTAATCCTCGGGAATGTTCGAACAGCAACGAATATGAAGGGGCGATTTCCAAGTAAACATCACATATATAAGTGTGACGCACCATTTCCCTTCAGGCGCACCACAATAACGCTCATAAGACCACAGGGCTATTACACTTGTTTCAAAATTTCTTCCTTCCACCAAAAACCCAGTAGGGCCCTGTTAAGTCGTGTACACCCTTTTGACCGCCGCAACTGTGGCTGCAGTACGGAATGCTTTATGCCTCTCGAGGACTGGCTCAACATGCGCAACTTCCGCCAAGCCAGAGGCAATGAGGAGAGCCGCTATGGGATTATGTGACGATCATCAAAACAAGTCAGCTCCTGGTGAGGGTAGAGGAGGTGGAAATCTGTCCTCAGTTGGGAGTTTTGGATGCTCGGACGCGAGGTGCCTCCTGAAGTGAGAGCGAGTGGAAGGCGGACCGACAAAGCTTGGCCCCAGAATGTTCCCACTGTATACGCCATGCTGAAGTGGTGCAGCGCGCATACATCCCACCAGATCGCCTTGGATATGGAAGAGGATAACACTCTTCTCTATGAGGGTCTTCAGGATGCCGAAGCCGCTATGAAGCTATGGACTGAAGGTCATAGCGCCAATTTGGTTGTGTCGGGTATTGAACTTGTTCGATCTCGTCTCCTTTGAAGGGATTTCCAGGTAAGGCAAAAGTCGTATCGACTTGGCTTGTGGTAGCTTGCTTACAGGGAGGTGCAGTGACTGAGATATCTGAACGTACATTCAGACGGTCGTTTGGTAGATATCCCCCTTTAGGGACTTGCCGAAGGGAAAGTCTTGGAGAGATACTTTGCTTGTAGCTTCTGGGTTTGGTTCTACGTAAGGCGCACACGTTCCTGGGACCGAAAGGGGCCAATGCTTGTCGCGTGCTCCTCGTTCCTAATCTATAATCAAGTCACTTCTCACGCGTTCTTGCATGTGATGCATAAAGCACTGACGGTTCGAGAAGCCTTCGCGTCGAAGTGAGATAGACCTCCTAGCGCCTCCGGCAAGTTTAGAAGAATGCTTCCTCATTCCGAGCCTGGTCTCCCACACTTAACCAAACTGCAGTCAGAGACAAGGCAGAATTGACTCTCCAACGACTTCACCCGGGTACAGCGTGCCTGTTGTTATCGTCAAAAACTCGGAGTTGGTTATTTGTCCGTCTCGGCCGGGCTTTTCGGGGCAAGTTTTGTCCCGCAAGGCGGCCCGCGGGCTTTGGCGACAATTGCTTCCAGCCCAACAAAACCCGGCCTGGGTCCTACCTAAAAACAATTTTGGTCAGTCATTCAACGCCGTTGTGTTTTTCGGATCCATAACCTTAGTCCGTAGTAGAGTTGTTTCTCAATGGCATGTCTCTCCCACTGCTTCTGTTGGCATGATGACTTCCTTGCATGGGTAGTGTAGGAAGCCAACCGGTGTATGCCTCCAGCTTTCATCGGCCGGCAAACAGCAGAGCCTGAATGGGATGGCTTCATCTGTCGTTAGTATGGGAGGACAGCACCCTGGATGCGCACAGAAGCCGGTGGGCTTTGAGAGCAAGTCGGCGGGCTGATCAGCGGCCATTTGGCCCGAGCGAGCGAGACCTTCCTGTAACATACGGTAACATACAGCCATGTCAGGAACAATCGCAAGAGCATTGTTTCGAGTAAGAGCAGCTAGCCGAGCATTCCCCTCCCTCTAAAGCAAACACAGCTGCACCCGTCGAGCTACGGGCTCGAACCAGCTGTTCACAGCTTCACTGACGGCACATACCTCCGACCACGGCCATCAGATTGCAGCATGGACATGGCTGGTTGGTGACAAAGACACACCGACATACCATTCGACCAGCACATTATCACAGAGCTGTCAAGGAAAGTTAGAACAACTGTATCAGCTCGAAAGCTAATATCTGTCTATGCAACCGGCACACTTATTTACTTCCGCACGGTGGGTAAAGCAGCGCTGCCGTGATTCCGCATGTGTTTGCTCCGTCTACCCGCACTAAATCGGAAAAGATGGCATACTGCAGGCAGATCGTTCAGGCATAGAGTAGGGGGAGAGACTATGCTTCAGCCGTCCCAGACAGGCGCTGATCTCATACCTAATTTGTTCCCTAACGGCCGCTCCACTCATCTACTTCGTCTCGACGTCGAACCGAGCCACTCAACATTGATGCATACGACAGTTCCGCAAATCGTCATTTATTCAACCAACAGAGCCGGGACCATGCGGTCAGCTGCCGCTGGCGCTAGCACCGCCTCTCGTCAACCCGCTCAGAAACCACTCGGTCTCGCGAGTGGACTTCAGCTTCGCGATTCGACCAACGCCGACAAGTCATTCTGACTGTAGTAGGCGCTTGCACAATCGCGGTCCAGCAAACGTGAAGATGGGCTTGTTGCAGAATCTAGGGAAGCTTTGAATAGAGAGGATGACAGGGCTTCCCACGACGAAAGCAAACTGGTAGCATGGACTCGATGATTGACGCCTTCGAGGCCGCTTGATCCTATGCACAATTTCTGTGATTCCGACAGTGACACCTGGCCAACAAAGACGCTGCTTTTCGCCAGAGGAGAGATTTGGGAACATATATAAGTAAGCAGCGTCCAAAGCGGTAGCCCCGAGTTACGATTACCCCGTAGCAGTGCCACGCTCTGCTAATGCGTATGGACAAGTTAGGAATTGAGGGCCTTTGAGAATGTCTCCCGTCCTTCCGCAAATTCCTTTCTATCGATGCGATCTGCTTCTGTGTTGCGTTTTGCGCATGTCTCTCCTCCTGTTGCGAGCTCATATCAGAATCAAGCTTTGCAAAAGCCCGCAGCAGACATGATAGCTTACGTTTTTCACTCGATGAGCCGAGATGCGTTCCGCGGTAGTGGGAGGTCAATTTATTCGGCGTCTCGAAATGATGAAAGCAGTCTTTCATTGGGCAGTAATAGAGATTTGTAGGCTTTGGCGCTGACTTCTTCGTCACTCCTGGCATACGCGGAATAGGAACCTTGAGTCTCGGTGGTGGCTGCGGAAGGGACACTGCGTGGGAGGCATCCTTAGGCGGCGAATTCTCCGTTCTGTAACCGGGTCAACTGTCTGTGCTTGGCATTCAGGGCAATATCTCATCTACCGAGTCCTCGACAATGTCCATCCGGACAAATTCTCCCGTCTCTGAGGTCTGGGAGCTGTATTGTTGCGCTGAGAGTCATGGCGAGAATCATGGCCTGAAGCTAATCCACGGTGGCAATCATCGGCGGGGTTGAGTAGGGTATCAATTGTCATCCGATCCATTGTGCAAATCAGAGCCCCGATAGTGAAATGCCGTCTCTCTGCGTAGCATGGTGCGAAAGCACCACGTTTTAAGAAAGAGAAATTAGGATAGCCCCGTGCACAGCGACAATTTTGACTGCGGCACATCTAACTTTTTTGGAACGGAACTTGGGAAAGTGGGCGAGCCGCAAGGTAGCCAATTGGAAACCGACCTCCGGTACTTTTGCCTCTGAATCCATCGGATTGGTAACCGCTAGGAGTGCAGACACCCGTGGGTACGTTGTGATGTGCGCGCGAATCGCCGAGGAACACAGCCGGACCTGATTCGTCGGCCCATTTCAAACGCAAAGGGTGACCCAAGGCTGGTCCACTCGAAGAGCACGCGCACCACCGCCGCTTCGTGACCGATCCAAAGAAGGCTGGTCGGAGGATTTGTGTCTGGGAGACAAGGAGCGCGCGAGACGGAAAGCCGCCGTCCATTGCTACAGCTGAGGCGGTAGCCTGAGAGATGCCCTGCCCACTTGGGATGTCTCCATTCTGAGGATCAGTCTATAATCAACGGTTCGTGCCCACTCCAACAGTACTTACCCTTCCTAGAATAACCAGATAAGAGTTTACGGGTGGTGGTCCTCCAACGGCGACCAGTCGTGACGTCCGGGTTCGATCCCACGCGGATTTCGGAGCCGCCGCCTAGCAATGCACCACTCTAGCGTGGTGTTGAATGGTGATGATGATTCCTCGGTTAGAGTCCGCTCCGGTCAGGGGTTCCTCCCGTCGTCTACGTCCAAGTTGACCCTCCGTACCCTCAGGTGAGGCCGTGCGTTCTCGGGGATGTTGGGCCGCCCTTACCGCGAGGCGACGGATCCTGTATCTCTGGAAAGCGCTCTTGACTCGGCTTGACGTATTGACCGTTCGAGACCTCCCGGAGACCCAGGCCAGGTCGCGTGAACCTAATTCGCGAACTCTGGGTCGACAAGGAATCAACCGAGTGGGTCGGAACTGGGAAGGTAAACCGGGACGATCAGTCCGTCGATCGGCGCTTGGGTCAAGGGAATGTAAACTTACCGAGCGGCAGCATCCGCTCTAAATGAGGTGTTACAGCGGCTTTGGGGATATTTGCAAATTACGGAGTGTGGTTGGAAATTTACGTCCTGTCATAACGGTCCTGACCAGGCCGTCCGCTTTTCGGTATTACCAGACCCGACCAAATTTACGGGCGCCAAACACGGGTCATCCCCACCCTTGTGGAACCGGTCGGACGATCAGTTCACTCCTGTACCTTGCATCTGGCCATGAGAACGGACACCCCGGCAGCAGCATCGCTCACCCATCCTGGTGTGGTACCGCACGCATCCCACCTATTGGAATTGGACGCCTCGGGTCACTCTCGGTGTTGCTGCGTACCAGGGATGGAGGGTCCCTGTGGGACGCCATCCTGCGCCAGCCGCACGGACGAATCCCGCGGTCACGTACGATGGTCGAGTCGGATGGACAAGCATGGGGTCTCAGCTGCATGACAGATGCACCACCCTTCTTGTCGGGCCCAGCCTTTCGCGAGACGGAGTTACGCGGCATCGCTCTCCAGGCCCGTGTGCGGAACCTCCCAGCCCGACTGGGTACTCGGAACCGAAAACCCTGCCCAAGAACAGGGCAAGCTCTATCACCTCCTGCGGCCAGACCTGCGGTCCTACTTCCCGGGGCTGTGCTCTGGTATGGTCCTCCTTCTCTGCCCCAGCGCACCGAGTCAGTGCATTTCTTCCCGCCGGCCCTTGCGCGATCTGGTGGCGTGTCGAGACCCCGCTGACTCGTGTTCCAGCGAGTCGTTCGCCGTGATCGAACGCGTATCCCCGGGGCCAACCTCCGCCACAAGGATGAGAGGCTGCGTCTGGGACCACCTTCAGCCCCGCTGCTCAACATTGTGCCGTGGTTGATGTCGAACCGGAAGCGCTAGGATTATTCTCCATTCCTTTTCCTTGGCCAGGAGGCGTTGGCGGGGGTCGGGGGGGGGGGGGGGGGGGGGGGGGGGGGGGGGGGGGGGCCGGGGGTGGGTGCGGCCATCTCCCATCATCCGGTTGTACGGTGGACCCCGCGTTATCATCTGGCATTGGTCGGGACCAACGCCTGATCCTTGGACTCGAATCTAAGCCTTACAAGATAAGGCGAATTTGATCGAAATCAGTATCAGTCAACAGCGAGAGGCGTTTAGCACAGCATATAGAAGAACTCAGTCATCGAAGCAGCTCAAGCTAGTGCGCAGCAAGCCGTCTGACCAGATCGATACTAGCTCCAAATTGTCGGTGACACACAGGAAGAGCTTTGCGTCATTGGGCTTCCCCTTAGGGACAGTTAGGAAAGCCTGCCCTTCCCTCCATATCAACGTGAGTATCATCACAAGAGGTACGCTTGCTGCATGGCGGTTGCCGGGGAATATCTAGGTGGGAAAATGGTGAACCCCTACTCAAGCTCCAAGTGAATAGCTTCACCAATGAGGTGCTTTCGTAGGCACTTGTTTTCCGAGGTACAGGCGGAAAGGGCCGCATTCCCCAAGACTCAAAACGTGGCAAGATCAGCAAGATTGGACATTTCGGGGAAAAGCCGCAGAGCTCCGCGGCCTACCTCTACCCCGGTAGCTAAGCTGGGGCGAAAGCCGAAATTAGAAATCAACCAGACTCAATTAGGTAGAGATGATAACCGAGGTGATGCACAGGCGCAGACCCGTCTCCCACGGCGGATCAGCCTCCACACAATTAAAGGAAACGCACCGGCGCCCTCCACTTCAGCACGGTTGGCCATTTCGCGGGAATGAGAAACAGAAAAGCTACCTAGCGAGCTATTGGCTAAAGGCTAATCAAACCAGTCACATCGGCACGGTCACCCTGGTGTAGCTAGGAGTCGAGCTTTCCGAGTGGCCAGACGGGGGCCAGTATCTTGCGTCTCACCCTCGACGGATATGGACTATCTAGCCCGTTGGGCGCGGATTCATCCACACACCATGGACACCTGGTGGGGAGATACTCGCCCTGCATTGTGCTTGCATCTCGAACTAGAAAAAGCTAGCGGACAGTTCCGCCTTTGATTGAGTCACCGATTAGATCTACATCGTATCCATCGTAGTGGAGGCTGCATCGTGGTTGCTGGACCTAGGAGTAAAACCAACAAATCCAACATTCGTTGCAGCCCGAGAGTCCGAACCAGGGTGTTAGTGGCCTGACCTGCTGATAGAGGATCGGCATCTACGATCCGCGGGCGCGAACATGGCTCCTCAGCTGGCGGCACAGGACACCGGAACCTCTTTTGGCCGACCAAATAAAAATTTACGAGTCAGAATGCTTACCCCGGCAATCCAATTGGCACTTTCCTGGTCAGGCTCATATCGAATCCTTCCGGCGACAGAGGCCGTGGCAGGGGATCCCGTCATTTATGACGCTGACCTACTGGCTTCATGGACATCGCTCTTCATCCCCAAACAACCATTTTCTTGTTCTTAGGATTATTATTGCGGCCAGGAAAGTGGTGGTACTCGTATACCCGGGAGACTGGAAACCATGCAAAAGCCAAGGAACTGCCGGGAAAGATCCCAGTTCGCGATCTTGATCGACCGGGGCTCGGAGATAGGCTGCTGACTGAGGCTGAGACAAAAAAGGTCGCCTCCGATCGTGCATTCCATCCATTGGCTACCGTGGAATACCCTTATTTTGACGACTTCTGTACACTATAGGATTGCGAGCCGAGACCCCGAGCCTCCAGGGTAAGTCCTTAGCCTGGATTGGCTGGGTAGCTATTAGTATGTTCGTCGCGCTATCCCCGGAGGGATTTCTCTTCAAGAACAGATTTCGAACACCGACCCGCTAAGAACTCAGTATCTAATACGGTGCGCCCGAGGCCGTTCTAGGCACACCGAGAATGCCTTGAACAGCGCTCAGGGCTCTGAGCGCTAAAAAATACCTTGCTCGGTCACCGTTCAAGTTTCGGAAGAGCTATCACAATTTAGCAAGGAGCAACGAAGAGGACGCACCGTCGTTGTTTGGATGCCTAGCGGGGCACCCATCAGGAACACTTGTTACCATCCAATCATGAGCCAAGCTAGCCTTCTTTTTTCTTTTCTTTTCTCTCTCTCGCCTTTTTTCTTTCTTTCTTTTCTTTTCTTTTTTTTTTTTTTTCGACCAAAACACAGTGCGTACAACAACTATCCATAACCGAAGTGGCTGCGTCGCTTGGAGCTCTAAAAACCCTACTCGTTTTCCAATGTTTAGCCGGAGCAAACGTGGAGAAGCTGAAAAGTATCATCATTTCTTGTCCGGTTAGAAAGCCTTCCAATCAGTGACAGCCCACTCATTGACTTCGTATTACAGAGGCCTACATACGGAGTAGTCTAGGCGCGAGAGCCGACAAACGGACCACCTAAGGCCTGGTAATCATGGAACTGGCGTTGGTCAAGGTAAGAACCTGTGACAACCGAAATGGCCAGTACGCCAGTAGATAGGACCTCCATCGGCAGCTGCTCCATCCGGGCCGGATCACCTCTAGCCAATCGGAACGGCGGAAACACAACTACAGGAGGATGTGACAGAGAACGCCATCATCGGGAAAAAAGGTCCAGACGCTATGAGGTAGTGTTAGCGGAAATGCGCACACACGGGACAATATTAGGCACTTCATAGGCTGGCGATATCATGGAGCGAGCCGGGGAACAGCATGGATTAATTCCGACAGAGGAGCGGTGAATCCTACTCGGGATCTTGCCCAGCTTTGTATGGATCGGCGAATACATTGGTAGGCCAACCTGGCTGGAGTAACAAATTGACCTGCTCTATTCCGATCCATTCATTGACTACGTAGTATTGGTGATCCATCGTGTTGCTGACTTCGCACCTCCAGAGCTCGGATGTCTCCTAGACCCATACTTAAGCCGCCGTCTCTTCCCAGGCTGATTCCCCTGCCTAGAGATCTTCTGCATTCGACCTGGCCCCCTCTTCTTTTGCGTTTTTCCCAGATCTTCGCTGTGGTGGTGATCATCTTGACCATCCTGCATTCCCTTCTCTTCTAGGTTTACTCTGCGGCTTTTCATCGCCCGTGGAACCAAGCACGATTGAGTCTTCTTGCTTGCAGCTCCCTGACCTGCATCGCCGACCCGACTATTGGCAAGGCTTCTGACTCCCTTAGCTTCACTCCTCCGTTCTGCCCTTCGCCATTAACCTCCACGTACGCCGCGAACATGGGGTCCATTGAATGCATCACCGAGTGTCTGGAGAAGCCCGAGCTCGACCGTCGCTCGTATCGTGTCGTCCGTCTCGCCAACGACCTAGAGGCACTTTTGGTGCATGACCCAAATACGGATAAGGCCAGCGCCGCGGTGAGCGTCAATGTGGGGAACTTCTCGGATCCAGACGACATGCCGGGTATGGCCCATGCCGTCGAGTGTCTGCTCCTAGGGCCAGGAAAGGCAAGTTTCTTCAGCAAAGGCCCAGACGCCCATCTCACTAACCCGCATTCCGCTGCTGGTACTAGTCTCCGAACGAAAACGACTATACACAGTATCTCACTGATCACTCCGGTTCGTGGGATTCCAAGATGGCGGCAACCCGAACCAACTACTTTTTCGAAATTTCCGCAAAGTTGAATTCGACCGATAGACAGGATGGACTTTCTAAGCCCAACGGCTCCGTGCATGAAATGGCGGCGATTTCAGAGTCCGGCAGCGCAGAATCGTCGGGCCATGTTGCGTCCTCGCCTCTTTATGGCGCCCTCTATCGCTTCGCGCCATTCTTCGTGGCGCCCTCGTTTTCGGAGTCGACGCTGGATCGTGGACCGAGAGAGGTGGAGTGGAAGCACAAGCTGAATCTTCGGAGTGACACGTTGCGTCTGATGCAGCTCAAAAAATCCCTCTCCAACCCTGCGCACCCCTACAATCGTTTCTCGACCGGCAATCTGCGGACGCTTCAGGAGGAACCGGCGAAGCGGGGGTTAGAAGTGCGCAGTGAATTCATCAAGTTCTACGAGAAGCATTACTCGTCGAACCGTATGAAGCTGGTCGTGCTCGGCCGGGAGTCGCTTGACAAACTGGGGCAGTGGGTGACCGAGCTCTTCTCCGGAGTCAAGAACAGAGACCTCCCGCAGAACCGCTGGGATGATGTCCAGCCGTGGTTGGCCGACGACATGTGTAAACAGATATTTGCCAAGGCTGTCAGGGATATCCGCTCCCTGGACATCTCCTTCCCGTTCCTCGACGAGGAGCATCTGTACGAGTCCCAACCCAGCCGCTACATTAGTCACCTCATCGGGCACAAAGGCCCGGGCAGTATTCTCGCGCACATCAAAGCCAAGGGCTGGGCCCATGATCTGTCCGCGTTCGTGGAGTCCGTCTGTCCCGGATCCGCTGTTTTTACGGTGTCGGTGGAGTTGACGCAGGAGGGTCTGCGCCAGTACCGCGAGGTCGCCAAGGTGGTGTTTCAGTATATTGCCATGATCAAGGAGAGGGAGCCGGAGGACTGGATCTTCGATGAAATAAAGAAGATGGCTGAGCTGGACTTCCAGTCCCAGCAAGAATCCTCTGCCATCGACTTTACGAACCGTCTGAGCAGCATCATGCAGAAACCGCTGCTCCCTCGCGAGTGGCTCCTGAGCGGGTCTTTGCTGCGTACCTATAACCCGGCCCTGATTAAGAAGGCGTTGTCTTATTTCCGGCCGGACAATTTCAGAATGATCATCGTGTCGCAGGACTACCCGGGCGATTGGGACTCCAAAGAGAAGTGGTACGGAACGGAGTACAAGCTTGAAAGCATTCCGCAAGACTTCATGGCCGATATTCAGAAGGCATTGGAAACCTCACCGGACACGAGGCTCCCCGATCTGCAAATGCCCGACAGGAACGAATTCGTTCCCACTAGGCTGCCTGCTGAAACGGGGGAGTTTCACAAACTGTTTTGTCCTGGTCCCCTTTTTGACGCACCGGTCAAGAGGGATGGTCGGTTGCGGGTACCTACGGCGACGTTCCATGTCACTCTGCTGAGCCCGCTCGTGTACGAATCTCTGGCCAACCTGGTCAAGACCCTTTTTTGCTGTGAGCTTGTCAGAGACGCACTCGTGGAGTGCTTGTACGGGGCGAAGCTCGCGGGATTGAACTACAAACTGGTTCCCTGCATTGCTGGACTCCATGTGTCCGTGGATGGATACACTGAGAAGATGCCTGTTCTTCTGGAGAAGGTGTTCACGAGCATGCGGGATCTGACTGTCAATCCGAATCGGTTCCATATTATCAAAGAACGTCTCGCTGGCGATTACAAAAACGCTGAATACCGGCAGCCGTTCCACCAGGTCGACGACTACATACGCTATCTGACTAGTGACAAGACCTGGTTGAATAATCATTATGCCACGGAGCTGGAACACATCAAGCCGGAACACCTCTCCTCCTTCTTCTCAAAGCTCCTCCGGGAGAACCGAATCAAGGTTCAGGTCTGTGGCCACTTGTACTCCTCAGAGGATGCCGAAAGTATGGTCCTTTTGGTGAAAAACATCCTCAAGAGCAGTCCCTTGCCTGACCCTAAGTACAACGGAAGACATAGCCTGATCATCCCTCCGGGATCCAACTTCATCTACCAGCGCCCTCTGAAAGATCCCGCCAACGTCTACCATTGCATCGGATATTACCTTTTCCTGGGCGATGAGGCGGATGAGGAGCTCCGATCGACGCTGTTGCTGTTCGCCCAGATAACCGACGAGCGCGTCTTCGACCAACTTAGACGCAAGGAACGGCTTGAACCCCTTGTTTCGAGCGGTGCGCGCAACTTTTCCACGACCATTGGCTATCAGGTGACCATCCAGAGTGAGCAGCTCCCTGCAAAATACCTGGAGACTTGTATCGATACATTCTTGAGCAAGTTCCGCTCCAGCTTGCAGGACATGACGGATGAAGAATTTGAGGGACACAAGAACATCGTCGTCAAAAAATTACAAGAAAAGATGAACGATAAGGACTCAGAGTACACGGGCTATTCCAAAGCCAAATATGCCCTCGCCAACGTCGGGTTGCAGACCAGGAAGGATATGATGGAGTTCTACAACCAGTATATCGACCCTGCCTCGGCCACGCGGGCCAAGCTTTCGGTGCATCTCCACGCGCGAAGCAGCACGCATGTGGCGCCGATGGACGTCAAAGAACAACCTATCCTCAAACAGGTACAGCAGAGCCTTGAACTGCACCCGAAACCGCTAGACATCTCCACTGATACGGAGTTCAAGGTACGCCTTGATTTCAGCAACCGTATAATCGGGTGTCAGGGCCATTAAAGAGAGGTTGTTCTACTGAATCTAACGATGCAATTGTTATTCTATTTAATTACTCTTGTGGCAAGTTATGGCCGTTTACAGTTGCGTGATCGAAATCAAAGCGGTTAGCGTATCGGTCATAAGTTTTTTTGATCACAGTTTATGTCGGCCCTTTAGAGTACTCCGTATTTCCCAAGGGAGTTGGTGACCGAATCGAGTTGGCCATCTCTGTATCCCATACTATCTGATCAATTTTTAAGCTCTAATATATTTACCCCCCACCTGGCCGCCGGGATCCCACCACGCGGGCCGAGCTCCATGACTCCATGAGTTCACCACGGCTTAGGGTTGGGGCTGATAAAGGCGATTTTAAGAGTACCCTCAGTTAGATGCTCTCATAAGCTCATCCCTAAGGCTTCTCGTTGGATCATATATCATTTCAATATACGTCGATGATGTACAACTCGACATGATTCCGTAGTATTTGCCAAGAGCGTGACGAGTTCCTGTTGGGGATTAGCTTTAGGGTAGGCACTTTCAGGGCAACACCGTGACAGATTCTTCCACAGACAACTAACCTTAACGCAACCAGGGACAGTTTGCCACAGTTCCGATTCACCAATGATAGCGGGAGGATTCGTGTATTCTTCACTGCCGTGCACTCCATGCTCGTAGAGCCAAACGATTCGAGCTCGCCGTAACAGCTATAGCATTTAACCTAACCTGCCTACCTAGGCCCACCATCCTACTTTGGTCTGGTCCTTCCCAACTATCCCCCAGTCTGTCCCCCTCTTGGCCCCTCTGTCACCCTCGGAAGATGTTCATGAATGCAGGTGCCTATCACCGTCACCTCATTTTCTCTCGCTATTGGCATCTTGTTGTGACCATGTCATGTAAGCTGCGTTCCGCCATTGACCTCGTGAACCTCTGATGATCTTTCTCCTTCTCCAAACAACTTACATCATAGCAAGAAACTCATTTTCCTGTATACGTCCGCTGAGACAACCTGCCCCGTCGTCAAAATCTGTGGCCTCCTTTCGGGAGAAGAATCTACCCTGATCCAAGCCCTTTATCCGTGGGAGTCAGTCCTTTTTTACCCTTAGGATCCGCAGATGCCACTGCGTCTGTGGTAGATACAACTCCCGTTCATGGTCCACGCGTAAGCAGGGCGCTGGTTCCACTGCTCAGACAGAGGCTCAGTGATCAACACTTGAGCGCTAAACCCAATTGAGCAAGCCGCGACAAAGTCAAGCATATGTACAAGCGTACTTGGCTTTCTAGGAACCCACATATCAAGCTACCAGTATACCATCCACTGGATCGAAGGCATATAAGGGCACTTATTACTACCTACTCAGATAGTGCTCGTCTAGTTCTTCGCGTTCAATACCGTTGTCTGGATAGCCATCAACCGTTACCACTGCAGCTGCGGATGTTCTCCAGAAGCCTTGACCTCGTTCTCAGGAGCCGTTCGCTCGTACGACGGTGTTGTTACTTCTCCGGATTTTAGTCACCCTCGTGCTTGAAACACTGCACTAGCAGGTCGCGCAGCTAAGGCGGATCCCAGGGTTTGGCATACACCTCATGCGGACCGCATGGCGATGTGCAGTAGCAGCTTCGTAAAAAAAAAAGAAAGGAAAATCATAACAGGGGAAGGGCTCTCTACCTTTGACATTTTAGCAAGAAAGTGCAGTCACGACAGCCTCATTCCCTTGCAGCTTCGCAAGGTCATAGACATTTTGGCCGCTGTCGTCTCGGATCGAAAGATCTACCTTCTGCGTTTCGACGAGCAACTTTATGACATTTCATTCCCACCTTGTCCAGCGTAGGATATAGCAGATCTGTCCTTCGAATCCCTCTCATTAATGTCAATATCCCTATGCCTCAGCAGGCTTCTCACAATCAGCTCATCAGCCACAGCAATGGCGTACATAAGTGGAATTCGCTTGTCGGCGTCTCGTGCGTTGACATTGACCCGCAAACTGAGCAGGAGAGTATCCACAAGTTCCAGGTTGCGGCTCATTATGGCCCAGGAAAGCGGAGAATTCGTGACTCATTTCATGATTAAGCGCTTTTTATTCTCCTTTCCAGGTAGCATCAGTTGCATCTGGTAGTCTTGAAGTTGCTTGGGAAAATTGGGAAGGAGGGAAGGTGGCATCCTAATAGGGAATTTGGATTCTTTGCTAGCCAAATCGTCGAAAATGCATGGGAAATCTCCTTTAGCTCAGGCTTTCCTAAGTTGAGGGGACACGGATGGGGCGCATTCAAGTCAATTTTGCCGTCAAAAAGTATGTTCCTGAAGGAGGGGTCCCGCCATATTCCAAAATGAATGGCACACCATCATGCTCTGTTTGCGAACCCTTGGTCGACCCATAGTTCCATAAGGGACTGATCAGTGGACGCTTTCTTGACACCGGGGAGCGTCTCTTCCGCCACCTTCCCTGTGGGGACCTCATGCGGAGGGTAGAAAAACTGCGTGCTAAGAGACAGATTGTGCGAATATAGACATTCAAGATGGCGATGTTCCATATTTTCGTCTTTACCAGGAAACTTGCGGTGCGAATAAAGAGCTCTAACACGTCTGGATCGGAGATGTGTTGAAAATACTAGAGTAATACCCAGAGGCTTGGTGGGGGTGGGGGACAAGGATACCGAGGCGCAGTTCAAAACCCAGTTCAGGCCACCGGTCTCTTTGGTCCTTATCAGAAGCGGTAGTATAAGACCTCCAGACGCGCCATGGACAAGGCAAATCGCTTGCTTTACAAGACCGCCGTCGCCAAAGCGAAGCACATTTTCGAATGCAGTTGCGAGACTAGCCTCTCTGCTATCGATCCATAAGTGATCAGGAGGAGCCTCGTAAGACAGCCTCAGCGCGAGCCTCCGGCCTTGGTCGGTCGAGATCGCCTCAGGGGGCTGGCCAGCAGGTGGACAAGAGCGAGCCAGCCATATTTGCCGCGATGATTCAGACAAGGGTTCGTATGGCTGAGCAAAACAGACAGATTCTCGTTGCGGGAACTCATTATCCAGAAGCCATCCGTTGTCCATGGCATGGAATTTTTCAGTTTTTGTCAGGAAGCCTGCAATGTCATGGAAGCCTAGGGATATTGCGCTTTCCAAAGAGCGACCCTCATTTTGTGCTCTGCAGTGCCACCAGAGCAATTAAGCAATGTTCGTATATCCTTCCTCAAAGGCAATCTCCAAGTTAGTGGGGTCTCGTTCCCTTCGATCCTTCACGTTTACTCCGTGGGCCATGAGCAATCGACATGTGCCTGCCTGGCCATTCTTCAGAGAGGTGTGTATCCATCTTTGTTGGAGGCGTTAACTTCAGAGCCTTGTTTAAGTGCAGCTTCTATGGCCCGGATGCCGTCCCGACTCGCTGCTTGGTAGAGATTCATTCTTGTGGCCGGCGTGGTTCTGATTTAGCGTTCTGAACCGGAGTGGGTGTGGGCAAATATATAAACCAGCGCGTAATCTCTGAACGATGTCGGATGATGGCCTGTGTATGCTCACGTCGTCGTTGTTGCGCCTCTTGCACAAAGAGATCCAACAAAATTATGGTCGGAGTGCCAGACAAACAGCAGGAGTGGACTGCAGGGGGGTTGTGACCAGCACTTTGCTTGCCAGTTCTCATTCCAGAACTATTGACCCTTCAAGTGGAGCGCTCAACACCCCCGCTCCTGGCCGTCCGATGGACCCCGCAAGTCGATCTGCCTGGCCTCGGCGCACAGACCATTCATCTGTGGGAGAAAACGCGCTTGAGAATATCCGCATTTCACTCATATTTGTTAGGTCTGGGCAGGCATTGTTGTTCGACATGACAACCAGGATTGAACACAGGTTAGGGCTTCATTTAACGCAATCGCACAGGCATAATGCGTTCCGAGCAAGATGCCAGTGTCTTCCCATCATCTGAACACGAAGATGGATGGAAAGGGGCGGATCAAGTTGAGCCAGTTGCAATGTGTACTTATGCTCAGTGTGCCACTGTATATCGTCCTCGCGGGTCATGACCCACACTGCGATAGGTTTATAGGCTCCAACCGTGATGTCACTTGCAAGGACATCTTAACTTCCATTCATAGTATTGGCACGCCAGGTGAGGCCGAGTGGACAATATCGGAGGGGAGAAAACGCCCCATGCCGACAGACCTGTCAAGTGGCGCTTTACGCCGACTGCGGGTGTCTCCTGTACATTCCAGGGGTTGGGATCATTACGGCGTTTGAGCACTACATACCTGCATACTGGGGAATCGCCTGCGTAGCTAGCCACTTCTATAGACGGGCTCCGAGTTTAGGGGCGGTTAAGCTACCATCTGGACAGTGAAATCTTTACCGATGCGTACTTTGGTATATGAATGTGCGCATTTGTAGGGTCGCCAGTGGCGCTGCTTCTGTCCCAGTGCGAGGGCGCGCCGCATACTGCTTAGTAGCCTATTTGTGGAAAGGGCGGAGGATTCTCCCCGCAGGTATCGTCCGATAAATCTTGGCTTTCCACAGAGGCTATGCTTGCGAGGCCAGAAAAAGAGCCCCGGACGGACACAGAAGCAAACCCCGAACTGTAGAAATGTCCGTTGGCCGTTATGAGGTGTCTGTTTTGAACAGGTGTCTGCCCACAAGAGTATTCCACTCCTCGTCGAGCTAGTAAACACTGATGTAAGAAACCACTGTCATGCCTTCGTTCGTTAGGTGGAACGAATCAATATGACCGAGGTATATGTATCCCCTGGCTTACTCTCTAGTGAACGGGGCGTTGGGCACTGGAGATCAACCTATCTTACTAAGAGTCAGCGCTGAAATATTAGAGTAGAAGTAGGAGGTCAACTAGGCGTGCACGTCATGTCAGACATATTCTAATTTCGATCCTTTTGTTAAGAGTAAAGAAGTCAAAAAAGCGTAATCCGACGAACTATCTTTTCGCCTGACTCTCAAGGTCCTACTAGCCATAACGACACCTGGGCGGACCTCACCCTGCGGCAGGACAAGGCCACCAAACGGCTGATGATCCTCGAGTGCCGCTGCGAGTGGCTCAACGGCGGGAGTGACAACTGTTGCACCTACTACATGCGGCCGCTGCCGTCGCCCTCCGAGATCCCCCAGGGCCAGCCGCCCGGCTGCGCCGCGTGCCACCCTGTGTCCCTCCCCGACGAGCCGCTGACCAAAACCCTCGGCCCACTGAGCAAGCCCCGAAGCGGCTCTACTGCCCGGAGCTCACCGACACCGACGGCCAGCCCGTCGCGCACAGCGAGGAGCGCTTCGTCTCGCGCGGCGTGCACCTGTGGCCGCCGGAGGACGCGCCTGGGCAAGGTGCAGGCCATCGCGGATGAACGCTCCATCGTATACTCGGTCGACAACGCCATCGCCATCCCGGGCGCGAACCGGCTCATCGTGCTGATCAGCTTTGATCACTCGCTGTAGCTCGAGGGCCTGCAGCGACTGACTCCCTGGACGTGCGCGGCGGAGCCGACTGCGATGGACGGGGAGTGGCCACACGTTGATGATGTCCGACGCGAACACCCCGTCACCCAGGCCACGGTGAGAAAGCGCAGGACGAACCAGGCGGTGCCAGCTGTTCGGGAGGAGCCGGCCATGTACTTGCGCATTCGACGTGGCTATTGGCTGCGATAATACAATCACCCGGAGCACCCCTAGCCACGCCTACAAACGCTGTACAAAAACAGAGAAATGAGCCGGAGAGCCGTCTGGGAAGATATTTGGCGTATGTTGTAGCCTTGCTGACGAGGCTTACTAGATCCTTCACTTTGGTCTGGCCCCGCATACCGTGGCCTACTCCATGACTATGCCACGACTTAGAGTTTGGGATGATCAACGCGACCTTAAAGAGAACCGTCAATTGGATGCTTTCATAGGCTAATTATTGAGGCTACTCCATTGATAATATATCATTTCAACATAAGTTGACGAAGTACTTCGCGGTCGAACTCGATGTGATTTGTTGTATATGCCAAGAGCATGACGATCTCATGTTAGGGTTAGTTTTAGGATAGAACAGGCTGCGAGTTACAAAATCTTGAAGCGCTACGCCAGCATGCATGGAACGTTCTGCAGGACGAAGGTGGATGCTTTGGGTGTATCATTGCGAGCGAGAAAGGCTTGAGAACAAAAGCGAAGTGAACGCCCACGTGAGACATATATCCGGGTGCAAACCAACGCGCAGTAGAATCAATCTGTATCCCGGCAGCCTGAGGTGCGTTCCCTCTCCTTTATCCATCTGATTGGGATCAGTGATATCTGGCCCTCGGTGTTTTCTCCTGCCATGGTACCTTTGCCTTACTAAACCGAGAGCCATTGGGTGTTGTGTTTGTTATGTCCTACGGGTTCCCCCAATGCGGGCAGGGCACACATGGCCGCCCTTCGTGGAGCCAGCCTGAGCTCTATGTTACGTGCTCCGGGTATCTCTGAGCAGCCCCAGAGAACCGTCGTTAAGAGACCTCTCAAACGCTGCGATACTGTTGCGTCTCCGCCGGGGGATCAATTGGGATAGAGATAGAGATACACGGAGTTGCAGACAAGGTAAGGGCGAAGTGGGTCATTAACAATGCTAAGAGAACCCTTGGCATTTGACGTCCTCCGTCGCGCATGTATTAGGAGGCATGGCCGCCAGTCCTCGAGGGTTTGGGGGTTTGAGGATACTCTACATCCTGTCGGACCAGGGGCGCACGAGAGATTGTCTCTGCTACGGCAAGTGAAGACCAGAATCCCCCGTCGTACAATTGAATCTTTGGATAATTTTATCCGGCAAGACCTTCTTCCATCCAACCGTCGGTTTGTACGACAATATGGGGATATCTTCGACGGGTCATCCATATTTAGAGGAAATCGCCGGTCTATCTCAGTCAGACTGCACATCAGCAACAGGCAGTGGAGGATATTTTTCAGAATTGGTTTGATTCTCGTACGAATGGACCGGAGAAGGAATATCAGATCTGTCTGATAATTGAGCGCCAGTCGTACGAGAATCAGAAGATCAAGTCCGTGCCGTTAGAGGACGAAAAATTCCTTCAGTTAAGGAATCTAAGAAGAAGATTAAGGTTAGAACGAGAAAGTCAACGTATGAAGTAAGTCTGATCTCTCCTCTGTACAGTTACCCTCTCTACGGGCACTTCAGGAGCGACGTCTTCCATCCGATGCTTCAGACAACAATCCTCATCGTACGAGAAGAAGCCATATGTTGAATGAAGAGGATAAGCAAAGCATTAATAAATATGGTCCAGGGTTTCCCGGGCTCTAGGGGAAGACGTACGAGAAGATATAGGTAATTTCCGTGCTTATCGTTAGGTCATTGGTCGTCAGTCGTGTTGTTGCGTTAGCTAGATCTCATTATCCTCTTCACTATCACGACCACGATCACCACCACCACGTCGTACGTGCAGCTTCGGAGATCATATAGATTAGAGGTAAGTCGGTACAGCATCAGAAAGCGATACTAACACGTGTGTTTGTACAATAGTGCTCATCGTCCTGCGTCTTCGTGACCTCCCTCGCCCGGCCATGACTTTGCAGTCAGGGTTGCCCCGCATGTACGAGAGTCTCCCAGCTGGCCGCAATCCTGTCTTGCCTACGTGGAGACCTGGTCTACTGGAACGCTTCTTCCATACACGACAAGCTCGTCAGCTCCTCGCCCTTCCGGGGCTTGGAATCTAATCGCGGCAGGATTATACCATAACGAATTGAGGGCCGACGCTAGTCGTACATCCACGCTCTTCTCATTCAATCACATGGACGTGCGTTGCCTGTGCCCTGCACCAGCTGCCGCGGAAGTGGCTGCATGTACGTTTCCCGAATGCCGCCATGCCCTAGGAGCATTCCACGGAGCATGCGCCAATTGCAAATGGCCGGATCAGGCAATCCGTTGCCCCGTACGTGATGAGAATTGGGTGGACGTTGCGCCAGCCCGACTGCCCGCCGTACAAACCGGGGGAGGAGGCCAGCTGGATCGGGCTCTTGGTTCCTCTCAGAGTCCAATCAACTTGGATGGGGAGGAAGGGGACGAAGAGAATCCGATTGAGCTCTAGAAGGGATGTCGAATTTTCGTACATGTATGCACATATATACTTGATTTTCTTGTGGCTTGCTCGATCGGGTTTACAACCCAGCATATTCAAGTTCTATGGCGTAACCCTGCCTTGTCATTTGGTACGGCATGATTACCCTCGAAGATCATCATGCATCCTTACAATGGGCCCCATTGACTGTGAGCTCCACCATCGCGCTTTACCGAAATCACCTTCTATCAATCTAATCAGCTCCAGCCCTACTGGTATAAACATCTATTATCGTTATTAGCATAAACACTATACTTGCTCTCCGAGTGATTGACTGACCGCAGTAGCTAGTCAATATAAGATGTAAATAATCAAAATAGTGGTTTCACACCTAATCCAATCTACTCCCATCAGTCCTAAATTTATAAACGTATCACACTCAATCCGATAAAGAAAAGGGCGATGAGATTGGTGCGCATCGCACCGCAAACCTTATCGGCCACCAGCAGCCCGCTGCACCAGCGGACATCCCTAGCAAAAATTCCTAGTGAAACCTATCGCACATATTGGGGAGAAGAGTTTACTCCATAGGGGTCCCTGGAAACCTCCGGCTAACGTTATCCGGTTATGGTATTGCGATCTTGGTCATCGTACAATAAGTAAACCAAGCAACTTAAGCAACTATCTCCCTGCTGTTCTAATGAATGTGGAATTTTAGATTTGGAATCATAGTTTATCTAGGACAATAAGGCTGCGTCCATCGCCGAGTTGCCGGACAACGAAAGTGCGAAACCCCACGCAACAATCCAAGGCGAGGTAGGCAATGAATAGGTCAATTAAGCTCAGGGACTTCGGTTGACGGGCGAGAAGGGTTAATGAAACCTAGGAGGCGGCCGGTGTTCAAGCTTGGCCCTCCGAGGGGCTGGAGCGACGGCCGTTCCGTCGGGGGGATGCTTCCGCTTATCGGCGCTGTTTCCCTGTCCGTTACCTGGCGACCTACCGGAGGAAGACTGCGCATCGCCACGGGACGTGACCTGCCAAGAGAGGTCCGGGTTGATCTTGATTGTCCGTGCCCCTTCTAATCGATTTGTGCGTTTTAGGACGGCAAGGATCTCCACCAGAAAACCATCAATGACCAGGCTTTGAGGACGGGCGTCTTGGCCACAGATAAGGCATCTCCAATCGCCTTCCAAGGTGCGTTTGCCAGACATAGTTGTCGAGATCCAGGTCTGATGGTCGAAACATTCTGGGTGGTCACAGGAACGTCCGCGCACGGGGACATCGAGTACCCGAGCAGTCAAGGGGTCCACGAGGCCAACGGACAGACCTTGACTAACAACACTCAAATCGCCATCGCCGACGATAGTCGCAAGTCGATTGCGGAGCTGTCTTCGCGCGTCGGAAGCGGGTAGATGGTGTACGAGCGAGATGGCCTGGTCCGTGTTCGAGACATCGAGCACCTCCACGGCCAGTGCATACGCCATGACGGCCAATCCGACCGGAGCACGGATGATATACATTTCAATCGTGTTTTTGCCTTCACTGAGATGATCTGTGATATCCAACGGGAGATCTCTGCCGTGGTGCATCTTTCGGCTTACAAATAGCTCCACCTTGTTGACAAAGAGAAAGAAGACATCCGGCCAGGCGGTTTCCGCCACACTCCACGCCTCCTCGTTGACCTCCGTAGCTGACGGGCCCACCTCAATACACCGCAGGTGGTATACTTGGCAGCCACTGAAAAGGGTCCGTATGGGGTGATGGCCCATCTGGCGGCTTTCGCAGGTCGGGAAACGGTGAACCGCAGCGGTGGACAAGGAGAAGCTCCATCGGTAAGCACACTGATGTTGACCTAACGGAGTCGGCGCCACCGCAAATGAAGTCAGGTACTGGAAGAGCTCGACCTTCCCCTCCGTGCTTTCCGCATTGGAGAATAGCCGGTTGTGTGGTCCATGAAGATGAGCCTGGTGAAGGGCATCGCGAGTTGGGTTGGGTTGCTTATGACTAGGTGGGACGAGCCCGCGAGGAAGGAGGTAATCTCGCACATGCTGATGAGATTGTCCTGGTATAGTGAAGGTCGGGCTTCCTGGGTGAGGTTGAGCCTGCGGTCCTGCCTGATCCTGAGTTGGGACCGGTGTTAAGCACGGCTCTGGAGGTGATGTGGCGCCGTGCGATATTGCCAGGGCAAGCGGAGAGGGGGGCACAACTGAGGAGTAACTGGTAGTCGCCAAAGGTGGGATGCGTTGCTGGCTGCGTGCTGCAATAGGGCTCTGGGAATGGGTTGGGACACTCGGATCCGGAACCTGAGGTGTCTCTTCTGTTCGCTGATATGGTAAATTGATGGGCCGCCGAGCGGTGGTCGGCCGAGCTTGATTCCGGGTAGGAGACGACCCATGCGTGGTTCTACCAGTGGGGAACTGAAAGATAGGCGTGTCCTGAGCTGTGACATTGGGTGAATTTGTAGCCGGACGCACTGCAGGGATCCTACTGGAACCGACAGGAGTAGTGATATCCGTGAAATGAGTCAGGGCTTGCGGTACCGAGGATAACGCTGGAGATTCTTGAATGACATGTGTATCACTCCATTGATATGGCGCCCAGTTCCGGTAGTCTTGGAGCTCTTGACCTCGAATACGGCTCAGTTCCTGCTCTTCCCTCAATGCACGGAGATGGTAGCAGATTGACAGGCGGATAATGAAAATGAAGGTTTGGGAGGTAACGCCGAAATGGCTCTTGATTGCCTCAGCAGAAGGGGGATAGCCCCATGCCAGGCAATCCTGCACAAAAAAATCCCAGCGCTCAGCCAGCAAGCCCAAGCAATAGAAGACGAAGTCGACGGCGCATCGATATACCGGATCTTGCACCAGGGTGTTGAAAGACCCCGGAAAACTCGCACACCGATGCAGGAAGTACGGAGTCAGGCGGCTGTTGTCCAGCAGATGCTGTTGGATCACCCCCAATCCCCGCAGCTGGCGCATTGAAAAGCCCGGAAGCCGGTCAAGCTCTACCGGCATGTGGCTGTATAGGCAATGAATCTGATGAAGGGCCAGGAAGAAAAAGTCTTGCTCCGCACAGGCCCAGGACAGTGCTCTGGCTCGCGGCTGCTCCACTTCCGCGTCTAACATATTGCATAGGGCGTCTATCTGCTGGGAAGAATACTCGAAGAAGGAGCCGTCGATGATGAGTATGCTCGGAGAGGACGAACCATCTGGATGGGGAGACCATGCCGGGATTGATCTCTGTGCTGGTGGCAATGCGTATGATCCAAGCCGAGATTGATAGCTGTGATTGACCATCATGGTGTGATGCTGCGCGTCTGTCTCCGTCGGTGCTGGGGACAATGCTGCGGCTTCACCTCTAACGCCGGGTGCATGGAGGAGCCGCGAAGCAGTCGAAGTGGTCCCTAGAGCTGGGACCGGAGCACCGGGCGGGCTGGGGCCACTCCGGACGACGGGGCCGATTGCGAGCGCATGAGGAACAGCGGTCCGCAAGCTTGAGGCCGCTGGGTGGCCCAAGGGTGGGTTGAGTGGTGATGATGGCCATGGCCGAGAGGCACTCGTGGCCGCCAGGAGCTGTGGTCGGAGGCGCGGTACATCATTAGCTGAGGAGAGAAAAGCTGGAGGGCCTCGTCGGGGACCTGGAGTTGCGGACGTTATTGGGTCCAAGTACCATGATCTCCATACGTCACCAAGAAAGGTGTCAGCGGTGCAATTCGAGGACTGGACAAAGTTATGGGAGAGCGATGGAGGAACTGCAGAGGATGGGTCATAATGGCGACGCATTTTCCTGTGGTTTCCTACTTGGTGTGGATACTTCTGGTCTTGTCCGTAGAGAGGGTAAAGGATGGGACGATGGTGGTAAGAAAAGGACGTATGAGCCACTCGTCCAAAGTGACGTTCACAGAGCGAAGGAGAAAGTGCAGCATAGGAAATGATTACCTATAAGCGGGCAGGGTAGGATAAAAATCCCACGGCTGGTTAAGCCGGGAAGGGCCCTGTCAGCCACATGCGACGGAGTTATGTGAATGAATGAAACGTAGCCTCCACAGTTTTCTTTTTGGAGTGGGCCTCGAACGAGCGGAACCAAAAATACGACGATAGAACAAAGCTGTGCCGGGCATTTACCCCTGTTCAGCCTCGTCCGCCATCCAATGGGGACCCGGTCATTCTGCCACACAATACGCGATATCTGTACTTTTGCTTCCAGCTCCAGCTTTTCGGCTGGACGAGCAGAGACCGATCCTCCATGGCAGTCTATTGGACGGCTGATGGAGGCCCAATAATCTGGCGGAAAGCTGGTTCTTGTCAGCTTGTCGGCTCTGTTCCTCGCGCTACCACATTTCTCTGGTCAACTTTCGAAGATTGATCCAGATCAGAACACCCGCCTCGAGCGTTGCTGTCGAATAGCTAGCGTGGCGCGCCTTTGGTAGATCTCGCCCAAAGTCTGCGGTACACTGGGAATAAAGACTTCGGTTGACAAGGCACACACCATCCTTTGAATACGCTGAGGGGAATGTAAGTAGGTAGATGTTCGTCAGGGGTAGAGGGGCCAGAAAGAGATCTATCAACGTCATGCAACAAGTTGTCTACTTATTATTTACCCGGTGGACCTTATGATTGCGCCTAGAGGCGAGCTGGTATGGTGAACTTGCACCACCTTTGTGAAGGCCAACGAGGGTTAGATCATGAATGAAGTCCCAGGGATACCTGCATTTCAATGACCCTGGCCCTTGATTGGCTGCCCATGCGGCTGCCGACCTTGAAAGCCTCTCCATATCTATTGTCCGTAGTGGGAGACAACAATGGGCGTCTGATGTCGGTCTTGAGGTCAACGGCCGTACCCGACCTCGAAGAAGACCCTTGTGGCATCTGGCGGCAATACGATATGTACTCATGCACGATTGTCCAATCTGAAGGCAGTATGGAGAGGGAATTATTCATGCAGGTTTCTCACTCCACTCCTGTGGTGTCCTCCGCAGCGTTGGGGCCGAGCCGTCGAGTAAGGACCAACGTCAGCAATGAACTTGGGTCAGCAATTTCTTCAATCCATTTCTACTGAAGACCTGGTTTGTTAGGCCTTCCTCGCAAGGATCAACTTCAGTAGCTGCTCTGGTAGCCGAAGGACCAGTCCAACATGTCGTTTCTGGAGCGACCACAACGGAGCATCGAGTACTTCATAGTGTAACGCCGCGGTTTACGCAGGACCTCTATCATGAAGGAAGACTTCCGAAGCAGAATCCAATTCAACACGCTGAAGATGGACCTAACAGAATTTGGATTCGCTCAGTGCGCCGAGAATCTGAAAGGGTATGTATTCTAATTCGTACATGGAAGAGTCGCCCGTGCCACTGCACGGCCAACCCCAAAAATCATACATGCAGGAAACCAGATTCTTATTGTCGGTCGGATCCTGGTAGGACAACCGTTCCGGCACATCCCACAGAGTAGGATCGCAATCGCCCATATGGCTGCTCATTGGCTGTATGGCCGTACCTATCACGATCCCATGACCTAGATCGCTGTACGATCCCTGCCACCATGTTTCCAGTCCCGTCATACTGCAGAGGGAGGGCGAACAGAAGATGTCAACGCGTTGGGGCGGTGGAGGAAGCAATGGGACGAAGAGGTTGGAGATTGCCATCTTCGCACCTTCTCTTTGCTCACCGAGCAGTTCTCCGGCACCATCCTTCTCCAGCCCCTCGAGGGCCTGCGCGCCGGTCCGGTAGACAAACTTGTTGGTGGCCTGGACGAACGCGTCTTGTAATTCCTTGAGCTGGGCGTCTTTGCCCGTCCAGTCGCCGGCACTGGCGGCCGTGTCGACCAAGTAGACGTCTTTGTGAAACTCCACCAAGGCGTCGATGGTCTCCGGTGTTAATTTGAAGGCCACTTCCATCTGGGATACCATGTCGACATGCACCACGTAGGTCTCAATATGGATCATCTGCCAGCTGGAGAGGGCTCCCATCAGGAGGGTCTCGTCTTGCCCGAGCACCGATTCGGCAACCTTGGGATACATCATCGAGCACAATTCCCATATGGCGTTTGGTAAGGATAACATCTCCACCAAGCAATTGGTATGCTGTGTGGCATTATTAAGCGGTCCCTTGGCTGGCTTGACGCGCTTCAGGGTCTTCTTCAGCCACGGCTCCACTTGGGTATTCAGCACCACCCTTGGTTTGGTCCGCGGGGCAAAAGCTGCGGCGGACGAGGGCAGCAAGGCTGTTGGCATTCTGTGGCAAGTCTCCCGAATGATGCGTGATGCGGTAAAGCAAGGAGAGCAGCAAATTCAAAGGACATAGCCGACAGCTGGCGAGGAAAGAGCATGCCCAAGAATCATACAGGCAACATCCATCGATGTTCACGGTCACTATGAATTGCTGCGATGACTGGAGGATATTCTCACGGACAACGACGCTCAAGTTCAGATCAGAAGTAGTCTCTGGTGCATTCGGGTATCTAAAAAGCCCACAGATGGTGCCGTGTGCGGTGGGATGAGGCGATCCACCAACCAAGGAGAGATTGATACGGTAGAGGGGAGCGAATGGCCGATTGTAGCAAAGGTCAGAGTGGTAACACGTCGAGCTAAGGAATAAGAGAGGCGAACACGTAAAAGGAAGCGAAGGACCGGCACTTGAGGGCAGTTGTAGAGACTAAAAGATAGAGAGAGGCTTTGGTCCAAATGGAAAAAGGCTTGAACCGTACGGTAGACAGGTGATTATACTTGAATGCAATAGGAGGGTCTCCTCCCAGATGAAATCACATTTCACCGAAAGGAACGAGAGAATGAGAACCAAGAAGGAAGAGGGGCAGGATCTTCCATGCCATATCTTTCGGAAGAGCTGGGCCGTCTTCTTGGCAAGAAACCGCGCGATATTATCGCGATACACTAGTTATATGGACTACGTCGGTGGCCCCCGCGACACAATTCGCATCCTAAACTATGCACCGTCCGTTTCTTGGGCTTTTGCAGTCGTGGGAACGAGAAGCGACGATCCAGTGCTCTAACGAACTCTGAGTATGGAGGGCACCTCGGTCCCGTGCCAGATCCAGCGAGAATTAGCTTTAGGTTGTTGACAAAGTAGCATACAAGATCCCTGCCTGGGTATGATATTGGCTTCCGACTGGTGGAAGGTAACCCAGAGTTTCGCGTTGAGTGTGAGCCCCGTGGCCGCAGGTCATCACCAGAAATTGTCCATCCTGGGTCGGTAAAGCCGCGTCCTAGTCCCCAACAACCAACCTAACGAAGGGTGCTCCTATTGGGCCGCGGAAGGCGTCCGGAGACGCCGCCGCAACTCGGTTCAATCCTGGCCTGGACCGGGCTGAGCCGACCTGCTACCAGAAATGGGCGACCAAGACCGACAGGAAGGCACCTTCCGGAAAACTGGCAAAGACAGATGATACTGTACCTCTAGCCGTTTATACCCCTGCGTAATGTGGGGCATGACGAAACCGTATTGATACGTGATCTGGTACCTTCTGTGACCCACTTGGCAAAAAAAGGAGGCATACACGGCTGAAATGAAATACTCGGTAAACTGTATTTTTCGGATGAGGAAATAGTGGTCCATAGTCATGCTATTCCATTGGCTGAACGAGCTATGGGACTTTCACTTTACGCATTATGTCAAGATACAATACCTGTTCGCCCCATTGCCTCTTCCCACCCCGCCACTCCGATGATAGTTCCCAACGCCCGGAGGGCCACGCCAATAGCGATATTACTAGGGGAGATTATCTCACCAGGTTGGGTCGATAGTCGCTGTGGGTACGATCGATCCTGGAGGGAAGGAGTTGCGCGTCCACATTATTATGGTAGTCGGTCCTAGTCGGTCCATATCAAGCTGGTCCGGACCAGAACCGGGTGAGCTAGACCCTTTCCGGCCAAGGGCCATCAAATACTATCAGGCGAATTTTTGTTTGAGGATGGGCATATATAACGGCATATACTCTAAGCGTCACCCTTTTTTCTACACCTGTCTCTTTTTTCACTATTCTGCTTCCAGCGCGCGTTCTCCTTGTCTCTTCTTGTTTGTTCGAGACAATCTTTTATCACAGACCACTGCAATGGAAGATCGAAACGGCCCCCCAACGTCACTATGGCCCGAGGGCCGGAGCTCGATCTATTCTTGTTCGGATATATTCTCAGACAGCTCTTCACGGACAAGCGTATCCACTTTTCCATCTGTCGATGAAGACACAGAATCAGACAGTATCGCACAAGACGTGTAGGTCCTTGCTTTAGGGATCCGCCGTTTTAACTTTCACCTGACCCATGCTTCAGGGAGGGTCCAACCCTCGTCTCGAGACACGACCGATCGTACATATTTGGCTTGTGCAATGAGAGCACGATTGCGAATCGCCTAGGCACGGCGCATCCGTGGCCTGTCGATAAGCTAGCGCGAGAGAACAGCAGTAAGCGTCTGGACGAGTGGCAAGAATCGTTGGCACTAAATCTGATTAGAAAAAATGCACAATGCCTTGCGTGAACTGATGGGAGGAAAGCTGCATCAGGTACCAGCTACAAACACGATGGTCCTCGAGATAGGTACCGGATTCGGTGAATGGGCCTTTGATTTCGGTCAGCATCTCTTCAACCTTGGGATAACATAACACCCCACTGATCATGACAGCCCAGGAATATCCCGATGTTGAGGCGAGTTCGCCCGGAAGTGAGGATGGTCGCATCCAGTTCTGACACCCTGTCTAGGTCCACGCAATTGACAGCCATGTCGTACAGCCACTGTTGTATGCCACTGGCAACCTCCATCCTTCGTCCGCCGTACTGACGTCTGCTAGGGTCCCCCGGAATCTTTCTTTTGAAATCGACAATGTCAACAATTGCCCGGACTGGCCAGTCATATACAAAGATCGAAGGTTCGGCCTGATCCGTATTGGACCCATAGGATTCCGCCGTCGAAACATGCATATTCTCTTTGACGGGATCGCCGATTGCTGCCAGCCTGGGTCTTGGGTGGAGTGCGTGGACTGGATTTGGAATGTTCCACCGGACCAGACCGACGCGGTATACCGGTGGTACAGGGATATGAAGGCTTCGCTTAGCGCATATGGGTACGATATTGACTTCGCCGGGCGGTATGCCGCTGAAATGAAGGTGCGAGGCTATCGAGGCATTTGTGTCGAGGATCACATCATACCTCTGTCCTTAGGCGATGAGAGGCATACGGACACAACGAAAAGGGTTTTACAGCAGTGGATCCGCGGCCTGGAAGAATACAGCCTAGTGCCAATGACCTCTACGCTCGGGCACGCTCCCGGAAGAGTCAAGGAACTCTGTGCGTCGGTCGAGCGTGCTATGCATGCCAATCAGACGACCGCACAGCTTACCTGGTAAGTAATCGTTCACCCTTCGACCAATAAGAGTCCCTTTCTGACCTCCAACTGCAGGCGTGTGGTCTATGCCCAGGTGCCGGGGGCACCCACGTCCACCATTGCGAGAGATTAGGCGGAGCCGCCAATCGTCCCACATCGATGCCGTACCGCAGCCAGCATATGGAGCCGTCTTCGGCGAAAAGACAACAGGGCCCCCAAGATATCCGCTCAGCCAACCCCATCTTTTCGCAGGGCACAGCGTGCCACTGAGCGTTGGTGTCTGTTCCGGAGAGCAGTTGGTCGACAATTGTGATAGCCAACAATTACCAGTGGTAGAGGTGTTCGGCGTCTCCAGATACGCGGGAATAGATAGGTTCATTATATCTAGGAGCTGCTGTGTAGTCCAGAAGATATCGCGCCTATACGACTCATTGACAAGATGTCACAGGATACTCCCTTTCGTGACCCTCGACGAACCCGATGAAGATACGCGGTGGATCCATAGTTCACTTTCCCCTCAGTTCGTTTCCGGCTCTTTCACGGCTTTGCCCCTCCGTTGTCCGCAGGCCCAACACACCCCTTCCCTCCGCCCCTCCTTTCCCTGTTCTCGCTTCTAAGCCCCTGTGCCACATATTTGGACTGACACCTGGTGGAGTCCCTGGAAATTCACATCCCAACTTTGGCCGCCTGGCCATCCGAATGCGTCGATTCGGGTGCACATCCCGTTCATATCTCGTTTCTATTCCCTTTTTCTATAGCCTCGTTCTTGCTGGCAAACCCCTTTTCAAAGTACTGCTTGTTGCATGATCTTCGCTCGCTCCTTGTATGCTAGTATATGTTCGAATAGGCCGCTTCCTGATACACACTCACCATTCCTACGCGCAAGTCATACTCCAGTGATCGGCAGTTGAGGCCCGCTGGTCAGCGGGACGTGTCCGCAGTGACTACTTGCGCCATATCCTGCGCGTGAGTGTAAGTCTCAACTGCACGACCGTCGAGTACTCCAGGTTGGCCCAAAGCTCAAAGCTAAGCACCGAGACCTAGTCACGTCGGACGACGGCAATCAAGGAGACTTCCCGCTACGATGTCTCAGATGGAACCTTTGGAGGTGCGATATTACGTGGCGCATTGCAGAAATAGAGTGATGCGTCTTTCTCATGCCCCGGCGCGCTGATTCATTCCATGACATTGCAGATTGGCCAAGAAAAACCTTTGCGCAGCGTATAAAACTGACCAAGACGGACAAAAGCCAAGCTTGCCCGTACGGACGCAACGGAAAAGCAAAGGTCTTGATCTCATGACTCGCTTCCGAGAGCATTCGGACTTGCTTCAACACTTGCCAAGTCCGAGGCGAATGAGCTCTCTCTGAGACGGAAGCCCACGTCTTTCTGGATGCTTTCTGGCCTCCCCCGTCCTCACAACACCCGGCTCCCGCCCGCGCACCCCACCACCTCCCTCCCAGGATGTGTACTTCGCTGTTGTCCGCATCAGCCACCATAACGACTGGTCGAGCCTGTGTTGGAGTTGTATGCGTGGCGCTCAAGCTGATTCTTCACGCTCGCGAAAGCATGGAGTTTGGGACAGTGTCCGCCAGCCGCGAAAATGCCAGCGGTAGGGTCGGCACGGTTGCGCGGGTAAGAATGATATCCGTCTGGCTACAACGCAGATGTTAGTGAGTATACGACAGAATAGAGAAACCATACTTACTTCGATCGCGTGGGTTTAGTTGACCTGAAGTGTCAGTGCAGCCAAAATTATGCATGTTGATAGAGTGGACCCGTATCATGTTCCCTTCGCTCACGACATGGGAGCGGGGGCTATGGCATTCCATCTGTCATAGGCATGGCAGGGTACCTCCATCATCACAAACTTAGGACGATTCGTTGAAGATCTGGGAGTTGTTATGGGACCCATCTGGTCGCAATTGGTCTGTCGCCACATCCTCCTGTCTCTGTAGAGAAGAATCGAGCATATGGTCTTGTAACCGTAGCGAACAGACACGCTCCAGGAGCTTGTCATGTAAGTCGGCCTGTGAAGAGCTGTGTGAGTAACTTCTACAGTTTCTTCCTGGAGAAATGATACATCCATGAGACCACGTCTTATCCGGTATGCTAGAAAGTAGGGACGCCGGATTGGAATGTGAAGCCAGCTGCGTTACCAAAGAACGGCCCCTGTAGAACTTCCGAGCAGCGCACAACGGATAGAAAGAGAAATACCCTACACGCGGTATCATCGAGGCAGGGAATTACGTCGTTGATTCGCTATGCATATGGGTTTCCATTCTTGCACCTGGTAGAACAAGCCCAACAAAGCCTTCTTAATCATACGGTTAAGGCAGGGCTCCCGCAGGCTCTCCAAATATTTTTTCGTATATTTCGGCCAGGATACGTGCATCGGCCCGTAAAGTGGGCGAGTAGCGACTTTGTAGCAGGAAATGGATCGTCCGCTGGAGGAGACGCTCGAGGTCATGACGGCCCACCAGTCCTGATAAGTGGGACTTGTAGGTGGCCGATAAGACCAGCATATTGCCAAACTGCCTGCATGCAGTTAGCCTGGGTAGACTGGGCGGGAACAGGGAAAGAACATACCCATGAGCTGTGCCGAATATGTTGGTCACCACGGGTCGGCCTTGGATGCCATCAAAAGCCTCCGTGCTCTTAATTGCGGATTCAATGCATATTTTGCATGCGCGCCGCAGCCCCGAACTGAGCTTCCGGCGCTCATTCCGACCCGGCCTTCCGGTCTGATTGGAGGGCTGCGGGCGTGCGGCGCTGCTGGTAGCACTCTGAACCCTAGTCATTGACGGAGGGGCCTGGTCAAAATTTGCGGCACCAGCTGCTGGCGCGGCAGCTACCGCCGATGAGTCTTTCGATGATACAGGGGTCGTCGGCTGCCCCGTGAAATGAAGTGCATAGTACAAGAAGGGCCGGTGAATGATATAGCGAGCATCGTAGTACTTGGCCCGCAGGCACGCGACGTTGATATCCTCAGAGGGGGGTTCGCTGTCGTTCCACGTCATGAACGCAGGGAGGTCCTTCCGCCATTGCTCCAGGTTCCAGCTCAAGGCCTTGTGCACGTCGAATAACCGATGAATCCGGCCTTGTCCCGTTGGTGATGTCAGCTGCTTCTTCTAGGCCCCATCCATCGCGGGAGAACTCACCTCTTGCTTTGTAGGATTCGGTACGAACGCGGTTGAGAATCTTCCGGAGGTGAATATGCGCTGAATAGAAACACATCATTCTCATTCTAGTTGCGGAGAATTCGCTGGGGATTTTGAGAGTGAATCGACCTTTTGGAATACCAATGCGCGCTTCAGACAGCAAGATTCCGCTCGCAGGGAGATCCAGCTCGTCCAGGAGGTCACTTGACGGGATATTAGTCCTTCTCGCAGACAAAGTAACCCGATGCGAGCCCACCTTTCTAGCTGGAGACAGGTCCAGTATGCAAACTCATACAGGTCCTTCATAGGGCCAGCCTGCATCTTCTCATACCGTTTACTACACAGGTTAGCACTCCGTTCAGCAGCTGTCTTGCGAGTAGGCCATACGGTCGAACCAAGGCTTGACAGGCCCGCGCAGCCTGGGCAATCCATCCATGGCTTTGGAACGGGTGAGCCAGTTGGCCAGTATAGAGGCCGGCGAGTAAGGCCGCCTGGGCATGGGGCAGGCCATTCGCGCCCTGGAGGTTTCCGAGGATACCCGAGGCATAGGCATACAACGCCAATCCGGGAATAACATCGACGTTCCGAAGGCCACCATCCGTATGGTATGCAGGAGGAAGCGCTACAGGCGGCAGCGGCCTCGACAGCTGTGGGATGTCTTGTCTCCGGAAATCCACGATATACTCCATGATGGGACCAGGAATAGGACGGTCTCTCACTTCGCAGATACAGCCCAACGCAAGGACTAGTAAGACGATGGCGTTGCCAATGGACTTTTCGACAATCTTAGACCCGGCGGACGTGACAGCGCCCAGGGCACCCACATCTCTCCCTGCATCTTGATGGGTGCCACACGACCGCTTTCGTTTGACACCCTGGGGCATCTCGTCCCTCGCACAGACACAGTATGTCGTGATGAATGATTCGACCCTCTCGTGTAGCTCGTTCGGGTCAACGAATGGATGGAGCTTATGCATGTGCTCCATATAGCTTTCATGGTACCGACGTATCGTCCTCGCGGTGGCTGTCACCCGACCAACATCGTCGAGTTCTACTTGCAACCTGGTATCGCCCAGTTCAAGTTCAACTGGCGGCTGATTGATCGCGACCCATGATCCGCTGGTAGCAGGGTGGTGCATCGAAACGTCCTCCGCAACGGCGCTCGGGTGGGCGGACTGCCCCGGTACCACCGGACCCTCACTCGTGTCGTCGCCCTGCCCGCGTCCGTAGACACGAATGAGACCGCGCTGCTCTTCCAGCATCATGACATAATCTACGTTGTACCTTTTCGGCTCGAGTAGCTTTTTGATCGAAGGCCACAAAAGCAATGTGTGAGCGGCGGCGGTGAAGGCCCGGATTTTGGCGCGGATTCTGCCATCGCCCTGCTCTGGAAGGACGGCAGCACTGGGCTGATGCCTGGTGCCCTGGAGCGATTCTCCGGATCTGTTCTTGGGCAAGGGTTCAGGGACCTGTTTCAGTGTTTGGCCACAGCGACTGTTGAACAGCTCGGTCAGCTCGAACCCTGTTTTGGCCTGCTCCCCTTGTAAACGGGATAATTTCTCTTCCACGTGATCTTCTAGTTGCTGGATTCGATCTATAAGCAGTTGCGTGGCTTTTTCTTGTCTATGTGTAGGTTAGCACAATGGACGGCACCATGGAATATCAGGACGACAGACTTATTGGGAGGGACTTCTTTGTAGACACAGATCAAGTTGTTCACTTTACAGTGACTGCATGCGGGCCGTCCTTCATCACACTTGGCTTTCCGCGTCCGGCATTGATCGCAGGCCTAGGGCAGTCGAATGCGGATGAGTGAGAGTATCGACGGACTGTGACGTGTACCCGTACCTGTTGTGCGCGTGGAGCCTTGGCCTGCCGAGCAGGGTCAGAAGGTGGAGGGAAGGTATTCTCGAAGCTGGGATACGGCGGCGGGGGCGGCATTAAATCCCCAGGTGCTGTTCCACGCCACGCCCCATCTGCGGGAACAACTTCCGTATGGGATGAATGTGCATATGAAGCTGGACCAGAGGGCCAGGGCAGGGTCCTTTGGGAGGCTTGAAAAATCTGGGACTGTCCGTACACGGGGGGTAACAGATGAGGGTGTTGCGCATGGCATTGAACGTCTTGGGATGGAGGCAATCCTGACCGGTACATCTTCGGGGCCGTTCGATAGGTTTCATTCGCGGCATCACTGGAGTCGGGAGCTGGGAGAGGTAGACAACCTGAACGATCATGTGTTCCATGGGGGTAAGTGGCCCAGCATCCGAAGCCGACTGTCATCTTTGAGTATCGTCTGAGATGTTCTTGTTATGAAGTCTCAAGAGACTGATGTGAAGGGGTCTTGGCTGCGTTGGATGTCGGTGATCCTTGGTTCCCGTATGTGGGCAGCGCGCCTCTCCCCATGCCAAAACGCTGGTGATCGTCAGAGCCGAAATTAGTCTGAGCAACGATAACGTCAATGGCAACCAACGATAATCCTAGAAGAAGAGGGATGAGAGTCATTAGAGATGTGCATTCGATGAGTGGAACTAAGGGGAATAAAAGGGTTGGACATGTGGTCACTGCATGCTTGGTGCGTTGCGTTCATTTCGCATTCGTAGGCGACGAGGCCCAGGTATCTCAGGGCATTCGAGACCAATAGTGACAAGCCATGGATGATGTCCGGGTTCTATCGACTAGCTGCATCACCTTCATACATTACCTGCCGGGTATCAAGTTAGACCTCTGTCCAACAATTCTCGACAATCCTTTCCTTATACTGGTCCGACCTTTAGCCCTTGTTTGGGGACTCTCCTCGGCTTTTGTTTATTGGCCGGCTCAGACCAGTTCTGCCATATGATTGGCCAAATGTCTCTCCGCCGATTCAACACCTCCACATATGGTTGCAGTTATTCCACCAGCCCTATTGGCTAAAATCCCTTCCCCGCCTCCACACGGGATTGCGGTCATCCCACCCGCATTATTGGATAAATCTTCTCACTGCTCTACATTCGGTTCAACATTCGTAGGGCCAATGGGCTCCGTCAGAGGAAAAAGCAATCCTAGACCCCAAAACGGTACGGTACGCCTCCCTGTAGGTGGTGTGAGTGGGCCTCAACATCCGTAGGGCCAATGGGCTCCGTCAGGGAAAAAAAGCAATCCTAGACCCCATAACGGTACGGTACGCCTCCCTGTAGGTGGTGTGAGTGGGCCTCAACATCCGTAGGGCCAATGGGCTCCGTCAGGGAAAA
>JASVVY010000081.1:99389-133941 GCA_032158085.1 Aspergillus hortae
AAAACAGCAATCCTAGACCCCATAACGGTACGGTACGCCTCCCTGTAGGTGGTGTGAGTGGGCCTCAACATTCGTAAGACAAATGAGACGCCGCTTGAATGGAAAGTTGCAAATTACAATTGCTCCTCTCCATGTTAGTACGGGCGCCTTGCGTGTTATTTTCAGTACCGAACGGGGCCATGTACCCATCGCTGCACGGATCTCCCTGTGACTACCTGTATCCAGCACAGCTTCCCAGCTCACAGCGGTGTCCAGCGGCATCCCCTCCCCCACCCCTGAGGCTTACCTTTCAACACATTTCGTCGGATGTCGCTCTCGCCGTCTCCCGTGTCAGTACGTTTGCCGTATTACGGAGCGCACAAACCTCGCTGCGATCTGCTCCCGTGACCCTCCCCAACTTTGTCGACGGACGCATTCGAAAGACGCCACTCCAGGATGCCCCCTGAGCAAGACCCTGCCTTCGAAGGCCATTTGGCGATAACGACGCAAAAGCTTAAGGAGCGAGAGGAGTGGTTGCAAAACGAGTCCAAAGAAAACAAGCGACAGTTACAATTGGTCGGAATGAGGAAAGACCTTGAAAAATTCATGGGTGACCTCAAGAATTGCTCTAAAAGGACCTATTCCCAAGCGAAGAAGAATATTTTGGATTCCAACGCGAAGAATCTTGATAGCGAAGGGCCTCAAAGGGCTCTTTTTTCCTCTATCCTTTTCAGCGAAGGTCGCACGGATCTTGCCCTTGCCCTTGTGCTTTTTCTAAACGAGAACCACTGGCGTTATATTGCTGGTCGCCATGCAAGCTTTGTCCGCTTTCTTATCAATGAATACCCTCCCGGCTCCATTACGATGACGCAAGAGCTCGCCGACCACTCGATAGAGATAATCGGACGGGTTTGCACGTCGGAAGATATGAAAGCGATGAAAGCGGTCCTCAACGGTAAGGAGTCCGTCTGCCTGTCGGGTGGTATTGCCGCTAATGCCTCGCAGATTGGGTGGAGGGGCAGTGGTATATAGGCCAGTCCGGGGCACCGAATCGTACGCTTTGCTCGACAGGCCTGCTCAAGATATCCAGGGTAGAGACATCCTACCTCAATCTGTCAGCGGCATTCCAAGAGTTAGGGTCACGGAATATTCGGAACGTCGAAGACGTCTCGCGGTCCCTACAGTGCGAGGTTCAACACTCCGGACCAGGAGGCATCGTGAGAGCGACTCAACTATCAGGGAAAGGCGGCCTCACGATCGATCTCCCAGCGACGTGTGTCCGCGTCATTCTTCCGGACCACTCAGCGACTTCCCAGAAGGCGGTAGTATTTGGGCTTTCAGCACATCATGTCTATCTACAACTATTGCTTGCAGCGTTGAAAGACCGACGCATCGAAGTATCAACCGCTTTCAAGCGGCTGATAGAGGAAATGACGCGCGTTCATCCACAGCCTGTCCTCGCTATAACAGCAACGCCGCCGCAGCTGCCGCTGGCCATCATATTCCTTCCGGAAGATAAATATGTGCTCGAGGTCGGCTATGAAGTAATTGTCCGCATCCTGGAATTGATGAAACTGATGGAAGGTCATCCTACCTATTACCACGGCCTGTGAAGAGACCGGACCCACCGAACGTGAAGCTTCCCTACAATGAGAACTGACTTGTCTTCCCCCAGCACAACGACGATACTTTGGTTGTTCTCCAAACCGGGATTCAGGATGTACGGGGCACCGGGCCCCTCCTTTTTGATGATGCGCACGTGTGACTCTGACTCGGGTCCTGGCCAACGTATCACCACGGCTTTCACGTCTGAGCCGGGGGTTGTCCATTTTCCGCTCGTCTCCATCCAGCCACTAGGCTCCGGAAGTTTGACTCCCTTGAGAGCGGGTTAGCCGCATAATCATCCCGTGAGGCCCGGTACGCCGGCGGGCGTAATCGGCTGCAACCGACCTTGGTAAGGCATATTTGCTTAATGTCTTCATCCGCGTCCCCATCAACCCGCTGCCAGTCATGGTACGCATTCGTATCCGGCACATCAGCCATCGCTGTCAGGAAAGCCTAAAGCGTGGTGACAAGCCTGTCAGCATCATGACTTCGCGGAGCCTGGGGGCACCTTACACTTGATTAGAGACCCTTCGAGTCCACCTCTGCTGCGTTTCGACGGAGCCCTCGAGACTTGATTGTCTGCAAGCATGCGACGGTGGCGCTTTCCAATATGTGAGAGGGAATCGTTGCCAGGGACGTTGCCTCGGAACAACTTTTGAGCCTTGAGGGGTAGTTTGCCCCACGCCCATCAACCCCCGTCCAGCACAGGACCAGCGAACTCCCGGGACCTGCAGAAGTGGTCGGCGGCTCTGACACTCGCAGTCGCCTCGGTCGTGCAGGGGCTTTGCCGTTTTCATTGCGACTACTGTCAAAACGCTCTGGGGAGGGCAACGACTTGGGGAAGACGGCCTCCCCGAGGACTTTCATCGGTATGCGGGAAATATATTGTCCGAAGAAGAACTCGAACATCATCGCCTGATCCCCCTAGCTCGGAACATTTGTTTGAGAATACGTAAGATAAAGCATGCAGACCCTCGGAATCTGGATCGACAGGACCGTCGGCCTCCGGTGGCCATTCCTGAGCATACATCCTTCAATGCCACACGAGCCACAACTCGCAATGGACACTAACAGGCAACGGAGCGACAGCGCAGGCTGATGCTGGACGTACCACTACAGGCTCCCTCACGGCACTTCCTCACTTGCCTGGCTGATTCGTGGAAATTTCGACCGGCCGGCCGCACGTTACACGCTCGCGCACCATGCTTTCTGCGGGATCCTCGCGCGTCCGCCGGGTTCTTTACAATCGAAGGTTAGCCTGAGTCGGCATCACCCCGAGATTCCAGCACTTTCCCATCGCAGATGTCTCGACCGCTGCCCATACAAAAAGGCAGACGGTCTCGGGTAGGGTGGAGAACGGAGACGCCCGCGGCCGTGGACAAAGTCACGCTTGATTGACCGCAGCGAATACCCGGGGTCGAACGCTATTGGGCTGCCCTCGGCTCAGGCACCAGAATATGTCAACTGGGTAGATGCCGGAATTGGAAGGGAGCAAAGTGCAGTGCTGCCAGAATAGGGTGGTGGGAGGAGAATACGGACATGCTGGTACTTTGGCGCGGACGATAGGACTGTGGAGGGCTCCACGGAGATACGGTGGCGCAGGAGGCGGGCGACGCAGACGGTGCGACGTCAAAGTGTGCGGAGTTTTCGCTGGATGTTGGGCATGAATGAACAATCGGTGTGCCTCCAGTGTTGCGCCTCGAATCGGTGATATTGATTCAGTTAGCTTCTAGACAAGGAGTGAATACTATTGCTGTGGAAGCCTATACCGGACTCTAAGTACCTTGAGGTTGGTGGAAGAGCGATCGCAGACAGGCCAGCTTGCGAGCTTGTGAACAGGAACAGTCGCAGGCCGTTGGAGCGAGCGGTCCAGTTTGCCGTGGGCGCGCGCTCCAGATGTCGCATGCCTCGGCGACGCAGCGGAACGACCGCGCGGGTTGTATCGGCATGAGTCTGGAAGAGCCTATACATCAAACAGCACATTCCTGTGGCGACGTGGTACCGGCCGATAAAGCGCACGTCCAGAGCAATGGGCAGGATGGCATGTGCGTGGCAGCGACTCACTGCGGAATGGGAATTGACAAGCCTGGCGTCCTATATTCGCCGTGGTCAGCGCTCTGTGCATATGGAACTTTGGACACGAGCATCGTCAGGCACTCCAGAGCAGTGTATAGGATCCGTATTTCCCGCTTTGAGTTGCTTTCTTGCCCTTTTTTTAGTGTTGCTCTAGTTACAAACTCGAATCTCAAAATTTCTCCTGAGGCGACTAACCCAAATGTCACGCGCCTGTGCGTGTGTGATCCGCCTTCCACCTTTCGATCTCGAATGTATATCGTGATGGACCACCGTGCCATGCCCTTCGAGGTTGCGATTCACAAAACGAACGATGGAACCTTCCTGGGGCTCCACAGAAAATCCCAGGCGGGCTAAGAAGTCACTCCACTCATAGAACGTGATCTGGCCTGTTTCCGTGTTCAGCCTATTCCAGAAGAATTTGTCTTGCTCATTATCGATACGTAAGATAGGCCGACCCCATTGCGTTGTTATTTTGTTTGCTGGAGTGGGGAGTGTTGCCGGCCTCCAGGTTTAGACTTGTTCATCTGAGTTGCAGTAGGCTTCGGGTTTGCTGTACTTGTATGGAGCACTTCCAAGCGGCTGATTGGAACTATGGCTGTTGATGGAGAAGGCGATGAGTCGGAAGGCGGGGGATGGCTCAGAATCATCTGGACAATCGGGCTGGCGTCGTTGGCCTTTCTCATACAGCAGTCCACAATGTTCCAGAACCCCAGGTGGCGGGCTACTAGGGAAACACTCTCATCTCCAACATAGCAGTTGAGCTTATTCACTTTGCCGTGGAGCTCATTCAGTGCTGTTTGAAGGATGACCATCCACGGGCGCTCACGGGTTGTCCATTCCGTTGCTGCCTGGTGAGCTATGGACGCATAATGCTCGCTAGGATTTGGCAGAAATATGAGTATTTCGATGACTCCTGCATACAGGAAGCCAGGACGGACATATCTTGGATTGCTTGGGTAACGCAGTATGGTAGTTGCTCCGGGGAGCTGAGAGTCGAAAGCGGAAGTTCCCCTCAACGACCCTGAAAGCCGAGGTGAGTCCCATCACGCGCAGCGTGGGATCATTTCTCGCCATCAAGTCGAAGAGATAGCAGAGAGTCGCATCATCCCACTTCATCTGGGGCCGGGGATGGCCCTCCATGGAGGCAAGCGCCTGATGGAGAATCATTTGACGTGTAACATACATGGACGTCATCCCTTTGACCTGGTCCATACTGTAGCTTCCGGTCCGGGCTTGGGCATTCTCGTCCCAGTCACCATCTTCCAGCGTTTTACTAGCCGCAAGGAATATATCGATACGTCCGAACACCGAATGCAGGAAAAGTGATGTGTTTCTTTTCATTTCCATGAACCGCGTATGCCAATATTTTGCGTCAGTGCGAAGATTCCAGGGGTCATAAAGTGCATCGTTCGCCGATTTGCGTAATGCATTCTGCAAAGACTGCCAATCGATGCAGTCCGGTCTTCCATAGACTGACAGAGCAGACCTGTCCAAGAGCGTAAGAGAAGTGTCGTTCATGGTGTCGTTGATTGTACGAGTATATGGTGTCGGCATCTCAAGTTTTCGGGAAAGGCAAGATACCCGAAACTCGTACGTCCTTTCTTGCGCAACAAGCTGGTAGTACCAGATGGTTGGGTTCTGGAAGCCCGAGTTTTTCAGAAAGTCAGGCTCGAACTCAATCCCATAGTTCGAGACGTCCTCATTCAGAAGGGGAGAGAAAGACACCCTTCCCGTAACTTGCATGTTTGGAAATGCTCCAAGCCAAAGTCCCAGGCGAATGAAGGGTGAACCAATAAGTAAGAACGACTTCGGGCGTGGGTTGACCGGGCTTGTAAAAAGTCAGGGAGGATATCGGCATACGACAAATCCTCCACGTTAAGCAGAGGCGTCAGAAAAGCTTCCTTCGGGTGCTTAGGCTCGACACTCTCGGCTAAAATCGTAATCGCCCAGTCAGGAATTGAGTGAAGTGTGCGTATGTTTGAAGCCAAGCACGTCGCTCCCCACGTTCCATTTGGGCACATCCTTTTCTGAAAGCACGTATATCCCCTTGTTGGTTGATATCTTTCAAGGTGGTCCATAAACGCAAGATATTGCCAGTCAGCTTGTCAAGTGTGGCTTCATTCGATGTAGGGGAAGCTGATTCTTCGCGAAGTTCAATCCGTTTAGCTTGTCAATCCGGTTGATTTGAGGAAGCCAATCTGGTCCGTATGTGAGTCCCTGCCCAAAACATCTAGGGATTGTCTTGGGGCATGGCCTCTTTCATCTCTTTCATCCTCAAATCCGAAGCTCGGTTGAAGACAGGAGACAGGTCGAGCCCATTGTTGGCGAGATGTCCAAGAGCTCTCTTATGGTTGCCGACAGTCTCGCGAACAAGCTCCAGCCAGGATTCCAATTCGTCAAAATTGAGGGGCTGATCAATGAACTTCTCAAGTGCATCAACAAAGTTACCAAGCATGGGGCAAAACTTCACAAGATTCGGGCAGATCTCATTGCTCTGGGGGCTGCCTCGCAATTGTACCGCGGCCTTGACGCTGTGAAAAAGGCTGCCTAGCTCATCGACGTCCAAGTTCTGAAGTAGCTCAATTGACGAATGCATTTTTCCAGTGCCGGGGTTCAGCCCAGTTTCTTCGAAGCAAATCCGATAATATACGCCTGATATGGGGAGAATCTTTGGAAGTCTGAGAGTCTCTTTACTAGAGCGAGAGGACTGGATGATATCTCGTCTTGATTTGATCGTACTGTAGTAATGGAATCTCGCAGATTAAGCAAAATGTGAGTGCTGGGAACTTAAATCAACGGAGTGTCCCTCCCCTTTTATAATTATAGCGATATAGATACATTGATTATATTCTATTATTTGTTACAGGTGGAGAAAGAGCGCGTGATCGCTGCGACGACCGTTCGGCCTCGCTGCGCGTGAGACAAGAATTGGGGAGTGATGATTGTCGGCATTACGCCCTGTCCCTGCCGAATAAGGGCGTGGAGACTAACGGAGAATTTCTTGGCGGCGCTTAATGTACCCCAAGCCAATTCGGTGGGATCTCCATACTCATTCCTATTCGACAGATTGGCGCTTACAGTAGTGTCGCAAGCCTCTCCGCCTCTTTCCGGCTAAAGTCTTCAAGCATCACGGATAGATGGCCCCTAGGGCCGCGCGATGTGAGGCACTATTTGTGGGCCAGGCAAGACAAAACATGTGAGACAAACATAAACCCATTTGTCTTCCTTTAGAGAAGAGAGGTCGGAGATCGGTCGGCGTTAGAACTGGGTATATTATGACTCAAAGACAGCTTCGGCAATTTTCAAATTTCTTGGCCTCATCAACGTCTTTTACACACTCCAAAATCGCCTGTTTCCCATCACGGCGGCCGTTTTCAGTCGTCCTATTTTCTTTAGGGGCCTTAATCGTGTCGTCGTCGTATCTCCGATAGCCACCCCTTAAGGCCTCCTGCGGCGGTGGAACGAGCTCCAAACGTCCCTGCAGAACTGCTTCCTAGATCTCCGTCACGATACGAGCTTGTGTTTGCATCATCTCAGAACATGCAACATAATCAAGGCCATCCCCAGGCCCACCGTCGAGCTCTTCACCAATACCCCACTCATGACGAAGGATCCCTTCGCGAGGACTAGAACACCATCTCCACATTGCACTTTCTGGCCACTCGTTCGATCCGTGTCTGTGCTAAGGGCCGTCGCGACGCGCACACTACCGGTGGGGACGCCTCCTCCCAGTACACGGCCTCTTACCATAGTTCGGCCAGCAGCTGTCCGGCCACCCCCTCGGATTTCGGCCAGGACCGCAATGTCACCGTGAAACTGCCCGAAAGGCAGACGCGACCAAGATGCTCCGCAGCCTCGGGGTCGTGGAGATCGGGAATGGAGCCGGAAAAGCACGCGTGAATACGTAGTCAGGGAGGTGAGTCGAGCCTCAGCCTTCGGCCCCCCGAGAAGGCGAAGATCGTGCATTGTCACCACTCCTGGGCAAGATCTTTTCCTCCAGAAAGCTCTCGCGCGTTTGCCGGTCTGGGGTGTGATGTCTTACGATATTCAGGTCAAATCGTTTGGCAATCTGGCCGATCCGCAGGAGGTCAAGCGCGCTGGCAATCAACCTCTGACCCGGGTTGTTTTACATGGGATTATTCCATAACATTGCCCGTGCTACCTACCTGGCTCTCCAACCACCCTGCTGTTAACAAATCTTCTGCCTTAGTGATCAAGTTTCCATCCCCGGCGCTACTTATTGAGCTATCGACGCCGGAACTATCAGAGAATTCTGAGATTTCTCCATTTTGACCACGATCGTGTAGGACCGTACGCTCGTATGCTCCGGTGCCCAAAACTATCTACAACACGGCCAGAAAGGAAGCTTCTGCTCGAAGGAACCGATCTGCAATATCTTGCAACCGCCAGCGGTAAACCGCAGTTCTCCTTACCGCGAGGCCTTCGGACGTGACTCCCAAAGTAGCGGATCAGGCGCCGCTGTCCTGCAGCGAGCCACTCCGGTGGAGAGCCGGGCAGGAAGAACCGTGGAGGTTAAGCACGGCACAAAGGACCACTAGCCCATCGAAGGGTCCTACAAAAGCAAAATCGGAGCATCTCGCTGCATATTCCGTGACCGCTAAGTACTGTCATCCCAGCCTAAACTGAGCGCTGACGACACCTCCTTTGCCCCCTCAAATCCGGAAGTAACCCCAACACCTCTGCAGGCTCCCACCGCTCCGCGAGGGGTGTCGAGCGCCTAACAACACCAACCCGCCGAATCTAAGGATGACGACGTCTTTCCCCTTTCGGAGCAGCCCCGAACTAGTATTGCACACGGATGTCTCCGGATATATCACATTGACGATATCGGGGATGACAGAGCTGAACTCTCCGCCACCCACCGAGCGACTGTCAGTGGATAGAACGTCCCAGATCCTGCAATACAGCGTGTAGCACCTCAAGAACGTGGATGATGACTGGGTTTCTGCAGGACCCCGGGTCCCAGAGACCGACACCATTGCCATACAAGAACCACGGGGACAATTTGCCCCGAGATACCATCGAGACCTCCCCCACATCAGGCCGGATGAACGAGACTCACTAGTTGCTGTACTCTGGTCCAAAGAAAACGGGAGGCCGCACTCGCGTCTGCCTCTGTCTCTCTAGCAAAGTCGATCCAAGCAGATGGAAACATGCGGGCCCATCCGCAGGCCTGCCAGGATAACTAGCAGCACTACCATACTGGGGCACTCTCCTTGTTGTTATACATAATCCACGCCTGGATACCGATGCCCGAACCGACATTATCGGCCTCCTAGGGTGGGCTTTGAATTGACAGGATAGCGGCTGCCTACTTCTAGGAGACCCTAACCTTCACCGTCCAGCAAGCTATTGCCTACTCCAGGCCATGACCCTTTAAGTGTGCAAACCTGATTGGACGCCAGAATGCACCGGAAAAGATCAAAATGGCCCGCCTCAACCGCCGAATCTACACCGACATGCACGCCGATGATGGCTGGTCTGCGTACACGAAAGTCCGCGATCATACGGGAAAGTAGTCTCCAAATCTCTGCAACGTGGCCACCGCAGGAGCTTACAGCAAGTGTCAGGCCAGACACCGCGAGATATGGCGCAAAATTAGGTAGGCCTGCAACCGTGCCAGAAGGAAAGTCGATGCCATCCCTACGCTTCGCTAATGGACCGTATTGCAGAGACGGCGGAGCAGAAGGTTGCGCTACTCCGCGGACTCTTTTTGCCAATCCTCTCCTTCTGCCGTTATCTTTGATATGGAGGACTGAACTTGGGACAGACCCGACTTCCCGAAATCAACGAGCGCGACATCATTGGAGCAATCCGAAAAGCACCCCATATGAAGCGTCATGGTCAAAGGCAATCCCCCCCAATGGGGCCTGGCGTGGTCTAGTTGCGATCCTCCCCGTCATATAGGCGCTTAGAGCTCTCGTTAGCGACTGTATTCTGCACGATAGTAAAATAATATAATGTATATTATAGGCGTCTGTAATACCTTATAGTAGGGTATGAACACCCTTATCTTTATATCTTTCTTCTGGGGATCTTAACCTAGGGTCTCCAAGGCCTATATAGAAAAAAAATTCTATTAGCTTAAATAGACATCTTATTTTTGGTCATCTATAATCCGTACGACACAATCTAAATATAATTAGCAGCGGCTTCTTAGTTTTTATATTTTAATATACGGTGTTCGCAGCCGTCTGTCTAGTTATTAAGAATACTAGTAAAAATAGTGAAGGTTTAGTACCTTACTAATCTACTAGTTTAATAGCTTTCTTCTACTTTATTTTTAATTTTTAGTTTTCGCCTCTCTGACTATCTATTTTAAAATTTTGCTTTTATATTTTTCCAAATTGCTGTACTTTATTAGTTTAACTCCTTATTTATATCAGTCGGGATCGCCATACAGTTAGATCATTAAACATATTCCATAGACCTAGAACATTGTTAAATCAAGAATGTAGATCATAATGTTCCCTCGTAACCTTAGAAGCTAATTACAAATTTAATATATAATATCCTTATTACTTTACTAATTCATGGCGGGTTCCCGCGCCATTTATTAATAAAGCAGTAGTCCACTATCTTCTTTTCGTATCTATGTTTTATCGCATTTTTTTAATTTTAATTTTATTATTATCCCTATCTAGAGTTGGTTAACCTGACCGCTATACCTTAACCGTAACCTACCTGATCTACTGCCGGTTAAGCCGGTCAACCGTTATACCGTCAAGAGGCTTAATAGGTAATCTTATTATTTTAATAGGAAGGTGGCCTGAAATAGTAAAAATTAAAACAGAAATAAGGCAGGATTTAGGGATAAGATTACCTAAATAGGCTTAGTTGTTAAGACCCAGCTAAACGCAGGTTATAACATGATAGTTAAATTCTAGGCCTTAACCTGACTGTCAACCTGTGGTTAGGCTATGATAAAGGTCCTTAACCTGGCCTAACCTGGCAATTGCACACTCTATTCCTAACATTTCTAATTAAATTCTTTCGTCTTATTCCTATATCTTTTTCTAAAAGCCGTTCGCTCTATAAAAGGTCTTTATCAAATCATCTATATACCTTCTTTTATATTACGCGCGTGTAAAATAGTAAGTTCTCTATTTCTTTTGAACGGGTTGTTATTAATCCGTTCGCCAATAATAGGAGGTATTAGATTATTTCTTATCGATAAAAGAATCTTACAATCCTAAAATCTAGTCATAATATTTTACAGCGAAGTGTTCGAGAGCAATAGCACCAGCAGATAATCTATTAATAATATAGCTAGAATTATCTTTATATTATATAGCGAACGCATTCTTTCAAATTTATCCTACTTCTATTACTATAAAATAGACACCTTTTTATATTATATATTATTTCATTTATCTTTATACTCGCTTCTATTACTTTCGCGCGTGTACTTCGTATATTTAATCAAATTAGAGTTCGTATATTCTCTTTATATGGCTTTCGCAGAGGCTAGTTGCTAAAATATTAATAATGATTTAACTGACATTATTTTCTATTTTTTATAAATATTTTACTGACTTTTCTCTACAGGAAAATAAATGCGAACCATAATTTCCTAAATAGTATTATTCGTAGTGTAGATATTCTAAATTTTATTTTCTATTCCCGTTTTAAGCGCGTTAACTCAACATGTGAAATTTTCCGAAAATAATACCTACATTATAACATTTAGGGATTCTAATATATAGTACTATAACCGAGCATATCTGATAGTTTCCTGTCTTTATCCCAGCGCAGTTACTCTTTAATAAAGTCCACTGTCTGGCTGCTGTTAGTTTCCTTAAATATAAATTCCGATATGATTAAGTAGGGAAACTAACGGTTATTAAAAACTATCTGTAGCTTAACAAATATTCGGATCAAATCTAAATAATTATGATCGGGTTATAAATCGCGCTGTACCCTCTTTTGTCCGGTAGATATATATTAGTATATTCTTAATAGTAGGCGTACTATTTAACCTATTTTAAAAAAAAATAGCAGGATATTAAACCCTCATATTACTTCTGTAGTAATCTCTTACTTCGGGTTTAAATTATTAACTAATATATCAGGGAACTCGAAACAAATAATCTCCGTGATAAATTTCTTAGACTTTTAAATAAATATCTTTTTACCGCAGATACTATATTCTACCAGGGTTTTTAGTATTTTTAATATTTCGCGCAAGCGTCCTATCGATCCGATTTCTTCTATATAGATAACTGTTTCTTTTATCATAATTTGATTCGGGCTATTCTCCGGAAAATATTATTATTAGAACTTAATAGATACTAGTGCGCGCACAAACAGACTAAGAAAATAAATTATACCGCGTTATATTATTCCGCTCTGCTATTATTTAGAAGCTTTCTTATTAGCGTCTATGTTGATATATTATAGATATTTGTAAAAAAAAAATCGGGCTGGTCTAGGGTATATAAAGATTTTGTATTCTTTATTATCTCTCAGAGCCAAATAAAAAAATGAGTGAAGTTTATTTAATTGCTTATTGGCTAATTTTATTTTATACAATAGCTATATCTCCCGCTGTAGAGCCCCTATTGATTAAAGTATAGAGATTACAAATCAAAATTTTTCTTTAGCTAATTTAGAGAAGGCGCGCCTGCTATCTAGAGTTGCAAAACCTAACCGCTGTACCTTAACCGTCGGTTAGGTAGGTTAGGTTATTAACCGTAGGATATATTGTAATTTATACATATATATTACTGTGATTTATTATATTTAGTTATATGATATTTATTAGAATTGCTAAGAAAAGCTTCCTTGGAAGCCTACTATTATACTAATTTATTTTGTGCTATTCCATTTTATTAGATAATTTAAATTTAACGATTTCTATAGATTCTATATATAAATAAGAAACTTTTATCCCTAGGACAGCGCGATTTTATTTAGTATATTATAATAATATCGAGGTTACTGAGAAAAAGATATTTTAGACCTCGGAAAGCTTATATATATATATATATATATGTATTTCTCTCCCGTAACACAGTGGAAATTGTATTTTTAAACAAAAAGATGAATATCATCCACTACAGATAAGAGATTATAGATTCTTTTTTATAATCAAAAGAAGTAATACTATCTGCATATTCTAATATTTTTTAAACAATTTAATAGCTATATTAATAGAGGTTTTTAATAAGTCGGCTAAAATAACAGGTAGGTTAAGGTTGGTTAACCTAACCGCCTTAACCGTGCTAAACCTAGATAGGCAAAGCAGCTTTTGGCGCCAAGACGGTTAAAACGGTTAACTGCCGCTAATTTTTCTATACCGCGGGTTGGTTAATTTTTTTTCCTATAACCTAACCTGACCTAACCGTGTGCAAGTCTAGGTATGTTTATCTGTATTAATTATTATAATATCAGTTTTCAAATACTTTACATTAGGGTTCTTATTATTTTAACAATACTATATATTCGGGATAAATTAATTGAATTTTTAAAATTATATATAGGCCTTTAAATTAAGTAAATATTATTATTTACACCTAATTATATTTTTCCTGTTTTAATTATTTTTAGCTGTTTTTAGTTGCTTTACGTAACCCAACTCCGATTATTATATAAATTAAATCTCTCCGACAACTAACACAGAGGTTTATTCTATATGATTATAGTAATATATCATTCGCAGGTCGTAATTAAAATTGAACTTTTTTCATGTACAAAAGATCTTTATTAATTAAATAGCTAGCTTTAGAACCTAAACCAATCTAATTATGAAATGTCTATTTAGGCTAGATATAATCTTATAGATGTAAAATTGTTCTCTATATTATTTTAACTGCTTTAATAATAAATATAGATTAGCTAATATAAATTTTGAATTTATTAAAGTCTTCAATAACCCCCCTCTAGCCCCATAAATATTATTCTATTCTTTTAGATCTTTCTAATTTTTAAAGGTCTTTCCAGCTGCCCGCAAAAGCGCTTTTCAACCAGAAACTATTGGAAATAGTTTCACAGGCGCGGCCCTAGTTCCATTTAATCCAGATAGGGTGCTCAGTCAGTTGAGGATTCAACTAAAGACCCCTACACCACCAGGCAGTCGATCAAGCAATTCAGCGCCGAAAACGCCCTATACTACAAAGCAGTTAGAAAAGCAGGCATCTGCTGCAAAAAGAGCTGCTTAGGGAACACGCGTACACCCCTTTACTGCTGCTAGAAGCGCGATTAAACAAGATTATTAAAGGTCATAAAATGGCTTTAAATGAGCTTGTTCTTACGCGCGATGAATTGCGCAATCATCGTGCCAATAATAGTAAGAGATTTTTTAATGTAGCAATATAAAACTATAAATATATTAAAAATTTTAAAGCTAAATACCTATCTAAATTAGATTTTAAAGACGATTAGCGAATAAATTAGGATCATTAATACTGGACTAAAATTTTCTACAATATTAATTTTATAAATAATAAGAATACTAAAGACTAGAAATTTATGAAGCAAGAAATACTGATATATTTCAGACAGTAGATAAGCCACTTAGTCAGCATTTTCGGGCACCTATATCAGGCAGCCATTATCGCTTAGGCAACTATCAGATTGATTCTACTGATTTCTATTGTTTCGATTTCTATTGTTCTGACATATTCTTTCTAGTTCCATTACGTCATTTGCTTGCGTCATTTTCTAGTGTTTCTACGTTATTTCTAATTGTGATTATTAATTGTCTGCTTCTAGAAGACTCTAGGCCTTCAGGGCCATACTATAAATAGGGCCTACCGACGCATGGTTCAGGGCAAGAGCCAACCAGAGTTGTTTACTAGGTTCGATTAGTCATCTAGTTCAATTGTCAATTTTCTCAACTCTCATTGGTTCCCCTAGTCAGGTCAATAGGGACTTCCCGATTAGAAAACTCTAGAATGCCTGAGACTCCTAGAGTTCCACAATATATTGTCTATTTTTTTATTTATTTAGTAATAAATGGAATTAAGCCTTAGGTATTACTAAGAATATAATCTAGAATTTTTATTAACTATATAGCTCTAAATATAAATAAATAATTTAGAAGATTTAGAAACTAGAATAATTACTAAATTTAAAAGTTCACTAAAGATTTTATTAATTTATTCTATTTTTAATAGAATTTAGAAGAAAGAAATAATAATAGAACTTAGAAATTTATAATTAAGATTAGATTTATTACTACTATTAGTAAAGCATTACTAGCTATAATAGAGTAAAGCAATATATCTATTATATAAAAAAATGGAAATATTTTTAAAGGCTCTATCGACGAAGCGTAAAAGTCTAAAAATTTAGCAAAAGCTCTAATAAAGAAAAATAAATATACGCGATTTCCCGGACTGTAAAAATAAATAAATATAAAAATAACTCTATTTTTTTAAGCTATAGACTATTCTATACTAAAAAAGCATTTCTATATTTTCTTAGCTTTCATTACTAAAAAAATAGAAAATAAAGTTAACTAACTTTTTTAAGTAAAAAGTAGAATAATAGCTACAATAAAATCTTAGTTAAAAAGCTGGGAATTCTCTTTGTTTTTAATCTAGCTTTATTCTAATTAACTAAAGTAAAAGAAGATTCGATTTACTTTAGATAAATTTATTTAGATTTTTTAACAGGCTTTAAAAAGAATTAATAAATTAAACAGCTATTTAGAAACTACGCCTGTTTTACTATTTTAAGAAATATTAGCTTTAGTAGCAAGATTTATCTTTGAAATAGATTAGCCTATTCTACGACCTTATAAAAATAGGAATTCTATATTATCTCTAATTAATAAAAATAAATTTTAGTAACTTTATAAGAAAGGAATCTATTAAACAATCAAATTTAATATTTAAAATTTGGTGGATTTTTGTTAGAAGAGGTAAGCTAACGTGCTAAGGTATCAGATAGGGGAAGAAAGGCGGTAGTATTGCAATAGGAGCGGTAGCGAGGTCTAGATAGGGTAGATACACAGACTGTTCGCTGGTCCTCTGAATAGGAGGCCAGCGGTAGGGGTTTTGACGTGGCCCAGAGCCACGTGACAGATACCAGGGTTTGATATATAGTTAGAGAATAAAAATAAGATATTTTTAAATAATAGACTACTAATAATAAAAAAAAATTAGATTAATACTATGGATGTCTTACTTAGGGATGTCAACCCGCAGCGGGCAAACCGCTGCGGTGCGGGTTAGGGAAACGACAACCCGCGCGGGCCGCGGGTTCTGATAGTAGGACCCGCGCGGTGGCCCGCAAATGTAGTACTGCGGGTTATTTATCTAGAACCCTCAAACCCGCGCGGGCTGAATTCTGACCCTGCGGGTTGTACCCAACCCGCACCGAGTGCACCCCTAACCTTACTATTACTACTATTATTAAAGACTTTAAAAGTCTGATTTCTATTATTAGTAGTAGTATTATTATCTATAATATTATTATAATTTCTAGCTTTAATATTAGATATAATTATAAAGTTAATATAGCAGAATAAAACTAATAAAAATAAATAGAAAATAAGCTTCTAAATTATAGAAATAAGACTACTATTACCATTTAGCTATCTTTATAAGGTAGGCATCTACTCTACTATACTACTATATTCTTAGCTATAGTAGCTATAGGATAGAAAATATTTTAAATGAAAAAGAAGAGTTAATGGTCTAACTACTAGGCAAATCCTTTAGTAAAATATAGATAATCTAAAATCTATTAAATATAGTTAATTAAAGCCTACAATTAAAGCTTATTAAATTTCAAAATATCAATAATCTATATATAGACTTCATAGTTAAATTACTTTGGATTGAAAATATTAGATTTTAATATTATATAGCTAGTCATCTGAGATAGTGTCAGACAGTAGGGGCATTTGCCTCAGGCAGGGATTTAGTCAGCATTTTCAGGCACCTAAATCAGCCAGCCATTATTGCCTAGGCAACCATCAGATTGATTTCACTATTTTCTATTGTTTTGCCATATTATTTCTGGTTCTATTGCGTCGTTGTTTGCGTCATTTCTAATTGTAATTATTAATTGTCTGCATCTAGGGGGCTCCAAGCCTTCAGGACCATACTATAGATAGGGCCTACTGACGCATGGTTCAAGGCTAGAGTTGATCAGAGTTGTTGACTAGATTCGATCTGTCATCTAGTTCAATAGTGAAGTTTTTTAGCTCTCGCTCTTTCACCTAGTCAGGTCAATAGGGACTTCCCGATTAGGAGACTCCCGGAGTGCCTGAAACTCCCACAGCTTCATAGTTACTATATATAATCTATTTTTAGAAGCCTAAAATTTTAAAATTTTAGTATTACTAATAGTATAGTTTTTATTTATGGTAATATTTAGTTATTATTACAGGTAGCCACATTTTATTTAAATTTAAGTATTTTTTCTATTTTCTTTTAGAAGTAGTAACTAATGTTCTACTGTATAGAACTATTTGAATGTATTATTTTAGACTATAATTATAGTTTTTAGGCTAATTATTTTTCTTTTAATTATTTTAGTAGAAAGATTTTTTACTACTACGTTTTAATATATAATTAGGTTTATGGCTTAGTATATTTATGGAATTAAATATAATAAATAATTTTATTCATTTTAACTAATATTTATTTAGCTATTTAATGAAAAATTATATAAACCTGTTAAGATTAATATAGTTAGTTATTATTATAGATTTACTTTTTTTCTAGATAATATTGCTATTTTCTAGACGCCTTCATTATAGCTAAAAGTTTCTAATAATCAATAAAGTAATTCCTCTAAATTAGTTATTTAGAAGGGTAATAAAATAGTAATTTTAATTATTCTTCTATAGCTAGAATATTATTATGTTGATAGTAAATTCTAATATATTTAGTTTAGATTAAAATAATGGGATAGTAGTACTTTCTAAAAAATATTTTTTGATTTTTAGAACGCTATTTTAAATATATTATCTAATATAATTTTGATATTTAACTAGCGTTTTTCTCTTTTTAATAGGCTTTATAAATATTAAACTATTTATAAATATTTGACAATAATATAACGGTAGAAGATTATAAATCTTAAGAAATAAGAATGTTTTTATATATTAGTAGGCTTCGGCTACTTTCTGATAGTAATATAGTCCATTTTTATTTTTATGCTGTCTAAAGTAATAATAAATTCCTAATATTTAATTTAAATAATATAGGAAGTATATTTACTATTTTTAGCGTAGAGTATAAACTATTTTAGCAATATCTAGATATATTATATTGTATTCCTCTTCTAAAGTAAGAATAAATAAGAATTTAATCTAAAAATAGTTAATATAGCAAATATTTGTAGTCCCTAAAAGCACATTTAATATAAATTTAAAAACTATAGGATGTTAGCTAATCTTAGAAAAGCTTAATATTTGGACTAATTATACTACGTATGGAAAGTACTTTTGTATATATTATTAGCTTTATTTTAAATACTACAATAAATATTCTATAGATTAATTTTTAAATAAACCTATAGTTGGTATCAATTTTCATTAGTTATTTTATTAGTGTATAGTAATTAATATAGAGCCGTAAGTCCCTACTCTCTTTAAAAATGGAAAAATAGGTATGTCTACCAAGTTTTTAAAAGATTCAAACTTAATTTTTATTTAGCACATTTTTAATATAATTCTTTAAAATTCTAAGTTTTTTAAATAAAGTAAGTATAGATTAACTAGTATAGTAAACTTTTCTAAAATTAATTTAATTACGTAGTTAAAATTTAAGTATAGTAATATTTTCTAAACTTTTCTAGAGAAAATATTTTTAAAAACTCTGTATTATAGTAGAAAATTTCCTTTTATTATTTGGAGAGTAATACTACGAACTATTACTATAAATTCTAATTGTTTAGTTATAAAGATAGTGCAAATCTATTCTCTCTTAAGACTATAGAGTTTTTAATATTTTTTAAATTCTATAATTAAATTTCTGTTTTAAGGTATTTTCTATGGTATAGTTATATTATCTTTTTTTAATTTATTAAATAATTTTTCTAAACTAAGAATAGTCTAGAATATTATTATAATTCTATATTTCTATTATTTTAAATATTTAAAAAAAATTGCCGCGGATTTTTTAGTATTTACTATATATAATTAACATTAATATTTACTATAAAATAGAATATAATATTTATTTACTATATAAATATAATATGACTATTTTTAAAATTGAAAAATCCTATTTTTTTCTTTTTTAAAAGTTAAGATAGTCTAAATACTGCTATTTATTAAAGTCCATATTTTCTAAAAATATTTAAATTATAATTATTATAGTAATTTTTATTAAATTCTTTGATTTTTTTTATAGCTAAATCTACAGTTTATACTACTTTTAATTTTAATTTTTTTTAGTTTTTCAATTAGATACTATTACTTTTTCGATATTCTTCTTAAATCTTTAATATTTGGATATAATATGGTTAGATTAATTATACTTATAACGGATTATTTTAAACTAATTTTATCTGTCTTTTTATAGTTCTAGTATTTATTAGATTTATTTATATAGTTTTTAAATTTTTTAGTATTTTATGCAATATAGTAATTTTTTAAGAATTTCTAGTTTTTTATTCTTTTTAATATTACTTTTTTTAAACAATTTAATCTATGGTAGTATTTTAGTTTAAAATAATTATTTTATTAATTTTAAAAAAGATTTTAGACACTTATATTTTTATTAGCAAATATAAGCTATAACTATTTAAACTAACTAATATTCCCCCTATTTTATAAATATTTTTTCTTTAATTTTAACGCGATTATTGATAAGGAAATAAATATACTTTTTACGATAACTATCTAAATAAGCTATAAAGTAGCGATAGGTCTTTATATTCTTATTTCTATAGGTTAAGTTTAATATACTAAAAGAACAATAAGTACAACTTCTCCCCTAAGAGCTATAAGCGCAGTTTTCCCTACCCTCTAGACTGAAGATAAAATTTCTATTTCTTCGCCTCCTAAATATATAGTAAAATAAAATATATATATATATTTATAAAAACAGTATTTATAATAAAAAATCCAATAAAAATATCTATTTACTTTATAGCTTCCAAGCATTATTATTTAATTTTAATTTTATAAATTATCTCTGCTATATATTTAATTTTACCTGCTAGTATTCTTTTTTTATTATTATACTATTACTAATTAGAGATTTTATATAAAGTCTCCAGAGAAAACTATTAATATCTTTAGAACTAGTAGATTCTATTAATAGTTACTTAGCTGCAGTAGTTCTATAGTTTCTCTTTTTTCTAAAAAACATATTTTTAGAGTAGTAGTTAATTAGAGTAGTAGTTAGTTAATAAAAATAATTTTTCTATTGTTTTAGTAGGCTAGCTAATAAAAGAGTCGTAAAAGTATTATAAGCAATACCTAATATACTAAAAATAAAATAGATAAAAAATTGATTGTATAATAAATATAAACAGTATAATTATATAATAGAAAGTTTAGATAAGTAAGTATTTTAGCTAGGCGCAGTCTAAAATGTTTTTGATAATTTTAATTAATCGGTTTCTATAGGGAATTAATAAAGAGCTTTTTCTTAGCTCGATAAATTTAGTAGTAAACTATTTTAAAGTAAAATCTCGAAGGATTATCTAAATATTTATCTTTACTAATACTTTCTTTTTATTGGCGATAATATCTTTAATTTAATTAGTAAATATATAGATATCTTAGTAGTATATATAATAGCCAACTTATACTATTAAACTATCTTTCTTTAAATTAAGATTAGAATATTTAATATTTTTAATCTTCTAACTATTAGTTCTGTTTATTTAGAGAGTTATATTAAAGCTAGTTATAGTAGTTTCTTCTAGTAAATCTAGTAACTTTAATAGTTCTTTATTATTAGATAGACTAAGCAGTTCCGAAGATTTTTTAAAGTTCTAAGATATTTTACTAGCTATATTTAATATGGAAATATTTTTATAATTAGATATTTTATAGTTTCTTTTAGATAGTATTTTAAAAATTTTTAAGGAGAGCTTTTGTTCAGCTTCTTTTATCTATAATATTTTTCTTAATAGTCACTCTTATTATAGCTTAAAAAAATTATTATTTCTAAGGGAACTAGGTATTCTAAAAATTTTTGCTATTTTAAATAAGAAGTAAGAAGATCTATCTTAAGATCTAGACAAAAAAAAAGAAGTAGAAAGTAGAGCTTATAATATATATAAAGGCTTAAGAAAATTTAGATAAAAGTAACTCTTCAAATATTTTATTAAGTTAGTTATCTTAATTATTGGTAGATTCTTATAAATCTCTGTAGAGGTCTTTACTATTATATTTATAAAGAAATTTAAGAGATTTTTATTAAGTATTTAGCGAAGATAGGCTTCTAGATAAAGAAGATTTAGGGTTTTACTTAGTAATAGATAAATAGCAAGATAAAAAGAATAAATAAACAAATTTAGTAAAAAAGAATTAAATTAGATTTATAGTAAGAAAAGTAGAAATAAGAATTAGATATATTATTAAGAATATAGAAGATTAGATAGATATTATATATTTTATAAAGATCGAAAGTGCGGAGGGAATATTTCTTTCTAAAATAGAAATAGCTCTATTTATTAGGAGTAATTATAAATAGCTTTAACTAAGAATTTAAGTGAGGTTTAAAGAGGCTATAAGTAATAAACTATACTTCTTGAACTAGTTTAGAAATATAAAATTATTTAGATATTTGGTTAGTTGTAGAAACTCCTCGACTTTCTTATTAATAGTTAACTAATTAATTAGCTAGGCTTCTGGATAGAAATACTAGATATTCAATAAAGAAGGATTATTTTTTTCGGCGAGATATTTTGCTAAAATAATTATTTCTTTATTAATTTACTTATTAAAATAAGCTTTATTAATATAGAATAAAATAATCTAATAGATAAGTTCGATGGACTGTACAGTTCTTTAATAGAATATAGATAAATAAATAATTATGCAGCAGAACCCAGCTTACAGTTAATTAATAATTAGTTAGTTAGAAATAAGAATAAGGAATAACGAATAGAGATTAGGTATAAGAATCAGAACAAATACTAGATCTAACAGGAGCCCGTTATAACTAAGGATATATACTATTATTGTTAGTTACTTGGTAGGAAGAAAGATAATAATTCTATTCCTATTCCCGAAGAAGGACTAAATACAAATAATAACTAAAGAAACTTATCTAGGAAGGAACAAATAACGTAGGAACAACACGGGCTCCCCAATATCTGCTATAGATTTTATGTTTATCTCGCTAATATCTAACTTTCTAACTATTTTATCTATACTAATTTAGCTTTTTTCTAGTAATACCGCAAATTAGATTAAGTTTTTAAATAGTATTATAGTTTATAGTAATAAAAAATAGATTAAATTTTTAATAAAGATTATTAACTACTATCTAAAGATTTAGTTTAATTAAAATAATTTTATCTCTAAATATCTAAAAATAACTATATAAAAATTCTTCTAAAAAAGGGTAAAAATTTCTCGCTAAAAAAAATATCTACGACTTATTTTCCAAGTTCTAAAGACTGTACTAAAATTAATAAAATTTTTAATAAACTCTATAAGTAAGATTAAATAGTCTAGTCTAAATAATATACCTTTTTTAATTCTTTATTTTTTATTATTCAGAAATTAGTTACTAATTCTAAGATAGGTAAGATATATACTAAATTTTATATTATTATAAATATTCGCGGGCTTAACGCTATAGTAACTATAAATATCTATTTTATACTATCTTAGAAGAATATTTTTATTATTTTTATTAGTGTACGGAGGTGTGCACCATAAGTTTTGGCGCGGCGCTAGTAATATTAATGTATCTGGATAACACACCTTCAAGTAAATTACTATGGCAACGTGTAATATCGGTACATTTATTAGAATAGGAGATATGAAGCTATTTCGAAGCCTAATTAAGCGCTGGAGAGAGGTCTACACGCGGAGAAAGACGGCCTTTAAGACGTCTACCTTTCCAACTCCGCGTATCACTTTCTTCGCGCCCTTCTCTATATTCATTTCCCCCTTCTAAGCGAATAACCTCTTGAATATGTCGTACAAGCCGCTCAATCCAGTGTTGGATAGTCTCCTGCGGAAGATCTTTCCAGGCCTGATTCCATACCTCTTTTCCAGTCTTTTTATCGCGTGGAGCGCCTCGAGAAGTCGTACGCTTCTTTAGCCATGCCCAACAGGGCTCAATAGCGTTAAGATCCGGTGAATTGCCTGGCCAATCCATAATCTTTTGAACTTCATGAAGATCGTATACCCGTTTTTGAATCTGATGATGATGAGCGGGGGCGCTATCTTCGAGTACGATAGTATTCGGACGTTCAAGCATGCATTCTTTAGCGAAAGGGATTAGAAGAGGTTTTAAGACTTCCTAAGATAGAAAAATATTAGCTAAATTCAATTAAAATCGAAGAAACTAACCATCTGATATCGATATCAGTCAATTCCGCCTTTTCCTTTGCGTATAAGCTTGCCATTCTTCTCATTCCAATTCCATTTAGGCGTACGTCCTCGATTAGCCCGTAGATAAAGCCGATTCATAGCTGTATTCACCTCCCATTCATCTCTGTAAAGATGTTCAAGCTCGCAGTTTAGGGCTTCAATTTCAGACTCAGCTTGCCTTCTCATTGCAGCGGTTTCCGGTTCCCATATATGCAAAGGGCCTTTCTTATCGTATGTAAAGCAGCCCCATACCATAAAATCAGAAGAGGCTTTCCAACGCCTTCGTATAACGGTACGGTGATGTTGATCTTGAACAGTCCTCCAGACCCGTACAGCGCCGCGGCGGTGGCCAAGAACAACGGCAGTTTCGTCCGTAAATATCACATTTTTCCAGTCGTCTAAGGTCCAAGATTGATGGCTAAGGCAAAATTCAAGGCGTCTAAGTCGTGCAGCTTCAGTTAGACCAGGTTTCCAAGAGGGTTTTGCAATAACAAGGCCATGCTTATGAAGAATGCGCAAAACAGAAGAATGAGATATACCAGCTTCAAATGAAAGAATTTCTGAAGATTTCTCACGTCCTGCGCGGTCTGCGGTAACTGAAAATATTACAGAATTCTGTACGGCTTCATTAATCTCCACAGGTCGCCCAGAACGTTTGCCATCTTCAACGAATTCAAGCTTTATGCGATAGCTTTCTTCCGGTCGGTAGCCACGTTCCTTGCCCTTCTTCACGACGTTCTGTATCGTACGAGGCGAAAGATCTAATAATTCAGATATTCGTTTAGTCTCGAAGCCAACAGCCCATAAAGTAAGAACTTGGACGCGTAGTTCCGTCGAATGAAAGCCTCCGCGAGGCATTATAGGCAGGTAGGTAGGGGATTGTACTAAGTCAGCAAGAAAGAGGCGTCAAAATCATATAATCTAATAGAAATCAAGTATTTTGTTGAGATGTTGGTGGTTGAGGAAGAAGCAATTATCATGGTAAAGAAATAGATCTTAATGTTTACTTAATGTTACAGTTACTATGGAGATTACCTAGTAAGGCGAAACACCAATACATTTTTTACACTAGCGTCGCGCCAAAACTTATGGTGCACACCTCCGTAGTTATTAATATTATTAATTTTTCTACTAATAGTTAGTATATAAATCTGTATAGTCTTTTCTATTAGTTATTATCTATAGAGAATAGAAATATTTTTATATCTATCTAATAGGTTTTATAAATTCTACTATATATATCTAATATTAGATATTCCGCGAATTCCGAGTTTTTTTCTATATTTATATTAAAAACTTTATTATCTATTTTATTTCCCTATAAAAATATATCGATTATTTTAATGAGATTTTTAGTAAATATAATATGGTAAATCTATATTTAGAACTAGCCAAGTTCTATATAGGTTTTTTTTCTATCTAACTTTTAGAATAATATATCTTTTTAGTAAGTATTACTATATTTTAAAATAAACCGGAGGCGCTATGTTGCCTAAAATTTTTTACTATACTAGCTAACTTAAATATTTATATTAGTATAATTAGATAGCTCTGCTAATACGTTCTATTTTATATTATTAAAATTAGATTTTTACAGGAAAATAAGATCTATCTTATTAATATTAGACTATAATAGGGTAAAGCCCGCAAATTCTATACTAAAAAATTTTTTTTATAACTAACTCTTTAGGAACTTAAGAAATTTAAAATTATTCAATTCTATTTCTAATAAAAAACTATATTAGTTTATACTAATTTTTAGTGTAAACTTTTTACTAATATTAATTTTTCAAAAAAATATAGTTATAGCATTATAGTTCTCTATATTATTTTTAATAATTATTTATATAAGTATTATAAAATAGATTAGAATTTTATAAAGTTCTCTCTGTAGATAGTAGTCTAATTTATTATACTTTTTAGCTGTATTCTTAGTAAGTCTTAGCAGAACTACTAATCTACTAAATTTAAAATATCTAAAGTTATTTAGACAGTCTATAAGATTAGATATTTAATTAAAACTAGCAGGTAGTCTATTTATATTTTTACTAACTATTCTACTATAGCGGATATAGTATATTAAATTATAATAATTATATATTTTTTAAATAAGCTTAATCTCTACTTTATCTATATTTTTTAATATCTATAGGAATTCTGTCTTCTAATATTATCTCTAATATATTTTCTTACTTTTCTAGCTTTATAAAATTTGACTATAAAAACTCTCTAACTAAAGTTATATATACTAATATTTATTATATTTTTTTATGATTTATAGATAGATAGAAAAAGCGTATTTATTATAAATACACTAATAATCCTATATAGTCTAAAATTTTTAATATTCTCGACAGAGATAACAGTATTATTTTTCTACATTATTATTAAGACGGCTTATTATACTCTGTCCCTTATAAATTTAATAATATTAAATATCTCTATATCCTTTAAGCTTTTATTACTAATATTTTCTATATTATATATTTTAGTATAGATCGAATCTTATAAAATCTATAAAGATGTTAGAGGCAGTAACTAACGTGCTAGGAGATAGAATAAATAGGGAGATTAATAATATAATATATAGAAGCAATAGAAAGACTATCTAATAGCTATATACATAATTATTTGCTAGTTTTTAGAAGAGAAGACTAGCAGTAAGGATTTTAATATAATTTATAGTTGTATAAAATATCTACAGTAGATTATAATAGAATAATATTGTAGATAATAGAAGAATATTTTATCTATTTTCTAGATAATAATAGCTAGCCTTCTATCTAATATAAAAGTTTTTCTATCTATATTTTTTTTCTTTTTTCTCTTTAAGTTTTAATACTATAAGTAACTGTAAGTTTTTCTATTTTTTGGCCTTATTTTGCGTTATTTTTATATATTTATTTAATTATTTAATTTAATTTATATTTCTATATTAATTTAAACGCTAATTATACAGAAATTAGCAGTTCTTTCTGTTAATTATATCTATTTTATATATCGCTTTTATTGCGTTCTTATTTTTTTCTATATTTTAAAGCGTTATTTAACTAGAAATTATATTATTTTTTACCGCTATATTCTCTCTATATTATCTACTAGTAATTCTCTGTTTATTTTTCTTTATTTAAATATATTATTAGTAGTATTTTAATATAATATTAGTTGGTGCTGCTTATATTAGCGATAAATATATATAGATTTATATAGACCTTTATAGGATAAATTTACTAATATTTATTATAGAAAGATATCTACTGTTTATTACTGTAATTACCCCTGTAGCTCTACTATATTCTTTTATAATATTATTACTATTTCTTGCTACTCTACGCGTTTTTATAATATTTCTTCTATTATTTTTATTATTTTCTTTATTGCTATTGTTATTTCTTATAGTTAATATAGATATTTTTATAGCTGTACTATCTATATTATAGATAGTAATAATATTAACATTTCTAATTGTCAGACAGCCAGATAGGACTGTATTACTAACCAGATAGTGTGGCGTCACCCTTTTTGGTCTAGTGGTACAGTTCAACAGTTATGAGCCCGGTTTGCTATGGTAGGGGCCATCTGATTGGTCACCTACTACTTCCCGATTTGTCTGACTGCCCTATGCGCGCGCGTTCGAACCCTAGTAGGGTCGAAGATCTGATTTTGATCACTGAATTCTATGGATTTCTACCTGATTCTAACCTGATTTCTGACCCGATTTCTGACCCGATTTCTGCCTGAATTGCTGCCTGATTTCGATGACTCTGACCGCTGTCTGTGATTGGTCAGTTTATCCCGATTACTAAGCCCAGTAATCGCGCTAAACTGGGGGGGTGTGTCAGACAGCCAGATAGGACTGTATTACTAACCAGATAGTGTGGCGTCACCCTTTTTGGTCTAGTGGTACAGTTCAACACTAATAAAGTCTAAAAAAATAGCTTTTAGTGCCTGCGGTACCTTAAGTATCTATTTACTACTGCTAATAGCTTATTTTTATATATCTAATTATCTATAATCTAGGATACTATACCTATATCTACTATTAGAATATATACTATATCTACTGCCTAGTAATTTGGTTTCTAGCTCTAAAACTATAAGATTCTACTAATATATAATAATAGACGGATCTTTAATATAAAAGTTTAGCCGCGGAGATTCTCGCGGTTTATTACTAGTTTTAAGCTATTTCTAAGTTGTAGTATTCTCAGCTACGCTAAAAATTAGTTTAAATAATATTATCTCTCTATTAAATATACTATGAGTTTTATATTCTCTACTAGATTAATTAAAATAATTATTAGCTGTCTAAAAATAATAGTAAATAGATTTTTTTATCTCTTTTTTCTTCGCTAACCTTAATTTTTAATAAATTATTAAATATTATATAGACTATTTTATTATTATTAGGCTAGTTTTTATTAAATATTTAATGCAGTGTTTTATAAATAAATAAATAGGTTTTTTTTTTATAAATTAAAATAGTGTTTAAAAACCGCGAATAATAAAATAGATATAATAATTTAATTATAATTTATTTAGAAAATTAATATCTTCGGCGTAGATTATATAGTTTAAAATAATTTATAGAAATATTATTTTATTTGTAATAGCTTTTTTTAAAGTTTTATTACTAGATTTTCTTATATTCAGCGGTATCTTTATAAAATAACTATTTATTAATTATTTTTATATTTTCTAAATTTACAGCAGACTTCTAGAAGTTTTCTTCTGAAAAATATTTAGACTATCTAGCTAAATATTTAGTTTTTCTGTTATTTTTATTTTATTTCTTATCTAAAATATAGTTTATAATTTATTTCTTCTCCCTATTAATAGAGATAAAAAATAGTCTAACTACTTTTTTAGTAGTATAGCTTAAATAGTAAGATATAAAAAATAGAATATAAGCAGCAGTATTATAGAAAAAAATATAGTTTATAGAATTAAAAGTCTTAAAAATTAATAATAAAAAAATTCTTAGATAGCAGTAGTTTAATTTAATATCTAACTATATAGTAGAGACATTTTTCGCTTTTAAAAGAACTAATTAGCTAATTTTAAAATATATCTTTTATATTTCTTATTATATCAGAAAATTATTATTTTTTTAACTTTTTTAGTATATTTTTAATAGCTTCTCTAACTTATTAGAGTGATTATATTCTATTCTCTACTTTTAAAATATTATTTTCTAATTATAGAAACTTAGTATTTATCTGTAGATTCGGTAGAATTCTTATTAAAATTCTTACTAAGACTTCTTTAATAGCGGAATAGACTGTATTATTATATATAAATTATACTAGAGAAAGTTAGTAAATCTAATTATCTTAATAAAAATTAGAGTGGGTTAAACTGACCGTTGTACCTCGCCATAACCTGACTATAACCGGCTAGGTCAGGTTAAGGTATAAAGAACCTAATAACTGGACCGGTACAGTTAGATAAAGATAAAGATTCTATCTTACTGAATTAACCGGCTAGTAAGAAAGAGAAGATTAATTTAATAAGGTTACTAACTGCAGGTTAAATAGTAATTAATATATTTCTATTACCTTTATAATTTACTGTATATAATATATATTATTATTTTAGTATTAATATCTTTGTGATTTCATAATATAATTTACTACTTAGAATTAATTAATTAAAATATTCTACTTTAATATACTAAAGTAATATCTATTATTTACTCTCTATTTCTTATACTATCTAGAGTATTATTAATAATTTTAAAGAAATTATGTCTTTTTAATAGTCCGGGTAGTATATATAGGTTTTAATAGTAATCTATTCTTCGGATCCTTATTTATATTATCTATATTTTTACTGTTATTAATATATAAAGACGCTTTAGTTATATTATTATTTTCTTCCCTGTATATAAAGATAATAAAATTAAAGTTAATTTTATTAAGAATCTACTAATATTCCTTATTAATAGTAAAGCGATCGGTATATATCTATAATATAATAGTCTTAATAATATTAGGATATAATCGACTCCGGCGATAGTATAAATATTTTAGAAACTATTAAAAGATATTTAATACTAATATCGTTAGTTACGACCATGAAGAAGTTTCTTACTATAGAATAGAGAATTAGGAACTAGTTATAATAAGATTTCTAGTAGATAATAATATTAGTTTAAGTAATAGCATTTTATTGACAGTAAGTAGAGTATAAATCTATTTAAAGTACGACTTACTTTCTATATTAAAATAAGCTTTAAGCTCTTTAAAGATCTCTAATAAAGTAGCGAGTTTTTATTATTTTAAAAGATAGTAAAATATTTTATTCAGTTCTAATGAATGAGGGTAGATTTAGGAGCCTAGATGATTAGGCAGGTTAGAAAAAAGAATAACGTCTTAGTCAGAAGTTTCCGGGTTTATATAACAGGCATCTACTCTACTAAGCTACTATACCTTTAGCTACAGTAGCTATAAGAAGGAAAATACTATAAATAGAGAGAAAAGAAGAATTAATTTGGTAACTACTAGATAAACTCCTAATAAAAATATTAACAATTTAGCGCCTAATAAATATATAGACTAAGCTGAAAAAAAATAGTTAATTTTTTCCTGTTATCTTTCTATATAACTCTCTCTTTCTAATTTTAATATTATTATTAGATTTATAGTCTAAATCTTCGATTTACAGAATTTTATAATATATTTTTTTTTATAATTCTATAGTTAATATTCAAATCTAAAAATCTTATATTTAGCTTTCTTAAAAACTAGAAAGCTTCTTATACTTTTATAGAGAAAATTCTCGGATACTTCTATAAGAAATTTAAAAACTATTTCTAAAAATTTAAAAAAAGTATTTAATTTATAGACTATTACTAAATTATATTAGTTTATCTTGCTAATAAACATAGCTCTAATTCTAGTTATTAGTTAGATTTTTATTAATAATTTTTAAGATTTTTTAAATTGCGCTATTAAATAAACTCTATTATATTTAATCTTTAAAATAATTAGCTTACTAAAATATTTTTTAAATTTAGAAATAATATAAATATAAGAGACTTTAAATTTTTTGGTTTTTTTTCTTATATATGCAACTTCTAATTTAAAATTATAGTTATTTTTATTTTTATATCTCTAAGAATAAATATATTATTTAACTAGAAGTAGCAGGTATAATATAATATATAAAAAGTAAAGCTTTTTTATTGCCTACTATTTAGTATTAATATTTTTATTTATTAAATTAATTTTTGTATATTTAGGGGTCTTAATAGCTATAAGTTTCTCTTTAATAATAGAGACTAGTTTCTTTAGACTAATATTAGGGAGTTTTCTAACTTTTAGTATAGACAAGTATATATATCTATTACGCTTTAAAATAAAAATAGACTATTAGGAATTATAAATATTCTTCTTATTAAATTTAATAAATTATTTAATAGCTATATTAATCTCTGTATATCTAATTTTATTATAAACTAAGGTAAAATATCTATTTTTTATAGAATATATAAGTATTTAGTAGTTAGTATTAGTTTATAAAATAATATACAATAAAAATACGATTAAATTTATTCGAAGTAGTTGTTAGGATACCCTATATTAGAGAATCTCTGAAATTCTAGTTTTTGGTCTCTATTTTTTAAAAAATATAGTTAGCTTTAAGAAAGTCTAGTTTAAAAAGAAAGAAATAATTAGAGTCCTTAATCTAGTTAATTTTTTTATTTTAATATATAAAGATACTCTATTTAAATTATAGTTTAAAAGTTTTTTTAAAGTATCTCTATAGCGCTTCTTAATGGAAAAATTTTACTGTATATGATACTATATAATTTCTTTTCTATCAAGAAGATTTTTAGACAACCTAGTAATTTTAATTAATTTAAGTCTATTATAGATTTTTGCAAAAAGTAAGCAGGCCTTAGAAATACAACAGTTTATGATAATTATTATATTTCAACATAAAATAGAAAAATTAATCAGTTAAATCTATATAAAACTTTATTAATAGTGGTTATATTTTATTACTAATAATCTTTTATCTTCTATTATCTGTTTAAGAGCATAGAAATTGTAAATTTATATTTTCTAAATAACGGTAGTAAATAAATAAATACTATTAATATTCTGGTTTTCGGTGTCGCAGTATCTAGATAATTAAAATTATAGTAAAAATATTTTGAATTCGGATTTAATAGTAAAATCGGAATATTGTAATAAGTTTAGTTATTTTTTTCGTTCTAATGTATTAGTAATTATATAATTTTGAAGGAATTAATATAATATCTAAAATGTAGTATATTTTTTAAAATTCGAAAATTAATTTTTGCGGCGGAAGGGGCCGTTATTTCTTAATTAATTTTATATAGTTATATCACTTTTTATTTATAGATAATATACTATTCCTATAATTTCTCAATATTAATTGATTATTTTTAGTTTTTATTTATTTAGAGTTCTAGAATATTTACTATTTAAATAAAATAATTTTTTATATAATATAGAGATAGTAATTTATATATATTTAAGTATAAAATTATAAAGCTAAATCTATATTATTAAATTTGTAATAATAATTTTTAGCAGATTAATAGTGGACTAGTTAAATCAAACTATAATATAATAGTATTAATCTCTAATATATGATAGATTCTATGTATATAAGCACAAAAATTTTGTTAATATTAAGAGTACGGCTCTATATTCGTTAATATTGTTTTCTCACTATTAGATCTTATGGATTATTTTTAAGATACTATCGCGGGTTCCTTTAGTATCTATTATATGAACTAATATCTACTATAAAATAGAATATAATATTTATCTATTATATAGATATAATAAAGCTCTATTCTGAAGATTAAAAAATATTACTTTATCTATTTCTAGTTAATTAAAATAGTTTAAATATTACTGTCTACTAAGACCTATATTTTTAAAAATATTTTAAAGTTATAATTTCTGTAATAATTTTTATTAAATTTTTTAGTATATTTCTAGTAGTTAAATTTAAAGTTCTTACTATTTTTAATCTTAGATTTTCTAATTTTTTAGCTAGATACCGCTGCTTTTGCACTTTATTTTTTTTAGATTTTAGATATTTTAGTACAAAGTAGCTGGGTTAATTATAATACATTATTTTAGACTAATTCTATCTAAATTTTTACTTATAATTCTAGTAATTATTAGATTTATTTCTATAGTTTTTAAATCTTTTACTTTAAGCTAGTTTCTTAAATTTTAAGTTTTTTTAGTATTTTATAGTGCGTAGCACCTTTTAAACATTTTTAAATTTTTTAATACTGCTTTTCTAAAAAATAGATTTTTTTATAATTTAGAGATGCGCTATAAAATTCTTATAAAATTTTAATTTATTAGAATATTTTATTAATTCTTCTTTAATTTATAATAGGACTTTAACTTTAAAATAATTTTTCTACTAATTTTCGAAAAACATTTTTAAAAATTATATTTTTTACGATCTAATATAGGCTGTAAATGTTTTAACTAATTTTTCTATTATTTTATATTATAGTAGCGCTGGTTCGTCTCTTTAAATAAATTAGTAAGGTTATTTAGTTATTATAGTAAAAATCTAGCGAAGTTATTCTAAATTATTATATATTTTTTTATATATTATTCTTATAGAAAAAAAGTAACTCTTAAATAAAAAAACTTTTTTCTTAATTTTAATACTATTATTAGTGAAAAAATAAGCGTATTTTCTAAAGTAATTATTTAGGCGGGCTATAAAGTAGCGGTATTCTCTTATATTTTTATTTTTATAGATTAGGTTCGCTATACTAGGTAGGGATTTTATTCCTATTAAGAAAATTACTAGTGCGGTTTTTTTCAGGCCGAGACTTATAAATATAACTTTTTCTAGATTAAGATCTGTAAATATAATTTTTTTTCTAGAGAAATAGTTAGTTAAAAAAAGAAAAGTTCTTCTCTATTAGTAGAGACAGTATTTATAATAGAGAAATTCTTTAAAAAAATAACTATTCATCTTCTAGTTTCTAGATACTGTTACTTAATTTTAATTTTACAGATTATTTTTGCTATTTTTTTCTAGTTTTAATCGCTAATATTTTCTCTTTTTTATGTTAGCTATTTTATTATTTTATTATTATTAGTTAAGAGTTCCGCCGAGGACTTTTAAAAAATTATCGAAATTCTAAAATCTACTAATTTTTAATAAAAGTTATTTAACTATAGTAGTTCTGTAGTTCTTAAAATTTAGATTTAATAAATTTTTAAAGGAGCGGTTTATTAGAATAGTAGTTTATCTAGTAGAAGATATTATTTTTCTATTTTTTAGCGGGCTAGCTCGATAGTAGAGTAAATAAATGTATTAGAAATAGTAGCTAATATACTAAAAGATAGAATAAACAGAGAGATTAATAAAATAATAAATAAAAGCGGTAAAAAACTATTTAATAGCTAGATATACAATTATTTGCTAGTCTCTAGGAGGGAAGATTAGCGGTAAAGATTTTAATATAGCCTATAGTTATGCAAGACATCTGTAGTAGCTTACCAACTCCCGGCGGGGTAGGGGTGCTGACACTTAGAGTAAGTAAAAATATCTATAAATAATTAAATATTATTATAGATACAAATTATACTACTGATAATTTAGATTTTTAGGTCTTTAAAATTAGATTATATATAGTAACTAATCTAGAAATAAAAAATCTAGATCTAAAAAAAATCTAAATTTCTTTACTATATCTAATTAGAAAATATAAAGATTTAAGTAAAAAGAATAGAAGTAGTTTCTTTAAAATTAGAAGATTTAAGTAGTTTAGTCTAGAAAATAAGCGTAAATAGTTTTATTAGATTTTAAGAATATATATAACTACTAAAAAACCATATAATATTATAAGAAATTTTTAAACTAAACTATAATAAGTTATAAATAAAATATCTAATTTATTACTATATTCTTTATAATATTAAATATAATTATTATTAGTATAATATATGTAAGGATATTAAAAAATATATTAAGATTTATAATATCTATTAAAGAATTCGGATTTATAGATATATATTCTATAGTTAGCTAAAAATACTGTCAATCTTATAGAAGCCTCTAAAAATATAAATAATAGATTTTATTATTAGTTTATTATTTAGTTTCTAGTAAAACTAAAATTTCAATATAATATTAGTTCTAATAAATATATTTATAAAATATACTATCTATTTATTTACTAAAAAATATTACTATATTTTATCTAGCTAAATTATTTTATACGAAAGAAATATTACTGTTTAGAATCTCTAAATATATTATTAGTAACTACGGGTCTATTTTTACTAGTAACTATTAGTATATTTAGACTTGCACACGGTTAAGAATACAGGTTAAAAACAAAGCTTTCTAAATATGTATTAGAAAATAATAAAATAAAAC
>JASVVY010000082.1:0-16720 GCA_032158085.1 Aspergillus hortae
TCAGATATAAATAAACCTGATCCAAAAGGAACTACAAGATAACCTAATAAAGAGAAAATTAAAGTTATCACAGGTCCAAGGAAAAATAATACAATATTAGCTTGTGTTGGAGCTACATATTCTTTTAATAATAATTTTAAAGCATCAGCAAATGCTTGTAATAAACCATAGTAACCTACTGCATTAGGACCTAATCTTCTTTGCATACTAGCCATAGTTTTTCTTTCTGCTACAGTAACAAAAGCAACTGTTAATAAAGCAGGGACAATTACTAATAATCCTTCAAGTATTGATATAATACTATTTAACATTAATTTTATTTTTATCTTTTACATATAAAAAAATATATAAATATATTATACATATATATTTAATAACTTGCAGTTTTTGTTAATTATATTATATATTTTTATATATATGTGAAATAAGCTAAAAGTTAATACATACTTTTGTATTACCTACTATTTTTAATATTTATATAGATATTAGTTTAATAAATAAGTATTTATTATATCTATGATACTTTTTATATAATTTTCATAAATTAGGTTTTAACCTAACCTATATTGTATTATACCTAATATATTTATTATATAATTAGGAGCCCGGGGAACTCGAATCCCTTTATTTCGATTTGCAATCGAAACGCAGAACCCTCTGCTCAAGCTCCTTATAATATATAATGAATATTAATTCTATATTATAATATAACTAATTAGTTATTATTTTTTAGTTGCTAACTCTACTAAACTATTTTCGATTAAACTAACTACAGGTACTATTACAAAGAAATGTGCAAAGTATAATACAGTAGAAATTTGTCCAAACTCAATGAATGGTGTTTCAACGTGTTTTGCACCTATTTGCATTAATATTAAGAAATTAGCTACGAATACGTAGAATGCTACTTTACTTAATGGTCTGAATTGTACACCTCTTAATTTAGATAAATCTGTAATAGGCATAACCATTAATGCTAAAATAGCAGCAAACATAGCGATAACACCTAATAATTTGTTAGGTATAGATCTTAAAATTGCATAGAATGGTAGTAAGTATCATTCTGGTACAATAGCAGGTGGTGTTTGCATTGGATTTGCCATAACATAATTTTCACTGTCTCCTAATGCGTTAGGCATGAAGAAAACAAATATAGATAATACTATAAAGAAAATAAAGATAGTTACTAAATCTTTGAATACGAAATATGGAGCAAAAGGTAATCTATCGTAGTTACCTGATATACCTAAAGGATTACCTGATCCTACAGTATCGTGCATTGCTATTAAGTGCATAATAACTAATGCAGCTAATACAAAAGGTAATAAGAAATGTAATGCAAAGAATCTATTTAAAGTTGCATTATTTACAGAGAAACCACCTCAAATAAATTCAACTATATCTTGACCAATTCAAGGTATAGCACTCATTAAGTTAGTAATAACTGTAGCACCTCATAAACTCATTTGTCCGTAAGGTAATACATAACCTAAGAAAGCTGTAGCCATCATAACTATAAGAATTACTGTACCTATAGCTCATGTTAAAGTTCTAGGTGATTTGTATGAACCGTAGTATAAACCTCTTCCTATGTGTAAATAAACTAAGAAGAAGAAAGCTGAAGCTGTATTAGAGTGTAAATAACGTACTAATCAACCATTATTAACGTCTCTCATAATGTGCTCTACAGAATTAAATGCTTCTAAAACGCTAGGTGTATAGTGCATAGCTAATGTAACACCTGTAACTATTTGTATACCTAAACATAATCCTAATAAAGATCCAAAGTTTCATAGATAACTTATATTAGAAGGTTGAGGTGAATCTATTAAATATGAATTTAATATTTTTAATAAAGGATGACTTTTTAAAATTCTCATTTATATATAATATAAAAAATTTTAAATTTAATTCACATATTTTAAACTATAAATTTATAATATCAAATTAATCAAATTGTTAATTATATTTTAATTAACAATTAATAGATAGTAAATAAAATTTAAAAATTATAAAGAAAAACAATATATTATCTATATATTACTTGGTACAAATAATACTATTGATAATATGTTAGACATGTGTAATCATTCGTTAGGCATAAACATGAATAAAAGAATAATTAAAGTTAATAAAGATATAGTAATACTTAAAGAACTAGATAAAGCAAATTTTGAATCAAAGTACATTCTATTTACTACTTTATCTTTTTGTAATACTAAAGCAGGTATTCTTAAATCTTTTAATTTACTGAAGTATGAGTATGAATGACCATCAAAGAACATAGTTTTAACTATAAATAGGTAGTAAACTGCACTTATAACACTAGTTAATACTCCAACAAGTGTTAAGAATACGAATCCTTCTTGTAAAGCAGCAGAGAATACCATCTGTTTTGCAAAGAATCCCATTAATGGTGGAATACCTGCAAATGAGAATAAAGTTATAGCTAAACTTAAAGCTAAGAAACTATTTATATGGAAATAACCTTTAAGTTGACTTATTAACTGGATAGGTGAATTGTTTTTATCTATTAAATTATTATGGTTTACATTTTTATCATTATATGCATATAAACTATAACCTATAGCTACTAATAAAATGAAGGCATTTAAATTAGATAAACTATATTGTATTAAATAGAATATAAATGATTGTATAGATTCTACACTATTAATAGTTAAAGCTAATAACATAAATCCTAAATGAGAAATTGTACTATAAGCAAATAATCTTTTAATTCTAAATTGAGTTAAACCTAATATAGTTCCTATTACTAAAGATAATAATGAACTTACTAATAAACTTGTAGTTCAAGAATATTGAGTAGTTATGTATATACTATTAGTATAATGAACTAATTGTAATAATAAAGTTAATATAGATATTTTTGCTATTATAGCTACAAAAGTTGTAACTATTGTTGGTATACCATCATAAACATCAGGTGATCAGAAATGGAAAGGTGCAGCTGATATTTTAAATAAGAATCCTACAGATATTAATAATAAACAATATGGTATATATGTAGTAATTTCTTGTCCATTAATTATACCTGCTAAATTATTTATAACGTAGAAACTATCTAAATAAGTAACACCTAAATTTGCATAAATTAATGCAATACCTAATAAAATAAAACAAGATGATAAACCACCTAATAAGAAATATGTTAAACTAGCTGAAGTAGAAGATTCAGAATTTCTATACATAGCACATAATAAATATAATCCATAACTTTGTAATTCTATAGATAAGAAAATAGATACTAAATCACTACTTGATATTAATAATACACTTCCTGTTATTATAAAGAATAACATTAATGTATATTCTAATATTGTATATTGTTCTCCTTTTTTTAAAATAATATTAGATACAGTTAAATTTTTAACAAATTGTAACTTTGTAAATAATAATTTGTATAAACTCATATACTCACTTGATATAAGTTTTCTAGGATAAAATCCTGTCATATTCAATATCAATAGACTAATTATAAATATTAATATGTGAAATACTTGTGTTATAGAAGATGTGTAAAATAACCCACCAAATAACCCAATTCCATTATCTAAATATGTTATAAATAAATTATTATAAGCTAAATAGATACAATAAAATAATGCTATAATACCTACTCTACTATATAGTATAGCAGTATCACGTCTAAAAGACACAGCATTAGATAGTAATAAACAGAATATTGAGGATAAAAGCATATAATATTCTAAAATAAATTTAAATTAAACAAATGATATTAAATAAATATATTATTTAATTAGATGATTTATTAGTATTATTACCTAATAAAGCAAATAATGTAAATATTACTAATATTAATAAATTATTATCATTATAAGAGAAATATAATAGAGAGATGTAGAATATTAATCCTATTAATATGTATAGAGCATATGTAGTTACAATTCCTGTACTTAATTTACCTATACTATTACTTAATGATACTAATCCTTTTTCTAAACCATAAGGTCCTATTAATTCTACAGAACCTTTATCTAAACTCTTAGATGTTTGACCACCTAATTTTAGAACACCTTCTACAATATATTTGTTATAGAATAATTCTATATAGAATCTTTGGTTAAAGAAACTGAAGATATTATAACCTAATCTAGAGAATTTGAAGTTAATTAGTAATTTAGGTAAGAATTCTGATAATAATACAGAAAGTATACTTAATGATACAGTAAATACAAATGGTAATAATTTGAAGAATGTAGGTACAGCAAATTCTGTATCTAACATAATTTCATGACTAGGGTGAATAAATAAACTATTATCTGTGAAGAAACCAGTACCTAATCCTATAAATATATCTTTAGTTATATATCCAAAGAATATAGAGAATATAGCTAAGATAATTAAAGGTATAGTCATGAATAAATCACCTTCATGTGCAGTTTTATAACTTACTAAAGGACCATTAGGGTTAGCTAAGAATGTTAGATATAATACTTTAGCTGAATAAAGTGTAGTAAACATAGCACCTATTGTAGCTACAAAGTAAACAATAGTACTTGATAAATAATATTGTCCATATGCAGACTCAAGGATAAAATCTTTAGAATAGAATCCTGTCATGAAAGGTACAGCTACTAAACTTAATGAAGCTATTAACATAACTGAATATGTTAAAGGTAAGTATTCTCTTAAACCTCCGTATTTTCTAAAATCTTGATTATCTCCAACTGCGTGTATAACTGAACCAGCACCTAAGAATAATAATGCTTTATAGAAAGCGTGATTTACTAGGTGGAATAAGGCTAAGTTATAACTTGATAAACCTACAGCTATAACCATCATACCTAATTGACTCATAGTAGAATAAGCAATAACTTTTTTAATATCTTGTTGGAATAAACCAATTAAAGAACTGAATACTGTAGTTATAGCACCTAATCATAAACAAAGTACTAATACAGTTGAACTATACTCTATTAAAGGTGATGATCTCATTAATAAGTATACTCCTGCTGTAACCATAGTAGCAGCGTGAATTAAAGCTGATACAGGTGTAGGACCTTCCATAGCTTGAGGTAATCAAATGTGTAATCCAACTTGTGAACTTTTAGCTGTAGCACCTATTAATAAACAAATTCCTATTATTGTTATAATATTTTCATTATAATAAGGAGCTAAAGCAAATACTGTACTATAATCTATATTACCAAAAGATCATAGTATAGCAAACATACCTACAGTTAATAAAGTATCTCCAACTCTATTAGTTAATAATGCAGATAGAGAACTTTGATTTGCTGCTATTCTAGTAAATCAGAAATTTACTAATAAATATGAACAAACACCAACACCTTCTCAACCAACAAACATTATTAAATAATTATTTCCTGTTACTAAGATAATCATCATAAAAGTGAATAAACTTAAGTAACTGAAGAATCTTTGATTGTGTGGATCATGACTCATATAACTTATAGAATATACGTGTACTAAACTAGATACTATTAATACTGGTAATAGCATAGAAACAGTTAATGAATCAAATCTAAAGTTTCATAACACATATAATGATTCAACATCTAATCATCTTGCTACATTAATTGTAACAGGTATATTATTAAAACCTACTTCGAAGAAAGCTAATATAGCTAAGAATGTAGTTGTAATTACTGAAGCACATGTTATTATGTGTGCACCACTTACTCCAACTTTTCTACCGAAGAAACCTGAAACTATTGAACCTAATAAAGGTAAAATTATCAATGTTAAATACATTATCTATATTGTATTGCTATACTTCCTCTTAATCTATAATATGCAACTAAAATACCTAAACCTATTGCAGATTCTGCTCCTGCTATTGTTATAATATAAATAGCAAAAGTTTGTCCTAAAATATCATCAAAACTTAATGAACTAATTAATATTAAGAATGTTATAGATAATAACATAATTTCTATAGAAATTAGCATCATAATGATATTTTTTCTATTTAAAACGAAACCTAATATTCCTATAAGGAATAATAATATTGAAAAATTCATTGTAAAATTTTCTTTTTTTTTTTTTGATTTATCTATGCTATATTTATAATTATATATATATAATATACATAAACAATATATTTTATTATATTGTTATAGACGTGTATAAGACTTGAACTTATATTCACGTGTCCGTAGCACGACATTCTACCATTGAATTAACACGCCTATATATATATATATATGAAGAATGAATTAAACCCGTTAAGATTTAATGCACTGCTATATAGCACTATACATATATATATATATAATTTTTTATATAATTTAAATATTATAAATTATATTATCTACTAACCTTCCATTTGATCTCTTAATCATAATAAGAATTCTTTAATAGATACAGATTGTATTGCGATAGGCATAGAACTGTGTAATATACCACAAATTTCTGAACATTGTCCGAAGAATGTACCTGGACGGTTTACATATACAGAAGCTTGGTTTAATCTACCAGGGTATGCATCAGCTTTTATACCTAATGAAGGACATGCGTAAGAATGTATAACATCAGCTGCTGATATTACAAATCTTGTGTGAGTTAATTCTGGTATAATAACTCTGTTATCAACTTCTAACATTCTAAATTGACCTTCTTCTAAATCACTTTCTGGTACTATATATGAATCGAACTCAATAAATTCGTTATCTTCGTTAGTGAAATCAGGATATTGGTAACTTCAGTATCATTGATGACCTTCTGCATAAACAACTAATGAAGGATCCATAACTTCATCCATTAAGTATAATAACTTGAATGAAGGGAATGCTATTAATATTAATATAAACGCAGGTGTAATTGTTCATATTAATTCAATTAAAGTACCGTGATTCATATATTTGTGTGCTATAGGTGATTTTGTAGCAACAAAATTTCTTATAATTGTTATCATCATTCATGTAACTGTGAATAAGATGATAGCTAAATAAAACATAATATTATTATGTAATTCTTCTATTCCTTCCATTTGAGGTGAAGCGTTATCTTGGAAAAATAAACCTCAAGGTGTAGGAGCATCCAATACTAAATGTCCTTTTAATATATCGAAAAGCATTAATATATATATAGAATATTCATTTATTTTTTAAACTAGTCCAATTAAGCCAATATTTATTATGAGGTAAACCATTATAAATATTGACCTTACTTATATTATAATATAAGTATTATTTAATTAATAATATTAATTAAATAATTTAATTTATTCCACCCTAATATTCAATTAGTTATTATTAATTAACTATATATTAATGAATAACCACTTCAAGATTTATAATTAAAATTAAAAGCTTGTCTACTTTCAATTTTTAAAGCATTTTTCCCTAACTCAAAGGCAAAACCTAAAGTTAATACAAGGAAGAATACTAACATAATTACTAAACCATATATTCCATTTGTATATGCACTCACTACATAAGGATATACTAATAGAATTTCTAAATCAAATAATAAGAATAATAGGGCAAAAATAAAGAAAGATATACTGAACTGTGTTCTATTCTGTCCTAAGAAAGAATGGAAACCACATTCAAATGCACTATCTTTCTCTTGATATGGGTTGTGGGGAGAAAGTATTAAATTTACTGCCAATAATATTATTGCTAATATTGGTATTAAAAATAAAAAAAAAGTTGTAGTTGTCATGGTAAAATTATAAATTATTATTTGTGTAGTATATATAATACAAATATATATTCAATTAATTGAATATATATATTAATACCATATATAATTTTTATCCTATTTAAGAACCTGTCAAGCAATTGAACTCGGTTCCTCTGCTATCTTTCAGCCCCTGAATAGAAACAAAGAAAACATTTTTGTTTTCTTTGGCTGAAAGATAATTAAAAATTAATTTAATTATATTTAAATAATTTATAAAAAAATATTTAAATATACGACTTATTATTTATACGTTTAAATTAGGCAACGTATAATAATAAGAAAGCCATCATTAATGCGAATAATCCTGTAGCTTCCGCGAATGCGAAACCTAATATTGCATAACTGAATAATTGTCCTCTTAGTGAAGGGTTTCTAGATACACCTAAAATTAATGCACCGAAAACTACTCCAATACCTACACCAGCACCGATTAATCCTGTTGTAGCCATTCCTGTTCCAATTATTTTTGCTGCTTGTATCATAATATAAATATATATTAGTGTACAACATATAAGGAGAATTCTTCTATACTAGTTATATAAATATAATATATTAATTATATTAAGATTTTTGTATATAATTCTACATATTCTCAATATTAAAAGAATATTGTAGTTTAACTATATAAAATTATATCTTAATTTTTTTTTTTTTATACATTTATAAATTAAATTAATAATTATCAATCATAGTAGTTATAAATTATTATGATTGTAATGGTAAACTAGCAAAAGCATGAGGTTTAGGTGGACTTGTTAAACATCATTCTAATGAGCTATTATTTCTAGTGAATAACACTTGGAATGTATCACTGAATAATTGTGGAGTTAATCAAGGATATCTTGAAACTGCTTTACCTTCTGTTAATTGTTTGTAAATAATTGTTAAGAAATATCATGTAGCAACAACACTAATAATAGAACCTACACTACTTACTAAGTTTCAACCATAGAAGGCGTCAGGGTAATCACTTATTCTTCTAGGCATACCTTGTAAACCTAAGAAGTGTTGTGGGAAGAATGTTAAATTAACACCAACGAATAAGATTCAGAAGTGTACTTTAGCTGCAAAGTGATCGTATGATAAACCTAATAATTTAGGTATTCAGAAGTATCAACCACTAAATAATGCGAATACAGCACCCATAGATAATACATAGTGGAAGTGAGCAACAACATAGTAAGTATCATGGAAAGCTACGTCAAGTGATGCATTAGCTAAAACAACACCACTTAAACCACCAATAGTGAATAACACTACGAATCCTAATGCGAATAACATAGGAGGTGTTAAGTGTAATGAACCACCGTAACATGTAGCTAATCAACTGAATATTTTAATTCCAGTAGGTACTGCAATAATTAAAGTAGCAGCTGTGAAGTAAGCTCTAGTATCAACATCTAAACCTACAGTATACATGTGATGACTTCAAACTAAGAAACCTAAAACACCAATAGACATCATAGCGTAAACCATACCTAAGTAACCGAATACGTTTTTACCAGATCCAGCAGCTATAACTGTACTAATAATACCGAAACCAGGTATAATTAAAATATAAACTTCAGGATGTCCGAAGAATCAGAATAAGTGTTGGAATAAGATAGGATCACCACCACCAGCTACTTCGAAGAATGATGTATTGAAGTTTCTATCAGTTAAAACCATAGTAATACCACCAGCTAATACAGGTAATGATAATAATAATAACACTGCTGTTATTATTACAGCTCAACCAAATAAAGCTAATTTGTGTAAACGTATACCAGGACTTCTCATATTTAATATAGTTGTAATAAAGTTCATAGCACCTAACATACTACTAATACCACTTAAGTGTAAACCAAAAATTGCTAAATCAACACTAGGTCCACTGTGAGATTGTATTCCTGATAAAGGTGGATATAATGTTCAACCTGTACCAGCACCATTTTCTATAGTAGCTGAGAATACAAATAATAATAAACTAGGAACTAATAATCAGAAACTAATATTATTTAATCTAGGGAATGCCATATCAGGACCTCCTACTAATAATGGTAATAAGAAATTACCAAAACCTCCAATTAAAGCTGGCATAACCATGAAGAAAATCATCATTATAGCGTGAGCTGTAATTATACTATTATATAATTGGTTATCTGCAATATATTGAACACCAGGTCCAGATAATTCTAATCTTATAAGTACAGAGAATGCTGTACCTATTAAACCTGAGAATAATGCAAACATTAAGTATAATGTACCAATATCTTTAGCATTAGAAGATAAGAATCATCTTTCTTGTCACTCTGTTGGTTGTTTGAATGTTAAGAAAGATGAACTTTCTTGTGTGTTTATCGAAGCTACATCTTCTTTTCTAGCAGAAGTAGAAAAACCTCTTGCAAATGAAATATTATATTTTGTTAATTGATCTAACAAAAAACAACTTAGATTGTTCTTCGTAAAAACGAATTTGTATATTATGTGAATAACATTTAGTTATTTAGGGAGGATACCTAGAATCGAACTAGGATATACTATGCCACATACAGCTGTTCTACCATTGAACTATACCCACCTAAAAAATATATAAATATATATTTTTATTTTAATTTTAATATATTACTAAAAATATGATTATGTTATATGTTACTTACATATCTAATAGTTAAACTATTTATTTTTATTTATAAGAACAACAAATATGATATAAACTAGCCGGGAGAGAAACTCGAATTCTCATTCTTAATTCATGAAATTATTGTTCTACCGATTGAACTATCCTGGCTAACATATGATTATATAACCATATATAATTATGTTGGGGCGACTCGAACACCCAATAGTAAATACCAAAAATTTATGACTTACCGATTAGTCGACAACATATATTCATAAATATATATAATAATATGGGTAACAAGACTTGAACTTGCAAAGTTAAAACTATTCCATCCTAAGTGGAACCTGGTTACCAAATTTCAGCATACCCATAATCTATTGCTCGAGATAAGACTTGAACTTATAACCTAATCATCTTCAGTGATCCGCTCTACCAATTGAGCTTCTCAAGCTATATTTTAAATAAATATAATGGAGTTATCAGGACTCGATCCTGAAATAACGATATGCAAAATCGCCGTTTTACCAGTTAAACTATAACCCCAATATAACAAAGATTTCTCCCATATTAAATAATTTAACCTATCCAAGAAACGATTCGAACGTTTACGACTTGCGTCACTTAAACTTAAGTTAAGACTGTCTACCAATTCCAGCACTCGGATTTTTTTTAAGGCTAAAATGACTTGAACATTTACTCAAACCATCATGAGTGGTTCGCTTTACCGATTAAGCTATAGCCTTTGGTTGCGGACTTAGGATTTGCACCTAAATAGGATGGTCATGAGCCATCTATGTTACTATTACATCAATCCGCATATAAGAAATAGGCGATTCGAACACCTGACCTTCCCCGTGTAAAGGGGTCGCTCTACCAACTGAGCTAATCTCTTTCAACCCAAGGGAGATTTGAACTCCCGCACTAACAGTGAAAATGTTATGTCTTAACCAAACTTGACCATTGGGTCTTTAATATATGTATAAGCCCAGTACAAGTATCGCACTTGTTTCTACCGATTACAAAACGGTTGCATTACTTTTATGCTAACCGGGCTAAATTTAATTTATTCGATATGTGAAATATTTAGTATATTAATAATTAGTACTTTATGTCTAAAAATGTTAAGATTAGTACAACTAAAGCCTATTAATCATTATAAGTAAACTTATAACAATTTTACTCGTAGTGTTCTACTACGTTTAAAAGTATCCTAAAGTAAGCTTCGCGCTTAAATGCTTTCAGCACTTATCTTTAACTGACGTAGCCTTCCTGCCATGCCTATGTGAACAATTTACTTAAGTATAAGTAAATGAGACCTCATTGAAAGGTCTAGCATAAACAACAGGTAAACCATAGGTCAATATACCCAACTCCTTTCGTACGAAGGGGCTATCTTTATTCTACTTTAATTCCCTCTAGAAGATAGAAACCATACTGTCTCACGACGTATTAAACCCAGCTCATGTAGCTCTTTAATCGACGAACAGTCGAACCCTTCATGATTTTTGCATTCATGTGGATGAGCTAAGCCGACATCGAGGTGCCAAACCGCGCACTCAATTTGTACTCTCTTGCGCAAATTAGCCTGTTCAATTCTTGTTATCATAAAAGGTTTTCCTTTTATTTCCACTTTTTTCAAAATGGTTCAGACTATTTCATCATCTTTATTAACTTTATTAGGTAAGAGATATTAATATTAAATTCCACTTACTCAACCTTTAACTCCAAAAGATCCAATACGTGATTTTGAATTTAATTTTGTATATTCTAAATTAGGTTTATAATTTCCTCTTATTACAGAAGAAGGATAACCTTTAATAGATGAGTAAGCATTAACTAAATTACCTTTATATCTTACTTTATGTTGAGATCTAGATGCAGTATAACGTTTAGTTAATCTACCTGCAGCTTCTATTCTAACTCCTGATACTCTTTTATATTTTATATCACTTAATACTACTTTTTTAAGATATTCTGAACTTATCTTATTATGTTGCATTAAATTATTCAATAAATTATTAGTTGTATCAAGATTATTTACAGTAAATAAATTATCTAATTCAAAGAAATATTTAGGTCTTTCATTTAATTTAATATCTTTAATTTTTGCTTTTCTAACTAAAGCTTTAAGATATCTTAATAATTTTCTTTTCTTTCTTAATTTTAATACTAATGGTTGTGCGAATATATCACTATTAAAATAAAAGTATTTTAAATTAATAATATTAAATTCTACATTTTTATTATATATTTTTCTTAGTAAATTTATTAAACCTTGTAAATAAGAATTCTCAAATTTAGCTTTGTTGATATAAAGTAATTGTTTATAATACATGTAGTATTTTAGTCTTCTTATAGATTTTCTTATAAAATTTCTATAATAAACGTTTTGTACTGAATATAATTTTGAACTATAATTAGGTAAAACATTTGTTAATATTTTACTTTTTTGTTCTTGTTGTTTTAATATATTCAATCCTACATTTCTTATTAATTGTAATTTTCTTACAAATCTAGCTTTTTTAAATAATCTTGTATATCTTTTTCTTAATTTTAATAAATAATTTAATTTTTGTCTATTATATACATATAATGTTATATTAACATTATCATTAGTATGTTTAAATTCACCATCACTAACAAAGATTCTATTTGTAGATAATTTTCTTAATCTACGACGTAATCTTTCTTTTCTTAAGTTTTTTTCTATAAATAAATTATATGAATTTAAATAACCTTTAATTAATTTCATTACTAATCTGCTTGCTACAGGGATTAAACTTAATGTATTTTTGTTATAAACATAAATACTATTTTTTCAATCTCTTACAGCAGGTACAAAATCTTTATTACGTATGGTAACATTTTCATTATTTAATGATTTTTTCTTATATGTATTATTTAATTTTGATTTTATAATATTTAGCATATTTGTATACATATTAAGATATTAATATAATTAATATTTATTAATTATATAATATTAAGCTTGAATATTAATCAAGTCTATTTCATCATTATTACAATATAATAACAATAATTATACAATATTATTTAAAGCTAATAAAGATGTTGGGCATTAAAAAAAGGATTATTGTTAGCAATACTCACCTTTTAGTCGTTGAACGTCCTTATTTTATCATAAAATTAAATTCTATGATTAAGCAATATAATACTATTGCTTATTGCTAAAATAAGTTTCGCTTCAAATACACTTAAATTAAATTAAGTTATCTTTGAAATTTACCCAATATATTACCAATATTTTTAAATATTGGAGGACTCACAGTTCTAAATCCCTAGCGTAACTTTTTCTATAATCCAAGACCTTTCCTTTATGCATCTTGTGATCATATGCCCCGCTTACGCGACTGATAGACTTGTAGGTCAAACAGTAAAGCAAGATTTAGCCATTAAACTTTGAAAGTATAATTAATCATCATATTAATAAAGGTAAAATATACAATATTAATATGACAAAAAACTTTTAAATATTAAAGTTTAAAATACATCTATTCACCATATAGTTAAAATCTTACTTAAAATAAATATAAATATTGAATTTAATCTAACAATAACTGTATAATTATAAATATAATTATAACAAATTAAAATAATTGTAAATAAAATTTACAAATTTACAAAATGAACTTTGGATATACCCAGGTACTTTTTGTGGGATCTGTGCCCCGCATAAACTGCCTCCTAATCCTCAAGAGCATATAATAGGAAACGAATAAAGGTGTTTCATTGTTATCAAACAACTACCTTATACACTCGCAATCATCCTAAATTTTCACTCTTGCAATTAGTAACAGTAAAGCTGCATAGGGTCTTCTCGTCTATCTAGAGGTAAACAGTATCTGCACTGCTATTCCAATTTCACTGAGACAATCATCGAGACAGCTGTTGTATCGTTAAGTCATTCATGCAGGACCGCATTTAACGGCCAAGGTATTTCGCTACCTTAGGACCCTCATAGGTAAGGCCGCCATTAATCGGGGTATCCTTCAAAACCTAAGTTAAAAACCGAGGTAAATCCGTTACCCAGCCGACATTGGGCAGACATCACACTCAATACTTAGATATTTTATCTTTGCAGAGTGCTGTGTTTTTATTAAACAGTCGTACAACATTATTTCATGTTTCCTCTTACCATTAATTTAATTAAATCATATCCTAAGATATGTTAAACTAATGATAATGGCCCTCCTTATCCCGAAGTTACGGTAGTCAATTTGCCGAGTTCCTTAATGATTGTTCACTCAAACGCCTTTGTATTCTCTACTTGCTTACTTGTGATAGTATCTAGGTACGGTATATATAAATCTTATTATACTATAAAAATAGTATAAAAATAAAAATATATTTTGCATATAATGCTATACAATCTTGAAAACTTGTAACAAGAAGTTATATAGCTATACAAAATAAATTTTATTTAAAGTAAAAAATTTTCCAGAACCTTTATTACTTGTTAAAGGTTTTGCTTTTTACTCTTAAGCATTAATATATAAACATCATCAAAATTACCTTTTGATTAATATTTTTAGATACCGAAAATTAAATATAATACCATAAGCTTAAGGCGAGGATATTCCTTTTTCGTTACTCATGTCAGCATTCTCTCTTGGATTATATCGATGAATAATATTAATATTTATTCATATAAACCACTATATTTTTTAAATATAATAAGATTATATTTCTTTTATTAAAAATTATTCATACTTATTACTTCTTAGAAGAAATAATAACTAATATTTATCCAATGTTCCGCTACCCCACATATACAATTTTATAATTATAATATGTGTACAAGGTTTCGGTATATTGTTTAGATCCGTTAAATTTTCGGTGTTTTTTTCTAAGAAAATTTAATCAGTGCTCTGTTACGAGGTCTTCAAAAAATGGCCGCTTCTAAGCCTATTTCCTGATTGTATTAAAAAAAAACATCCTTAATTTCACTCAACAATAATTTTGGAACCTTAACTCTTGTTCTGGGCTGTTTCCCTTTTGACATACAACCTTATCGCACTATGTCCGATTATTCAACATTCATCTTTGCCATTCCGAGTGCAAATACTCTCCGGTAAAGTCACTACAACCCCCCGATGTTGACAAAATCAAAAGATATTGTCCGAGATCACAGTTCTGTACCTGCTAAGATGTGAATTGAATTACCTACTCATATAGGTTTCGCGGAAAACCAGCTATACTAGTCAGTTTTGTCTTTCACTAACTTACCACAATTCTTCGGATATCTATACAACGATAACCCGTTCGGGCTTTTATAACCCTGACCATGGTAAGATCACTAGCCTTCGGGTCTAATTCTAGATACTTAATCATTTTCTCATAATTGGTTTATCTAAGCTAGTTCCATCAATCTATTGATGAAATCATTGCTTGCATCTAAAATTAACTTGCTGACCCATTATGCAAAAGGTACGCTCTTATTATTTATTTAAATTTTCACTCGAGCTGCTTATAAAACTACTATTTCAAATTTTACCTCACGGTACTTTTCACTATCGCTTATATATCATATTTAGCCTTAGAGGAAGGTTCCCCTATATTCAAACAGATTTTAGTCCGTTTTACTTTAACAAGTTTTGTTAATAGGCTCTTGTTATTTAGTTGACACCAAATAACAATCTCGTTTGATTTCTCTTCCTGAAGTTACTAAGATATTTCAATTCACTTCGTTTATTATTGGATTTCTCTTAGAATCTAGATTGACTAGATTTTCTTTAATATATAGCTAATTATCCATAATAGTTTCTTTATATACTTGCCTTGATATAATCAAGAAATATATCTTTCATATAACCTATATTGCGAGATACACTCATAAATTAAATTTATACTTCAGGTTATTATGATTCGAACATAACTACTCCTCAACCCAAATGAGACGCCTAACCAACCTGGCTCTAACCTGTTTATTTTATATAGACTACTATATTTTAAGTATAAATATAAATGTATTTTATATATCGCAATTCAGAGAGTATATGATTCGAACATATGAAAGTTTTACCTTTAGCTAGACTCAAGCTAGCCGCCTTAAACCACTCAGCCAACTCTCTTATTTTTATATATTATATTTAATATATAATATATTTTATTTTATTTTTATGATTCTTCAGTGACTCGAACACTGAACATATCCTTATCAAGAACACACTTTACCGGTTAAGTTAAAGAACCAATTATATATTTTCAAGAGCACTTAGATTTGAACTAAGAAATATAAGGTTGAAGCTTACAGTTTTGCCTATTAAACTATGCTCTTATTTACGGAAAAGAGATGAATCGAACATCTAAGTGTTAAAACACAATATTTAGCAAATATCTTACCCTACCAATAGCAACTTTTCCTTTAATTACGGGTTAAACCGGTCTCGATCCGGCATC